>JASEVX010000001.1:119213880-119670335 GCA_031761405.1 Serripes groenlandicus | reverse complement strand
CCGAAGGAAATATAAAAACAATAACAAAAAAATGAAAAGCTAAAGCTGTATTTAGCTACTGCCTGTTTAGTAACGATAGCTATTGATCCTTCAATAGAAGTCACTGAAATTCTCTTGGCATAAGTGGTCATTCAATAACCATGTACTATTCTATGCAAATATGATACTCAGCATTATTTCATTTAAACAAAGTGAGTCACGGCAGATTAAATATGACCTTGGGAATATCTTAAGGTAATCCCGGTTGCATAGTCTGTTTGTGATAAAAGCAGGGAATAATGGATAATGTCCGCATGATTACCAGTATATATTTATAGCAAATCGGTATTAGCTCGATCAAAGCAAGCACGGATCAGACTCAGCTTGATGTTTGCTCTTTTACCGCAAATGCCTGAATGTTGATATGACAGGACGAGGACCAAATCGACAGCGAAATCAATTACTAGCGAGGTAATAAAGGGATTCCTGGTTAAATAAATTGTGACCCGTTGTTTGTTTAGTCACTGCATGGCAAGAGACATCTGTTGGGTTCGTTTGGGCTCTTTAAAGAGAGAGGCTTATTCCTTCAATGTAATGCTTTACATGATGGATTAAAACAGTCAGATGAGAATCGATTGTATTACTGCACAAGTACTATTTTGTGTACTATATTTTCGTACTGCCAAATCTAAAACACCACCACTATACACATCGTATCACCAAATATAAACATCACCATTACAAACATCGTACCGCCAAGTCTAAAACACCACTATTATAAACATAGTATCGACAAATCTAAACACCACCATTATAAACAACGTATTAATCATGCAGAACATGCGTTTTATTTATCAATTATAAGTTTGATGTCTTCCCAATTAAGACACCATACAGAATATATAGAAGTATTCATTCAGACATATGTCGCCATTAATTTGGTTTTCAACCCTTCACTTTTGGTAAACATGGACTTCCCTATAATGGTATTACTAAGCGAAATGTTTTAAACTAAGAATGTTATTGAAGGCTGCCAGTTGCCAGTGCCCAGTGAAGATTGTTGTGTGACCAGGAAAGAAAGGGAAGCAATGGTTTCATCTGGATATTTTTTAGATTTAAATTTGACAAGTGCTTTCCCCATTCGCCATCGAGTCCGAGAAGGACACAACTAACTGTTATGCGATTTTGAACTACAAGAAAATCTTCCTTAATTTTAAAATGTCACGAAAGATAAATGTGCCGTTGAAATCTGAAAGCCGAATAACAATTACCGTTTGCTATTTATGACGCGTTTGCATCAATAACTTAAGAAATGTTCAATTAAATTACGACTTTTTACAATATCTGTTACTACTTGAAAAAACTACCGCAAAGTCATATTTGTTTATCCAGCGGTTATGTTTGTATATGTTCATGTAAACTGTTGGAAGTTGTAATTGTGTATGCAAAATATCCTGTGTGCTATTTAAGACGCGTTAGCCGCTCAATAACTTAAAGATGATCAATTAAATGTCTTTTTTTCCAATAACTGTAACTACTTGATAAACTATTGCAAAGTTATATTTAGTTATCCTACAGTCGTGTTTGTATATGTTAGTGTTACTTGTTGGAAGATACTTTATATGCAAAATACATGTATATGGGGATTTAAACTCACGACCCCTGTATTAATACGCCTCGTCAATACCGACTGAACACTCACAGTTCGACGACATATTAGCATGGCTCTCGATAACTACCGCTTGTTATAAAACATTTTTATTTCACTCTTAAATCTTTCAGCGCCGAATTGTTTAAAGTAGACTCTTCCATGTTCAAAATCGGGCATCTCCATTTCTCATGTAATAGAAGTTGGGACTATTTTGATAACCAAAAGGCAAACAATGCTGATTTCATGTGAGACAGCTCGTTACGAGCTGACTCACCTGAATTAGTATTATTTGCCAAAACCTCAATTTTGCCTTTGGCGCTGAAAGAGTTAAATCCCATGTTGTGATACTCAAATGAATCGTTTTTTAAAGTTTGGTTTGTTAGTAAGAGAGGTATTTTTATTTAAAAAGACCCGTTTACCCTCAACTTGTTGGTGTCTGACATGTTTGTTGCTGCGTAGAACGTGCGGCTATTTACTATGACGATATCTATGAGTTGGCAATCCAAAATATGACGTTGGTTGTTGATTTATTATCACTGATTATTTGAATAAACAGTTATTAATGGTTGTCCATTGATTCACGATTGCTTCTATCAATATGGTACCCTTACTGATACACTAGTAACATCCAATTCTTAAACGAAGGCTATTGATAAATAAATGTTATAAACAAGAGTATTCGAAGGAGCATATGTGTCACCTGTCAATCAGTATAGGGCCTGTCACACACTACCGATGTTCCTCGCCAGGACTTAACCGGAGCACACACTTAACAAAGGCGAGAAAATCGGCGGAGCTCCGTGGGGAAAGCACTTGAAAACTCACAATTGACCGTAGCAATACCGATGTAGTACGGTATCACATGGCTAAGAACGGTAGTACATCGTTAGTACATCTACAGGACTACGGTTTCACATCTGTACCAGTACAGTACGCATTAATGCCACCGGAGAGCCGTCGATCTATTACGGGGCGCTACCGGTGCTCTACCGACACTAACGACGCCATACCGGAGTACTACCGTTGTAGTTCCGTTGCTCGCTCCGGCAGCGAAACGGCAGATATTTGTGAGAATGTTTAAAAAATTAAACCGTCGCCGGCCGTTGCTAATCTTTTCGCCGATGTTCTGCCGATGTCCTGACGATGTACTACTAGCGATGTGATACCGTTGCGCTGCCGTACTATTACCTAACACCGAAAATCGCCAAATTTGTGTTCCGGTATAGCTCCGGCGAGCCAAATCGGCAAGGTCTGACAGGCCCTTAACCTGTTTTCATTAATAGACATTATAGTAATAGTGATATAGACCGATGTAAGAGGCCACGTTCAAACACACAGGCGTACAGACGATGGAAAACAGATCCGGACTACACGTCAAGGAATCCGGTCCAGTCGACACTTTATAAAAAGCAACCTTTTATGGGTCACATTCGAGAAACGTGGCTTAGGGTTAAAAACAATAAATAATGCTACCGCTATCTGCGTATCTCATTAACCATCAACGGTCGAGATACCACCGATAATCGTGGAAAATAAACGGCAATGCATATGTTATCGTGTGTATTGTATTCAAATCTACAAGGCTTAATGTGCATGGATCTTGGGATAAAGCTCAATAGCACGTGGTCTTTTATAAGGACGAGAATCAATGACAATGGTATTGTGAGTTTTGTAATATGAAATCGATTTTCGAGGCTAGTAATATAGAAGCAAAACGGCGGCTTGCGGCCATGAATAATGTTGCAATGTGGGAAATGAAATCAGTACGTATACCTGTTCGTAGATTATATAACAAATACCTGTGGTTATGTTATGTATGAGCAAAACGTTTGGTTCGTAAACGGGAATAGGCACTATTGACCTGCTCGTCTTCTGGCTAACAAAAAGACAAACAGACATCATAATCAAATTGGCACTCAAGCTTTGTATGAAGAGCACGACAGCAATAAGCAAGAAAATATAGTTTTCTTAAGACAGAACCTACTGTAAACGTATTGCAGTGAGTAATACTATATGCGTTGCATGATTATGAAAACCCGGTGTATCGTGATCGGATGTAGATCAACCTATTTGATGAAACATCTCTGGTGTAGAACGCCAATTAGCGGTGCTCCATGAAAGCACACCTCAATGTAATAATAAAATATTTAGCTCTGTCTGAACATCCATTCTATGTAATCTAAATGGACATTTGTTTGTAGTTTCGTGAAACGTTCAACACCTTATCGGCGAACAGTGCAGAGTCAGGTCCAATTGTCTAGATGCATATTGGGATCTGACGGAAAGTGCTCGGGGTTGGTGTTCGAGAGAACACCTCAATTATTGTATTGGGATTACACAACAAATCACAACTGCAACGCATATATTAGCAAACAAAACCCACATCATTATAACATATGTAAGCATAAAACAGAATCAGTTTAGGTACCTCAAGGGTAAAACTAATAGACCTCATATTTCTTTATAGAATTTAAAGTGTCTGCAAAAGGTCATTAAGTTTGAAGTTGCATAATATGCAGTAAGGTTATTTTGTTCTCGTTTCTTCTTATACTTTCTGAAATCATTGATATCACCATGACCGATGTGACTGACCATTACTAGGTTAGGAAATGTATCTTGCCCATGGCATTCCACCATGACTGCCATGACTGACCAGTACTAGGCTAGGAAATGCATCTTGCACAATGGCATTCCACCATGACCGCCGTGACTGACCAGTACTAGGCTAGGAAATGCATCTTGCACAATGGCATTCCACCATGACCGATGTGACTGACTATTACTAGGCTAGGAAATGTACATTGCCAATGGTATTCCACCATGACCACCGTGACTGACCAGTACTAGGCTAGGAAATGCATCTTGCACAATGGCATTCCACCATGACTGCCGTGACTGACCAGTACTAGGCTAGGAAATGCATCTTGCACAATGGCATTCCACCATGACTGCCGTGACTGACCAGTACTAGGCTAGGAAATGCATTTTGCACAATGGCATTCCACCATGACCGATGTGACTGACCATTACTAGGCTAGGAAATGTACCTTGCCCATGGCATTCCACCATGACCGCCGTGACTGACCAGTACTAGGCTAGGAAATGCATCTTGCACAATGGCATTCCACCTGGACCGCCGTGACTGACCAGTACTAGGCTAGGAAATGCATCTTGCATGATGGCATTTCACCATGACCACCGTGACTGACCAGTACTAGGCTAGGAAATGTACCTTGCCCATGGCATTTCACCATGACCGCCGTGACTGACCAGTACTAGGCTAGGAAATGCATCTTTCCCATTGACATTCCATCATGACCCCCGTGACTGACCAGTACTAGGCTAGGAAATGTATCTTTCCCATTGGCATTCCATCATGTCCGCCGTGACTGACCAGTACTAGGTTAGGAAATGTACCTTGCCCATTGGCATTCCAACATGACCGTCCGTCGTGACTGAGATCGAACCCATGTTTGTAAAACAATGTGCTCTACCATATTCTCGCACATAAAGATTATATATTAGCCGTTCCACGAACAAACCAACATTATGGACTCTGCGTAAGGTATCGACACAGATCAGCCTACGCAGGACGTACATGCTAATCCGGACCGACACATTACGTCTTAGGGGATAGAGGTATAAAGTAATGATTCATGAAACAAAAAATTGAGGCGAACAGTGTCTGTCCGTGTATGCCGCTCAGGCTCACCTTGGTCGATACTTTACGCAGAGTTAACAATGTTGGTTTTCTCGTGGAACATATCATATGTTTTATGTTATAAATCTCCAAGGAAAACATTTGAAATAATCGTATCTATGCCCAAAACTGGAAAACTGAGAAAAAAAAATGTCTAGTAGATCTACACAAGTTTAATTGATTGTATAGAACCTAGCTTAAATGATTTTGAGATGTCTTAAATGTATTTTTTTATTTAATGCTTCAACTCCCGAGCTAGATTTCTTTGGTAAATGAAACAAAACTAGATAATATAATATGCTATGTTTTGCATGATAAACCCATGTATAAAATGACGTATAGTTTGTTCAAAAAGCCTATCACGAAAATACATTTGAAATTTTGAAAAGGGGAATACTTTGAGAATTTAGCAAAAGCAAGATTACACTTATATATTATTTATATGCACCTAATGTTTTTCACAGTATAACAAAATCAGGCCTTTAGCACAAACTGTTGCACAGTTGTACAATACCAAAATGACAAAGGGCCAAAACTCCGTCAACGTCATTTTGTTCAACCTCTTCTAAAGTAATGTACCCCTTAAGCATTATTACTTTATAAAGGGGCATGAACAAAACAAAAAGGGAAAATAAAAACATTAAATTATCAGCAAATTGTTAATAATATCCTGTAAACGGGATTTTAGAACGTTTGTATTTGTGATAGAAAAGTTGTGTATTTCTATTCTTTTTTAAACGGGCATTTCTCTGAATGTACAATTTCTGTTTTCCGCAAATAGAAATATTTGTATTTTTTCAGACAAATTTTGATAATCCCATGGGTAATTTCTATTGCCTAAGTAGATTAAATCAAACATATCGTCATGTTCCAAAAAATAAAATCGTGACGGAATGAACAAACGCAAACCTGTAATCAAAGTCGGGCATAAACATATTATTTCAGTAGAGTCTCAATCGGGCTTCATTCGAAAGGTAAAATTTAAACAAGGAATTTCTCTGCGATAATGTAAACATCTGTGATATATATTGTTATTTAACCCTCCTAAGACCACGAGGGTTATATCGTTCAATCATATAAACAGTTTCATATGTTCAAGCGGTACAGCAGAAATGCCATGTTCGACAAAGGCAATAAATAAATAAGAAATATAAATTAATGTGTTGATTCGAGATAATATTCATTTGTGAAAAGCTTTGATGTAAACTCAATGGTAAAGAACACAAAAACGGTCAAATAAAAGCAACTGTTCTTAAAATATGAATGCATGAAATTATTTATTTTTGCCTATGTTTGATAATATTTTCTTCAATTGTGGCTCTTTTGAGAAGCAGTGTACACCCCAAACAGGAATTTATTTCACTCGCCTTGTGATGTGTCACCAATGCATCGGTCGTAATGCGAAAGTCAAAGAATTGTTCCTGCCAGTGTTTAAGTATTTTGTATGGCCCAACAGGTGATGGAACCCTGTTATCCCACTCTCGGGACGAACACACTACACCACCGTTGCGGTGTCTACAGTTATAGTGCTGCAATTAACCAGGAAAGCCGACTGTTATATGGTTTCGAATTGTTACTACAAATATTGCACTCCGATGCATATATAAGTGATATGGACTTCGCATTTTGTACAAAATAAAACGCAGTAAAGTTTAAAAAGTAAAGTTAAAAGGTGTAGACAGTAATGGAACGTATGCTATAAAATTACTATTTTGTTTAAATAATAGATCAAATAAATACATTGTAAATTTAGGCATAGAATATTTCATTAATACAACTCATATTGATATCGAGGTTGAATGACATAACTCACCTGTATTTAAGTTTCCTTACACATATATCCGATCCATATCAGCGCGAAACTAAACTATCTCGCCAAACAAAAGACCCGTGTTCACTAGACAGAGAAGGAATACGAGTCGGTTGTGGTGCGTTTATCCGTAACAAACTGATCCGCTTCGAGTCTCAGGTTGATTTAGGCAACAGTGAACAGTTCAGAACACGAAACCTGGCATGGCTGTATTAGCGTAACGTTCTGTCGATATTTTCTGATAATATTTATTTTTTCCATGCAATTTCATTGCGCGCATCGCTCAATCATACGCTCCCACGGAAGTGACTTTTAACAGCGATAGAGGAGATTTTTCCAATAACCGTGAATTCCCATAAGCAAATGAGAAATGTTATTAAGCAGCACCGTTCAGGTAATTCGCTAGAGACACCACTTTAGATTAACACACCTGTATCCTGTCTCGCTCCT
This sequence comes from Serripes groenlandicus, assembly GCA_031761405.1. Lineage (NCBI taxonomy): Eukaryota > Metazoa > Mollusca > Bivalvia > Cardiida > Cardiidae > Serripes > Serripes groenlandicus. The sequence goes on along the minus strand of JASEVX010000001.1, from coordinate 119,662,745 downwards.
TAATTAATTATTCAAAATAAACACGTCACACTTTGCTGCTTATCATTATTTTAGAAACAGTAGACTGAGTCTGATTACAAAATCCTGTTGCTGAAGAAGTTTGTTTATGACGGCATATGAGCTGTCCCGCCAGAACACCAACATTGTGGAATTTGCGTAAAGTATCGACCGGATCAACCTAAGCATGCCGCGCAGGCTAACACAGACAGTCACTTTTCGCCTCCTGTGGATTTTCTATATCAGAAATCAGTACTCTATACCAATATCCCCATGAGTCTGAATATGTAGGCCCGGATTAGTTGGCCCGATACATTGCGCAGAGTACATCATGTTTTTGTTTACGCGGGACGGCTAAATTATCATATGCTTTGTTTATACATTATCCTCTGAGTTCAGAAACCCAAATCAATCAAAGCACGTACAATGCCAACATACCTTTCATTGAAATTGAAATAAGCTGTGACCTCTTTATCGACGTCTGACAAGTGTCATTTGAGCTCTTTAAACGCATCATTTTAAAATCTTTCTGTTTTATTTAATTTTAAGGCAGACGATGAACCTATTTTTCTTAAGAAAAAAGGTGTATAAGCTGAACCATTATAAATCTTTGTTACATGAATAACAATTGGCAAAATATTCCCTTTTATCACATGACAATGCTTGTATCCGATCTGATATACCCATTACGTATTTCTTTATATATAACATGACCGAATCATTATTTTGTATTCATCCGCAAATGTTTACAAAATGGCTTAGAACGTGTATCCGGTAAACACAAATGTCACGATAAATGGACAAGTACAGGGACCATTATCGGTCATAAAAATATTTTGTGTGTGATCAGTTAACAGTTTATTAAGTATTACATGTTGGGATTATCTTCTGACAGCGAAAAACCGATTATCTTTTTGTGTTTCGTCATGTGATAAAAAAAATCTGACATTCGTTGTCATTTCATAAAGTTTTATTAAACTCGTCCAAGAAATGTGTTATTGAGCTCCCCAGAGGCTCGCTAAATAACAAATGTCTTGAACTCGTGTAATAAAACTTTATATAAAATGACAACTCATGTCAGATCCTATATATGAGACACTTGTTCATATTTAGTAATATAAATGACTGACTTCTAATTATCAATCATTCTCAGTGTTTGGATGGATTTGTGCATTCTATAAAATAAACAAATAAAAAATTGCTGCTTCATCAGCACAATTGTAAACACGGCATTAAAAAATAGCGTCTTTTTTTAGACCTGAAAGGTCACAATATATAACACCCTTTCTGTCAAATGGCGCGAATTCGATCACGCGATCATAACAAAAATTGTTCTCTTTTTCATCGAAAACCTTCTAACAGAATATACGATTAAGCTTTATAAATTTAAAAGCACTTAAATTCAATTAATAATAATCATGCTTTATCATAAATGAAAGCGCCAATGGCACTGTAGTGGCGGATCGTATAGAAAATCCTGCAAAGTAACAAGCAGTATCTCGGGTTAAGCCTTGCGATTTTCAATAATAGTGCACTCTGGTGCGGGTAAATTTGAGAAAAGCTGCATTTTTTAATGTGTCATGATGCCATATTAAGATAAAATATTGTGTACACTTTAGAAATGACTAAATTATCATAGAAAGGAGAGAAAACAGTATCCATTAGTTTGGTGTTTGTTTCAATGATGTCCGATATTGAACAGGTCTGTTCAATTTAGTTTTCTCCCTAGAAAAGTTAAACTGCTTTGAACAATTTGAGAGCAAAAACAAACACAAATAAATGCTCATAAAGCACAATTTCTCTATTTGCCAAACTGTTCAGTTGATACAAATATAGGCATATATGATAATGCTCGATTTCCAACTTAATTAGGCTACACTTTCAACATTGATTGCTAATTGACTCTAGAACGTAAAGAGAGGGATTCACTCGAACGTGTATAACTTGTGTACACACTGACATCGTGTCATTTAAACCTTTGTAAACCAGTCCTATCATCTAGACGCTTTCGTATATTGCAACAAATACAAAATGAAGCGTTTATAATGTTGAGATTTAAGACTAATCGATTACCAGTCTCGCGAGCTATTTATAGAACCTTTTGGAATTTCCAGAAGTCTTTGCAAGGCAGATAGAACGCGCAATGATATTTATTATCTGCCCAAACATGAAGAAAAATAATATTTACAAAATTTAACTTTATGCAGATATAATCTCATTAAATCTCAAATATTGGTATCAATCCGGTACCAAAGAAGAACTGACATGAATATTATTAATCGTGTCTCTGCATCACTGATGGAACTATATATTTGGCGGTGTAATGGATGTAGGTTTAATTGGTTTGCAGTAAGGAATAAATGTCAACGGGATGTTCAAAACTGACTATGTAATTTTTTTCGTTGTTGTTGTTGTTTCTGTTAGCATTGTGGCGATTGTCAAACCAATCGCCACAAAAATATATATTGACCCCCATGCTTCACAGTTTATAGTTAGATTCAGGGAGTATACGTTGGTATCTTTCGGTTTGATCTCGTCTGGGGTGCAAAATAGAAAGTATCGGTGGTCATAGTAGTAAAACCATTCTTTTCGGAGTTGGCAGCCTGCCAATTGAAAAATATTTCATCATGTATTAAACAAAACTGCTTTTAAAAGGTTAAGATCACCCAAAAAAGGTCATTATAATGTTGTTGGAACATCAGTGAAAAGCGTAAGGAGTAAGTACTCCAATATAGGTTTAACAAATGCTTAGAAATTAGTGCGCGCCGAGAGGTTAAATATGGAAGCTTATGGAAAAATAAATGGTTAACAAGGAAGGCGCGTGACAAATGCAGTGGCGGATTTACCGGGGGATCCGTAGGGCTCGTGCGACGAAAAATAAATGATAAACAAAAAAGTCGCGTGACAAATGCAGTGGCGGATTTACCGTGCCCCCCCCCCCCCCCCGACGATCACAAGCCCCACTATATTTTTTTTTTACTTTTTGTTATCGCTTTTTTTTTTACATTACCCCAAAAAAAACCATTTTAAAACTCAGAATGTTTGTCTTGATGATATGTAGGTCAAGTTCGAATATTAGTCATGTCTATTCAAAAACTAGGTCACTAGACCAAATTGAAAGAAAATCTCGTTGACACTGTAGAAGCCACATTTCCTGCTTAAGCAGTTTAACATTAAGTCAGAATGTTGATCTTAATGATATCTAGGCCAAGTTCGAATATGGGTCATGCCGGGTCAAAAACTAGGTCACTAAGCCAAATTGAAGGAAAATCTTGTTAACACTCTAGATGCCGCAGTTTTTGCTTCAGCAGCTTGAGATTTTGTCTGAATCATATTTCGGTCAAGTTAGAATAGTGGTCATATTGGGTCATAATCTAGGTTACTACGCCATGTTCGAATATTAGTCATGTCTGTTCAAAAACTAGGTCACTAGACCAAATTGAAAGAAAATCTCACGAGCACTGTACACTGGACCTTTAAAAAATTAAGTCAGAATGTTGATCTTAGTGATATCTAGGCCAAGTTCGAATATGGGTCGTGCCAGGTCAAAAACTAGGTCACTAGGCCAAATTGAAGGAGAACCTTATTAACACTCTAGAGGCCGCATTTTTTGCTTCAGCAGCTTGAAATTGTGTCTGAATTATATTTAAGACTAATGATCATATTGGGTCATAAACTAGGTCACCACGCCTAATTGAAGAGTAATCATGTTAACACTCTGGATGCTGCATTTTTACGTTGAGCATGTTAAAACTGTTTCAGAATGTTTGTCTTGGTAATATGTAGGCCAAGTTTGAATATTGGTCATGCATGTTCAAACCCTAGGTCACTAGGCCAACTTGAAGGACAATATTGTCAACACTGTAGAAGCCACATTTTTTTTATATCAAGACCAAGTTCGAATATGGGTCATGCCGAGTTAAAAACTAGGTCACTAGGCCAAATTAAAGGAACATCTTGTTAATACTCTGGAGGCCGCATTCTTTGCTCCAGCAGTTTGAAACTTTGTCAGAATGTTTGTATTGATAATATCTAGTCCATTTTCGAATATGGGTCATATCAGGTAAAACAAAATAGCTCACTACGCCAAATGAAGGAAAATCTTGATAACACTCTTGAGGTTGCATTTTGAATCTTTGTCAGAATAATTGTATTGATGAGTTTTGCATTGATCAAACCCTTTCTCCCAGTCTAGTACATGGTTTAGAAAATTATTTCTCCTTGATGGAAGTTGATTTAACATTGACATATTTCTCAATATAATAAGGCAGAAACTACAAACAATTCTGCCTAAACCTGCTGTCAAATTTTCCTTTGATTCTTCATATCTTGAATATGTGTATACTTGTAAGCTGTTGCACTCAGGTGAGCGATATAGTGCCAACAAGGTCCTCCTGTTTTCAAATTTGCAGTTTCATAATATTTACTTTTTTTGATATGATCTTTCAACTTCTTAACAATAAATACATGAACATAAGCTGCAATTGTTATATCCTTTCACGTTTCCCCTACTTCTCCAACCTTCCTGCAGCCTCCAGGCCGTCATCACATTCAGTGCTTTGATTCTAGTAACAGCGAAAACAGAGGTTAAACTTCCGTGAATATTTGTTCTACTTTCGTGGAACCAATTGTAGAAAACTGCGGAAAAAGGTCACGTGCTCCTCCATAGCAATTTGTTTAAGCCACCTGATGCGCCTTGATAACTATAATAGTAATTCACAGGGATTCATTTTGCAAGTCGACCTTAGTTAAGGTCAAATATTGTAAAAAGACGAACGGAAGTCAGTAAAAACGTTAAGAAACTAATGCATAACATTATCTGAGGTGAAATAAGGAATACAGATAAAGGGAAGGCACTTAAAACGTTAGGAAACTTATCCATAACTTTATATAAGTTTAAATAAGGAAGGAAGTCGAACGGAAGTCACTTAAACGTTAATAAATGTATACATAATTTTATTTAAGCTGAAGTAAGTAATACAAAAGAACAGAAGATAGCCTGTAGGGTGTTAACAAGCGCAAATGTTGACCTGTCCCGTGAGGGGGGAAAAGTGTTCCACGTGAGAAATTGTTTAAAACGGTGTTAAACCCCAATCAATCAATCAATCAATTTTAACTTGAGCATGAAGACACTTTATCAGAATGTGTGTCTTGCTGAAAGGTAAGTCAAGTTCGAACATGGGTCATGTTGGGTCAAAAAGTAGGCCACTAGGTCAAATTGAAGATAAATTTTGTTAACACTCTAGAGGCCGCATTTTTTGCTTCAAAATGTTTGTCTTTAAGATGGCTAGGTCAAGTTCGGATATGGGTCATATTGGGTCAGAAACTAGGTCACAAGGCCAAATTAAAGGAAAATCTTATTTTCTGTAGAAGACGCATTTTTGTCTACAGAAGCTTGACAAATTGGTGAGAATATTTATCTAAATGATATCTAGCCAATTTCGAATATGGGTAATGTAGGGTCAAAAACTAGGTCACTAGGCCAAATTGAAGGAATATCTTGTTAACACTTTGGATGCCGCATTTTTCTGCTTCAGCAGCTTAACATTTTGTCAGAATGTTTGTTTGAATTATATCTTTGTCAAGTGCGAATATGGGTCATATTGGATCAGAAACATGGTCAGTAAAGGAAAATATTGGTCATACTCCGGAGGCTGCATCTTTACTTTGAGTAAGTTGAAATTTTGTCAGAATGTTTTCTTGATGATATATTGTCCATCTTGGAATATGGATCATATCAGGTAAAAAAATTAAAATCACTAGGCCAAATGAAGGAAAATCTTGTTAACACTGTGGAGGTTGCATTCAAAACAATTGTCTTTATGCGGTTTGCATTGCAGTACATTGTTTAATTAAGGTGAGCGAACTAGGGCCATCATGGCCCTCTTGTTTAAAGATATTTATTGTTTCTTTTTCCTACAAATATTTTTATTAACTCAGTGTTCAAATCATACCTTCACTTTTTTCCCAATGAAGTTGACTTATTCCTAGTTTACAACCCCTGTAGTGCGTTCTGGTAACGGTTTCATAAACTAACTTTATCTTGTCTACCAATCAATTAATAGCTAATGACATACAAAATAGTCAATACAATAGCAGCTTTAATGTGATTGGAGGACTCGCTAACGACGGCTAACGTTAAATATCGACTGTACGCATTGCTGAAGAATCAGAACGGATCCTCCTATGTGGAGGACATATTTGTGCGAATGTCACCATTCCAACATGCAGCCACATGTAAACCCTTTCCAACTCGTAGACGCATTCTGACGCATCTGCAGCAGACGACTTTTGTTAACAGTGTGGCAAATGGCGAAATTGCTCATAAAGAGCAATTTCTCCTTTCGCCACAGCGTTTTCAATTCTATTTAATAATTGCACCCTCATTTATTGAGAATTTTCAATTTTTTAAAAGGATGCTTTTAAAGTCGTCTGCTGAATACTTGTTTTATGTGGGAAAAGGTTAAATCAACCTCTAAATTGAGATTTATGGAACAGTTCTCGATTACCTAATTCATTAGCAGTGCCTAATGCCTTGTGCATGGGTTATAAACGAATTTTACTGGGGAAATGGGAACGGCGGAAAGAGCACGATATCCCACTTGTGTATTGCCAACGTATTAGATTTGCCGCGCATGTGGTTTGTAACGTTGCTGTTTAATTATTGGCAGAAAATGACACACTTTTAATTAGCACATAACTTCACCGGAATTCATACCATTTACACCATTGGACAGAGTTTGTTCTGTAGCAGTCAACTGTTTCTTGCTGTTATGTATTTATTTATTAGAAGAACTAACTACTGTTAAGAGTATTGAAGGACTTGGTCTGAGCTAACGAATCAGTTTATTTTACATTGGTCGAGAATAGTTATATCATAACACGTACAGCAATTCCTAATAATTACCATTAAGCGAGTTGATACATTGATAAGAAAACCGATCGTACTATCATACTCGTTATATTGCATCTGTCACCATAAAACAATAACATTCGACATTCATGGAACATTTACAGGCCGTAGAGGACGGTTAAACCGTTTATATAATGTATTGGATGTTTACGCCAATTTAAATAATATTTCAGTTATATCACTGTAAAAGTACAGTTTACCACAATCCCTTTGTGAATAATAGTATAAGGGTAGAAAATGAGCCTTGCCAAAGATGATCGTTGCTAGCAGACATCGAACCCAGGCGTCAATCTCATTCAAATTTCACTGTACGTATACTATGATCTGATGATACTGCATAAACGTCGTCTCGAATTGACCATATACACTTAAATATTCATGAGCGTTGTTTTGCCCAATGAAATAGCACGATACAACCAACGATCGGTTCTATACAATCAGAACACTCGACAATCACCACTTCTTTATTTCGTTAATATATATGGGGTATCTCCTCTGTTTTATTTCTAACGATTTTTTCGGCGAATTCGATTGGCTGACACAAATGTCTAAGACTCTTTATGAGACGACCTGTATGAGACAGTAATCAGATATATATACGGGCGGGCGAATTTAGGGTCTGTTTTAACGAGATTGCTACAACGGGTATCCCTCTTGAATCACTCCCACAGGAATTATCGGGTACATTGCTTGTGTAAAGATTATCACATATCGTCAACGTTCGAACCCCAATTCGTTCAAACGTATTTCCAACGATTTATGGGAGTAATAACGTCTTTCACTAGATGATCAAACAGTGTGGTGTGTACAAATTAAAAGGTGGTGACACTTCATTGTGGATTACATTTAGTTGTGTGTGTGTTGGTAACGTGCTAGCACATCAGTATGTGTGGTTTATTTAGTTGTGTGTGCATTGGTAACGTGCTATAACATTAGTCAGTGTGGTTTATTTAGTTGTGTGTGTGTGTGTGTGTGTTGGTAACGTGCTATCACATCAGTATGTGTGGTTTATTTAGTTGTGTGTGCATTGGTAACGTGCTATCACATTAGTCAGTGTGGTTTATTTAGTTGTGTGTGCATTGGTAACGTGCTATCACATCAGTCTGTGTGGTTTATTTAGTTGTGTGTGCATTGGTAACGTGCTATCACATTAGTCAGTGTGGTTTATTTAGTTGTGTGTGTGTGTTGGTAACGTGCTATCACATCAGTTTGTGTGGTTTATTTAGTTGTGTGTGCATTGGTAACGTGCTATCACATCAGTCTGTGTGGTTTATTTAGTTGTGTGTGCATTGGTAACGTGCTATCACATTAGTCAGTGTGGTTTATTTAGTTGTGTGTGCATTGGTAACGTGCTATCACATTAGTCAGTGTGGTTTATTTAGTTGTGTGTGCATTGGTAACGTGCTATCACATTAGTCAGTGTGGTTTATTTAGTTGTGTGTGCATTGGTAACGTGCTATCACATTATTCAGTGTGGTTTATTTAGTTGTGTGTGCATTGGTAACGTGATATCACATCAGTCAGTGTGGTTTAATTAGTTTAGCCTAGGGCGCAATGGATCGTACGAAATTTGGTCGCGGCCAGAGATCTTGCAACATGCCCCAAATATATTTCGGGTGATCACAAGGGCTACGACACATTAAAGATAGTTTGTTGATGGGGACGAGACAGAGAAAAAAAAGATATATCGTGGTTATGTCATTGGTGTATCGCAAGTGTCTCTTTTTTTTTACGTGATCAGATCGTTGTTCACTCGTGGTATGCGTGTGCGACAGTCGTGCGACTGTTGCGAGACTAGCACACAACAGTCGCTGGTCACTCGTGGGACGCGTCTCCCGACTATATAACGAAGCCCGGTCTGTTGCCTGCCATTTGCTCTCGAGACTTTTCAGTGGAAACATCTGCCCGAATTTGACATTTTTCATCTCATCTTATTCAACTGTTTGCAAATGTAATCAAAGTGTGTATCCAGAATGCATACCAATAAGAAAAACAACAAGAGAAATTTGGTTACAGTGGCTAATGTGTACCAGACGGGAGTAGGCTGCAGGCACTAGCGGTGACGCTGTCCCCAAGAGAGCGAAGACGACTGCGGAATCTAGGACCGAACACCTGGTTGACCTCGTCCCTGGAGTTTTGCGGCAAAGCTCCCGGAATGTCATTTCCATCCTACTGGTCAAGTTGACAACGTGGAGGCCGGAATAGATATCACCCATCAGGTTATGTAGCACTAGGCATCCAGAGGTGACCTTCTGTGCACGTATGGGCGTCAGTTGTATGGTAGTGGGGAGGATGCGCCAGCGGTCATCATCCAGGGGCGCAGCTGTAACGTGCGTCCCCCACCAGGAAGTATGGTATGTTGTGGTCATCACCAGGAAGAGTGTCAGGCTCAGGGAAGCCCGGTCGGTTCTCTTCTAGTTCGTCCTTCAGCGGGCCGTTTTTGAAAATGCCGGCGTCCAATGCGGACGCCATGTTCGCCAACGCCCGCCCACAGGAACTTGTAGTTGCCGTCATCCACTCCCATCAGGACTATAGAGAAGTAACCCTTGTACTTGTAGTGCCTGGTGCCGGTGTTCTTATGTGCCTCGATCCACGGCCGAACCCACCAACGTCGAGAACATCACCAGTTCCTGCGCTGCTCCCGGGCCCAGATTAACGCCAACAACACTAAATAATGCTCGTGTTGGAGTTCCGCCAGATGCCTCCTCAGCAGGACCAGGTGTGGTAGCCATACTCTCTCAGCGACGACATACATATCTATGTTTTTAACGTTCATTCGCCCGAGCTATATACCCCTCAAAAAACGAAAATATGTTGCAAGACTAACGCACGACAGACTTGCAATGTTGTGCGAGCCTCTTATGAAATATAATATTCTTGGGACAATCTTGCAACTGTCTGCGACAGTCGTGAGACAGTCGTACGACAGTCGTTAGATTGTTTGACTGAAGAAAACTCTTCTGGCACCTCACGACAAGATATTTATCTCACGACTCACGACAGCTACAAGACATAAATACCACAAAAAAATCGTCGAGCAAAAAAGGTGCATGTCCAATTTTGCCTCACGACGGTAAGTCGATGCCACAATGCTCAAAGTTTCGTAGGACTGTCTTGCGACGACCCCCGCTGATCCACGATTTGCCCAAACTTTCTGTCGTGTCGTGGCACAAATGCGTCTTGGATTCGTTTTGACCGAGTCTTAAATTACGAGCTATCACGACTTGCCTACGATGTCCGTACATATATCCTCAGATTGAATCCCCAAAAAGATCGTACGGTGTCCGAGTTTACGGAGACCGCACGGATTTATAAATCGTACGGACATCGTCAAGATATGTGACCGATGCATAAGTTTATTGTCTATTCGTAAATGGGCATTGTTAGCTTAGTTGTATGTGTATTGGTAAAGTTCTGTCATATCAGTGAGGTTTACGTAGTTTTAAACTGAAGTAATTGCTGATATAATGATATTTTTGATAGTGTCTACTGTGCAGACGTTAGCCCCGAACATCGTGACGAAGTCCCCTTACCACGACCATGAGATCTGATTACATTTCATGAAATTATTCAAACAGCGAATTAATGACATTTCCCTGCAAATTGGCGTTCTAAACTTCTTATTTCACCAAAATCCATATATCATAAAGAATCTAACCATTCATTAGCTATAGAAACTGGAAGACACGACAATTTTGACAAGGAATATAGGTTTTGTAAATATTGTTTAAACAACAATGTTTACACTAGAGTTTCTTTTATCATGTCCTTTGTATTGCAACATTAAGGAACTGTGTTTCCCAAAACATTGGTTAAATATCCCATCCTCGAAAAACTTATTTTATATGATAATGCAATGTCAAAAAACAGTTTTCATATATTCTCTTGATAAAAATGTTAGAATTTACTAGTAGTAATCAATTAGGTACTTAAATGACTGTATTTTTTGTATTATTTGGTTTTTGTTCTGTATTTGTACCACAAATATACTAGGGTAAGTTTTGAAACAGTGTATTTATAACAAATGGTACATTGCAGTTTTGTGTATTATCATGCTTATCAGAGTAAAATTTTCTATTCACGAAATCTTATTATGGATTAACTTAATATTCAAAACTAATATATATTGAAAGATATTGTAAAAGTGGCGTATGGCAATTTATGAATCACTAACAGAAAAACTTAATATTATAATGATAACATTGAAAAACTTGTGAGAAAGAAGTCTTTCTCACGTACTGCTAGTATTACGTATTTCTATGTTCATGTTTTATATATAACAATTGACATAATGAGTTATCCAACACTTGCTTGGATCTTATCAATTTGAAAACATCTAAAAATCATGAATCTAGAAATAAGCGCACTATTATATACCTGACGCGATATGATCGAAGCTGAATTGAAAACATCTTATTAATCAAAATTGAATACTCTATAATAATAATATATATTTGTTTTCCATCAATACTTTAAAACACGTCACTCAATGTTAAAAATGATATGTATTTATAATTATATTGTGGTCCGGAGGCCTTGTTTTACTAATTAAAGAATCTTGAAAATCTTGAATCATGAATCTATCACCTTATTTCACTAGTGTACCTCCAGTTATTAGTCGCCGGGCAGAAGCCCGCGACTTCTATTTTTAATAGGTTTTCTGAAATCACATGGGAGGGGGGATTATTATTAGAAAGAAACACATTTAGATGTCTTGAACATATTACAATTGTGTTTGTTTAAACACACTAAGTAATGACACATCTAAAATGAAATAAATATTCCGATGTTTTAGGTATTTTCAGTTTCTTTATTTTGACTTTTTTTGTTTTATTTACGAAGACAAAACAGTCCCTATTAGCTAGACTGGTATACTTTATTTAACACTATATACTACATGTAATCAAAAGGCGATAACTACAAACCTTTACGTCGCACAGTCTAATTAATTTGTTTACTTACGCGCACCTGCGTGACTCGCGAATACCAACTGCGCATATCAATCTCCTTTGCAGAGAGCCGCTCTTTACACTCACTTACAAATAGTAAATTATAGGTGATTTAAAATGTTTATTTGGTTCGAAACTGGTTCGAAACAAATGAAGAAAAGAACAAACCGAGATAAAACTGGTTTTAATGGAAAAATGACTTTGAACGAACAATCTCTGCCTTTAAAGAGAGTTTCAAGAACGACACCTCTTCGAATAAGAAAGAATCGGGTCTTTCGTACAAAATTATTTCGTCCTTGACAATTTTAAATGTGTCATTTAATTCCCTAAAGGCATATTGCTTCCGATCTGCATATTGTTATGCATCATTGACACAAGGGCGCTCATCATAATATAATTTTAAAACATGAGTAGTTTGTTATTTTCATTATAAAAAAAGAAGGAAAGAATTAAAATAAATTAACATGTTGTAGGGCTAAGTTTATGTTCGAAACTAAGTTTAAATTATACAACAATTTCAATGAGACTTAACTGTTTAGTTGATATTATATTTCGAAGGTGGTCTAATTTATAAATGTTGGACTACATTTCAACATTTGTTAAAGTATGATATAATTAGGATGCCAAGCTAATATCATTTTGAGAAAAAGAGAAAACTCATGTCTTCAGCAATTTAACCCTTATCTCATTGTTTTAACAGTAGATTGCTGCAAAGGTGTCCACTGTTGACTTTAAAAGAGGAAAGGTAAAATGACGTGCTATTGCATGCACATCCTAAATTGTCTGTTTTGTGGTTTTATTGAAAAATTACCCATTTCCATTACTGTTTATGATCAATAATTAGTTGGTTGTGTGTATGGTCAACCTACTTTGGAATGGAGATTGATCATAAACAATGAAAGGCTTCAATTATCATTCACTTCGTAGACAAAACGATGCAAGTTATGATACATTTTCACTTGACCCCAACCCTGATGTTCCAATATGCCCCTCAGTTGATAACTGTTTATTCAACTACTATAATGTTAGTGTTATGCATAACTGCACTATGGATATCCGGCGACATTGATGCGTTGCATCAACTTTCTCTTGTGTAAGCTATTTGAGGTCTTATCGTATCGTATAGAGTGGCGGGGTAGTCCAGTGGTTAACACACTGGACTGTCAATCCAGAGGTCTGGGGTTCAAATCCCGGTCCGGGTTCTGGAAATTTGAGGGATGCTTTTAAGCTTCTCCCACTCAACTAGAGGTTAAGTACTGGTCCTTTCCAGGAAAAGTAACCTCGCGTGTATCGGTGCTATACACCGGGCACGTAAAAGAACCAAGGGGTCTTTTCGGAAAGAGCTAGGGTATCGCACCCGGACTCCCTTGTATCTAACGTTGTCTGCTCGCCAAATAGTCAATTATGCACGACGAGGGTAAATAAAAACAAATAATAAATAAATCGTATCCGCGCACAGCCATGACGGTGAACCTTTGTATACACACAGTCCCACCACATTGTCCGCATATTCGTTAAAAAGACCTGAAAATATCTTCTGATAATAAACTAAGAGTACTGCTCCACTATTTATACGCCGATATGAGCCACTCAAGAGTCAATAATACCCCATATCGCAAGATACTCTAATGCCCATATGTGCTGTGTATGTTAAATACTTACCTCTCCTGTTCTCTTTACAAAAAGCGTCTGCGTAACCTTTTGATTTGTATAATTGTATACGGACTCATCAATTATTCAGTTGAAAATAGGCGATCACATTCCCAATGGTACCATTGCAGTTTCTCTGAAACAAGTTTTTAACCCTTTCTCAACTGTAGACGCATTCTGACGCATCTGCAGCAGACGACTTTTGAAAACATTGTGACAAAAGGAGAAATTGCTCAAAACGAGCAATTTCATCTTTTGCCTCAATGTTTTTCAACTTTTTTCAATAATTATACCTTCTTTTTTGAAGATTCTTCATCTTTTTGCATTATCGTTTTCAAAGTCGTCTGCTGCAGATTAGTTGAATGTGGGAAAGGGTTATTGCCCGTTCGGTGTAAATCACCAACACTTCGATTGCAATAAACAAAACCTAAACGTGATATTATTCGCACAGAACTTATTTACCGCATTTGTTATTTAGTGATAGAGTGTCCGCCTCGGGCTCGGGAGTTCGTGGGTTCGATTCGATCACCGGTCGGGTCATACCATATACTGTCAGGGGCTTAGCTCCCTTTAGGCACTGTAGGCACGTGCCTACACATCTTTTTCTAAAAATGCCCCAAAAATGCAGCTGCGGCGATACACATCTGCGTAATGTATCGACCAGATCAGCCTGCGCTGTCCGCGCAGACTGATCCGGCCGACACATTCCGTCTAAGGGGGGATAGATAGAGTAGTGATTCCTGAAACAGAAAATCCACAGGAGGCGAAAAGTGTATATCCGGGTACGCCTGTGTGGCATGCTTAGGCTGAGTCCACAATGTTGATTTTTCTCACGAGACGGCCTACACATTGATTATTGCCAAGCTACGCCCCTGACTGTAAAACTTGTAGCAATAGCTTTCCCTTCTTGGCACTCGGTAGTTGTGGTAGGCATTACGACTGATTCGCTGCTGTTACAACAAATTGACCAGTAGTACTTGTAGTACTTGTAACTAATGTTGAACTCGGCGTAAAACACCATACTAACATACACAATTTATCTAATAATTAATTTTAATTGCGTTCCATCTTCCATCCATTTTGAATAGTTATCGCCAGATTATGAGTCATTACCGTGTACGATTTCATTAATAAACATTTCTAAACCGAATAAATCAAGTTGGAAAAATGAAAGAAAATATCCATGCAATAGAGAAATAAACGGTCGACAGGGTTCTTTACCCTTTCCCTCATACGACAATTCCTCAGCAGAATTTGAACATAATTCGTCAAAACATAGAAAACATCTCTATAATCGAATGGATAACCTATAACTAAAAGTGGAAAACATTGTGGCAAAAAGAGAAATTGCTCGTTTTGAGCAATTTCTCCTTTTGTCACAATGTTTTCAAAAAGCCATCTGCTGCAGAGGCGTCAGAAAGCGTCTATATGAGGGAAAGGGTTAATTATAACATTCTTTCCAAGAAGTCACTTACTGTAGATTCGACAAACTCCAACTACATACCTGAAAATGGTGTAAATGACACGTTTATAACTTTAAATACCATTCTCCCATTTGAATGATGAGCGTCGATTGAACCTTTTCTTAGATACATATATAATAAATTTGTGGCAGACAATTTTGAAAATTTCAAGGTAAAATATTTGAAATATCTATTTATGGAAGTATAATTATATAACATATATACAATTATTAAATAGAGAAAAACGAATTCCACATTTAACGAGCGATTTCTCCTTTAGTCAATTTTCTTTTTTAACTTTATTTCATATGAGCAATTTCTCCTTATTCGCCAAATTCTTTTTCAAAAGTCGTCTGCTGCGATGCGTCATCGTGTGGTAAAGGATTCAAACAATATCCCGTATGTAGAGCCAGTATACGTCACGTTGTGTTAGTAACATTTGGTAGATTTCTACCTTAACTACATTGACAAGTGCTAGCGGTGACACTCTTCTATTGAATTAGGAAGACCTGTTTACTGGTAAATTAAATAAACCGCGAGGGAACGAACACATGTCAAAATAAATGTTTCAAATAAGATGGTAAGATTAAAGTTCTCCAATTTACATATTGTGTCGGATACTCATTGTCAGTTTGTATATCTGTATATGATATAGTCCTAAAGGCAACGTTTGATAAAAAAATATATAGAGAAATGTAGCTCCACTTGTTTATCGTCGATTCATCTTTAAATACTGACAATCTGGATATACACCAAGACCTAAACGGATATACACCAATACCTCAATGGATATACATCAAGGCCCCAATGTATATACACCAAGACCCCAATGGATATACACCAAGACTCCAATGGATATACACCAAGAACCCAATGGATATACACCAAGACCTCAATGGATATACACCAAGAC
Source organism: Serripes groenlandicus (assembly GCA_031761405.1). Taxonomy (NCBI): domain Eukaryota; kingdom Metazoa; phylum Mollusca; class Bivalvia; order Cardiida; family Cardiidae; genus Serripes; species Serripes groenlandicus. The sequence continues at coordinate 119,646,860 of JASEVX010000001.1, read as the reverse complement.
CTCAACGGATATACACCAAGACCCCAATGGATATACACCAAGACCCCAATGGATATACACCAAGACCTCAACGGATGTATTCAAGATCTTAACCTTTTCCCACATGCAGACGTTGTCTGACGTCTTTGCAGCAGACGACAGTTGAAAACATTGTGATAACAAGAGATATTGCTCTTAGCGAGCAATTTCTCCATTTGCTACCATGTTTTCCACTCCAGTAAATAATTATACCTTTAATCATTGAGACGTTTGGCAATTTCAAAGTCATCTGCTGAATATGTGTTGTATATTCAAAAGGATAGCCGTTCAGGTGTATGAATAAGAGAATAGTATTGAATCTGAGTCATTTTTAATTCTTCCTAAACGTTTCATTTTTTCCATAGTTTATCTTCTTCATCAGACGTTTTCAAAGCAGACGACTTAAAAATACGTCATCAAGTAAACACTGTAAAACGTTTTGAGGCGTCTCATCCAGCCGACCTTTAACAGCATGTGCACGATAATGTCGATTAATGGAGTCTAATCTTGTCATACTTTATTCGTTAATTTACCAAAATTAAGTGCAGACTAGTCCGTTTGTCAAAACACAGGAATTATGTAATCGATTGCAGGAAATCAGGGATTTTTGAGATGTGGCCCGCGCATGCGCAATCAGTCTTCACAGTCCATATTTGGCATGATGCCAGTAAGAAATAAACATGATAAATAGTCGGGTGGGAGGGAGGCATTTTGTCTCCTCTCTCAAATCGTTGTACTTGTAGAATTACAATCATCCTTCAACTTACAGGTAAGTCTCGGCTAATTTTTAAATTCTAAGACGACAACGATATATTCGTTCGGTACAAAATGAGACTTTAAAGCGTATCATGTCAAATATGTTATAAGAAGTACCAACATACCTAAAGTTTCAAAACAGCTTCTGAAACCAAGTTTTCTGTCACAATCTTTTTATCATAGTATTTTGCAAAAGTTTGCTTGATGATGGTACTATTTGCAGGGATAATGCCCAATTTGCAGGGATTATGACACTATTTGCAGGGATTATAGTAGTATTTGCAGGGACTATGGTACTATTTGCAAGGACTATGGTACTATTTGCAGGGATTATAGTACTATTTGCAGGGATTATGATACTATTTGCAGTGAAGATGACACTATTTGCAGGGATTATGGTACGATTTGCAGGATTTATGCCACTATTTTCAGGGATTATAGTTCTACTTGCAGGGATTATGGTAGTATTTGCAATGACACACGTACTTTTTGCAGGTACTATGGTACTACTTGCAAGGATTATGGTATTACTTGTAGGGATAATGACACTACTTGCATGGATTATGGTACTATTTGCAGGGACTATGGTACTATTTGCAGGGATTATGGTACTATTTGCAGGGACAATGGTACTACTTGCAGGGATTATGGTACTATTTGCAGGGACTATGGTACTATTTGCAGGGACAATGGTACTACTTGCAGGGATTATGGTACTATTTGCAGGGACTATGGTACTATTTGCAGGGACTATGGTACTACTTGCAGGGACAATGGTACTACTTGCAGGGACTATGGTACTATTTGCAGGGACTTTGGTACTATTTGCAGGGACTTTGGTACTACTTGCAGGGATTATGACACTACTTGCAGGGATTATGACACTATTTGCAGGGATAACGGTACTATTTGCAAGGACTTTGATACTACTTGCAGGGATTATGGTACTATTTGCAGGGACTATGGTACTATTTGCAGGGACTATGGTACTACTTGCAGGGATTATGGTACTATTTGCAGGGATAATGGTACTATTTGTAGGGATTAGGACACTATTTGCAGGGATTACGGTACTATTTGCAGGGACTATGGTACTACTTGCAGGGGTTATGGTACTATTTGCTGGGATTATGGTACTATTTGCAGGGATTATGCCATTAATTGCAGGGACTATGGTACTGTTTGCAGGGATTAGGACACTATTTGCAGGGATTACGGTACTATTTGCAGGGAGTATGGTACTATTTGCAGGGACTATGACACTATTTGCAGGGACTTTGGTACTACTTGCAGGGATTATGGTACTATTTGCAGGGACTATGGTACTATTTGCAGGGACTATGGTACTACTTGCAGGGATTATGACACTACTTGCAGGGATTATGACACTATTTGCAGGGATAACGGTTACTATTTGAAGGGACTTTGGTACTACTTGCAGGGATTATGGTACTATTTGCAGGGACTATGGTACTATTTGCAGGGACTATGGTACTACTTGCAGGGATTATGACACTACTTGCAGGGTTTATGACACTATTTGCAGGGATTACGGTACTATTTGCAGGGACTTTGGTACTACTTGCAGGGATTATGGTACTATTTGCAGGGACTATGATACTATTTGCAGGGACTATGGTACTACTTGCAGGGATTATGGTACTATTTGCAAGGATAATGGTACTATTTGCAGGGATTAGGACACTATTTGAAGGGATTACGGTACTATTTGCAGGGACTATGGTACTACTTGCAGGGGTTATGGTACTATTTGCAGGGATTATGGTACTATTTGCAGGGATTATGCCATTAATTGCAGGGACTATGGTACTATTTGCAGGGACAAGAACACTATTTGCAGGGAGTATGGTACTATTTGCAGGGACTATGACACTATTTGCAGGGATAAGGGTACTATTTGCAGGGACTTTGGTACTAATTGCAGGGATTATGGTACTATTTACAGGGATTATGGTACAGTTTACAGGGATTATGGTACAGTTCACAGGAATTATGGTACAGTACAGTTTACAGGGATTATGGTACAGTTTACAGGGATTATGGTACAGTTTATAGGAATTATGGTACAGTTTACAGGAACTATGGTACAGTTTACAGGGATTATGGTACAGTTTACAGGAATTATGGTACAGTTCACATGGATTATGATACAGTTTACAGGAAGTATGATACAGTTTACAGGAAGTATGGTACCAAATACATGGATTATGGTACCAATTACAGGAATTATTGTACAGTTTACAGGAATTATGGTACAGTTTACAGGGATTATGGTACAGTTTACAGGGATTATGGTGGTACAGTTTACAGGGATTATGGTACAGTTTATAGGGATTATGGTACAGTTTACAGGGATTATGGTACTGTTTATAGGAATTATTGTACAGTTTACAGGGATTATGGTGGTACAGTTTACAGGGATTATGGTACAGTTTAAAGGGATTATGGTACAGTTCACAGGGACTATGGTACAGTTTACAGGGAGTATGGTACCGTTATGCAGGAAATCAGCGGAATAAGTGTAAATGCACCCTCTTTCCTTAGAGCACACATTTGTTTTATGATCGATAATTGTTCCCTAGATTTGTTAGGCGTGCCTTGTTGTCTCAATAGTAACCCTTTATCATAAACTACAAACCGTAGCAAACGTCTAGGCAAAAATATATAAAGTATCTATAAAATCTATAAATGAAGTTATTTTTTTTAATATAGTTGAAAACATTGTGGCAAAAGGGGGAAAGGAGCAAGTTCTCCTATTGCCATGATGTTTAAAGGTCGTCGTTTACGGATGTGTCAAAATACGGCTGTGTTTTCTCAATAATAAGTCCTCGACAAACATTACAGTAACTTTATACTGTATACATAGTGTATTCAGTCACACAGTAGATGACATATGGAGCCGATTCAAATTAGACTGTAGGAATTTGTATAGTTAATGTAGTCTGATTACACCAACGTGACTTCCCCCAAAGCATTAATACTTAATAGTTATGTTTTCTCAATGTTAAATGTACCCACGTCTCCAAGCTTTTCTGCAAAGAGCCGTCCGTTGATGGATCTTTTATTTAAACACGTCCCTATAGAATAACACTTGAGTGCATTAGCAATTTGTATCAATTGTAGGCAGCATTAACACTAAGTGTTTTACTTCATACGGATAACATTTTATAATCATAAATCAATGAATTCATTTTAGATATATCTTTAGTCTTTTCCCATATACAGATGCTTTTTGACACCTCTGCAGCATACGACTTTTCAAACATTGCGAAAAAAGGAGGAAAATTCATTTTGCTACAATGTTTCTAACTTTATTCAATAATTGTTCTTTCATTGATAAGAGAGTTTCCATATATTTGACTAAAACATTTCGAAGTCATCTACTGCAGATGTGTTGTATTTGTGGAAAGGGTTAACAGACGTTCTCAAAGTAGTAAAGTATCTAAAGACCTCCAGCCCATACACCATATTTACATAAATATTTACAAATTGACATTACCATCATGATAGCTTACACAAAACATGATAATAAACACACCATGCTTTACAATAGTAAACGTATACCATTTTTAATAAATACATGATATAAATAATTCTATGGATGCAATATTTAAAGAAGAAAACATAGGATAAGGTACAGTAAGTTTAGCCATGTGTTTTACATATATAGTCACAGGGATGTTTCTTCCAACAGTCGTGATATTATATTGGCATACATTTGATTTACAGATAAATAAACTGGTCAGTTACTGTTCAACCAAATAGGATTGGCCAAGCTGAACAAGATATACACGTAATTTATAGAAGAACATATACACGTAACTTATAGAAGAACATTTACACGTAATTTATAAAAGAACATATACACGTAATTTATAGAAGAACACATACATATTTTAGTTATAGAAGAACATATACACGTAATTTATTAAGATAATTTATAATACTGGTTGGAATGTGCCAGACACAATCAATTGCGTAGTATAAAACACAAGTACCGATTTTCGAATAACTATGTAATTTGTATTGGCCAGAAGAACAGTTAACTTATGCAGTATGGGGTTAATGTAGTATCTGGTAGATATTGCTTTAGTATGGCATCATATAATGGACAATAGTAATGTCTTATTGTTTGATTGGCGTTCAATGCCGCTTTCAAAATACAGTCAAACCTTTGCAAAAGACTACCTTTGTTTAAAAAAAAATACATCTGTATCTATGTGTGTATCCGTCAGCGATTTTGAAGAGTGACCCGATTGTCGAAACAAATTTCGTTGGAGTATTTAACCGGATCGTTGCCTAGAAAGTCCTCAACAGTTGACACCACCTTCCCACATACATCAAAATTGCAACATACGACTTTGATATTATATAGTTAAACATATGGAATCCCTCTATAAATGAAATAACAGTTAAATTGAAATTAATATGACAATAGGAGAAATTGTTCATACTGATTACATACTGACCAATTTCTCATCTTGTCATAATGTTTTCAAAAACCATCTGCTGCAGTGGCGTCAGAAAGCGTCTACACAGGGGAAATTTATGGGATGCGGCATGAGCATTGATGCGCATTTGTCACACATTGATTCTCGTATGTTCGAGTTGTGTCATGTGTTTTCATTAAAAGCTGTCTATTACAAGCAGAAACAACTCTGATTTAATTTGATAGAAGAAACAAAAAGTTTAATTACCAAGAATATAATAAATTCAGGAGCATAACGGAGTCTGAATTTGTACGTACAATTCTGATATTTCAATTCAGGTAACCCAAGTTTATAAAGTCGTCGAAATATTTTCTTACAAAGGTGAATTCACTGTCCTCTATCAAATGACGACTTCATCACGAAAAGGATCAAACACCATGTAATGTGTTTATTTTAATGGTGCATAACGCTGCTTTCAACACTATTCAGTTATATGGCGCCGGTCCCTGGTTAAATTACCAGTTATACTGGTCCATTTATCGAGACAGTGGTGAGCTAGTTGTAATGCTATCCCCATAATCTTGAATGTCAAGGAGAAAACCCATTACTACTTTTTTTAAAAAGAATTTGATATGATACCCGGCCGGGGATCGAACCTTCCGCACCCAAGGCGGACGCTCTACCACTACAACACTGAGGAGATCTGATAGCAATACCACGTTTAACTTGACTGCACGTGTAGCGTTATGTTGGTATACATGTCGTTTTGGTTTTTACATACATCAAATCTACAGCAGACAACCTAAAAAAAATACAAACAATTTCTATCAATATTTTCAAAATGATGTGTCTCTCACAGATGGGTCCAAACGCCTCTGTGTGAGGGAAAGGGTTAAAAGAAAGATGGGCGAGGGAAGGAGTTGAAGAAACATAAACGAAGAAGATAGGATTTGGTTTGTTTTTCGAAAACTAACAGTTTAACGTACTCGTATTGGTCACGATTTCAAAACATAGCGTGTTGATAAGTCACTTTTAGTTAGAATTACTTGGCAATATTAACCAGATGCTGTGCTGCTCTGTGCATAGATGAACAGCATTGTAATTTAATTGAGCGGTGCACTGTTCGCCAATTCATCCCCTAAGGTTTCAGGAAACGTCTGTAAACCAATATCCATTTAAATCCTTAACATGGATACGCAGGCAGGTGGTTTTATACACCTGTTATATTGACATAAATACGCAGGCAGGTGGTTTTATACACCTGTTATATTGACATAAATACGCAGGCAGGTAGTTTTATACACCTGTTATATTGACATAAATACGCAGGCAGGTGGTTTTATCAACCTGTTTTATTGACATGAATACGCAGGCAGGTGGTTTTATACACCTGTTATATTGACATGAATACGCAGGCAGGTAGTTTTATACACCTGTAATATTGACATAAATACGCAGGCAGGTGGTTTTATACACCTGTTATATTGACATGAATACGCAGGCAGGTGGTCTTATACACCTGTTATATTGACATAAATACGCAGGCATGTAGTTTTATACACCTGTTATATTGACATAAATACGCAGGCAGGTAGTTTTATACACCTGTTATATTGACATAAATACGCAGGCAGGTAGTTTTATACACCTGTTATATTGACATAAATACGAAGGCAGGTGGTTTTATACACCTGTTATATTGACATGAATAGGCAGGCAGGTAGTTTTATACACCTGCTATATTGACATAAATACGCAGGTAGGTGGTTTTATACACCTGTTATATTGACATAAATGCGCAGGCAGGTAGTGTTATACACCTGTTATATTGACATAAATACGCAGGCAGGTGTTTTATACACCTGTTATATTGACATAAATGTAAGTTTTTGCAGAACATCGCTCATAAGTGTAGTTTCATGTGTGTGGATTGTTTTATGAAGACACACACGATGAGATGGGCATAAATAACACACAGTTTAAATTTCGTGAAAAAACATGTATCTCATATTGATACATATTTATTTAAAATGACAGGATCAGATTTATCTTCTTACCTACCAACTATTTCTGCATGTGTTTGTGGTTGTCTGTGGTAATTAGACACCATATATGTCGTTCTGGTGCCAGCAAATAGTTTCAGATCGCTGCAAAGAGAAAGAAAATCATACTGGCTCAAAAACCATCACACAAACCTGTTTACTCAAGACTGTTTGCTCAAGTACTTGATTGTTCAAAAGCAATCTTACTCCACGAAGTCTTATTTGGAACATAGAAATCATGTCTGAACTCAGAGAACGTATTCAGAAATGTATAGTCTTTGAACTGGGTCACGTTTATTTCAATGAACCCAAAACGGACTTTACTTGACGTACTGGTAACTAGGGGAATGTAATGACCAGGCAATTTTAGTAAAACCACTTATCCATGTTTCATGATTTTTCGAAATACAATAGTCCATTTATCAAAAGGAACCGGTTGTCATTCCATGATAGACTGTTGTTTTTCTTTAGTGTGTTTTAGTAAATGTTAAAACGGGAACGGCGCCAGTCACAATAGTTACTGTAACAATCCTAGAAAATGTTAACCAAGCTAAAGAATTCGATTTAACCATTTCTCACATACAGCAAACCTGCCGCAGACGACTTTGAAATCATGTTGGCAACAACTCAGAAAATCTCTATAATAAGGTATAATTAAAGCAAAAGGTTGAAAACATTGTGGCAAGAGGAGAAATGCTCGTTTTGAGCAATTTTTCCTCTTGCCACAATGTTTTCAAAAGTCGTCTGCTGCAGAGGCGTCAGGACGCGTTTATATGTGGGAAAGGGTTAACGACAGAACCGGGTGTTATCGAGTCAGTTATCAGAATAGGCTACTGTGAAGAAATCACGTATTACATGGACATCCTCATCAATCAGTAATCTCGCAGGAGTCCGTCAATTGATCGACTCAATGGTTAATTAATAATGTTTCCAGTGCTAGATATATCACAGTATGGGGCTAGAATTCAATAGGGAGTGCAATTGAATGCCACATGCTACTCAACATGCATCACTCCGTCATTGGGAACAAAATCAAAGTGCTGAGATCATTGAAGGCTGAAAGACAAAAAAGTTTAGCGCTACATGCCCCTACCATTACACTGTATCAGGTCAGGCATACACATGAACTGATTGCGCCCTTTGGACATGGTGTTGCACACAAGACGATATATATAGAGAAAACCTTTTAGTGGACCATACCGGTTTAACCTTGTTAACTGCCATGTAATTTGCTTCATTATTCATGTATTGACTCCAAACATCAAAGTGTATAGGTCCACTGTAGAGTTTACGAAATTTAATTGTAAACAGATAGATAGGGGAGGCGACGTATCTAGTCGCCATTTTTCGTTCATGCCAGACGTACTCATTTACATTAGTAAACCGGGTAGACTAAATGACAATTATTGTTACCTACTATAACATGGCCACATTACAGCGAAGCGTTTCTGAATATCCGTAGTTTCTGTATTACAGACACTCGAGAAACATAAGATTCAGTCAATTGGCAATCCTATTCTAGTTGTTATTGCCATTCGAATGAATTAGCACTTCAGCTATCCCAAACCTTTAACCATACATAAAACTAAAAATAAACCAAAAACTGCGTGTGTGATGAGGTGTTTTGAGCGTTCGCCTGGAAGGCGGGAGGTCGCATGTTATACCAAAGAATGAATAAAATAAAAGTCCTCGGAAATATGCCGCACAGGTTTTTAGTTTAAACAACAACACTTGTGGTGTCCTTCTTTTCGTGACAGCAAAACAGAGTTTAGTCGTATGCATGATTACTACATTTGACATTTGTTTCATGGAGAACAAGCGGTGGTGCGTTCAAATAAATGTTACAATAGCTAACGACGATACCAACTAAATCACACGATCAATAAACATGCCGCCATTTTAACCTTATCTGGAATTAAGATTCACTACAAGATGCTAATACACTGCATTCCTTGCGGTACCAAAGATTGTTCCACAATCATAAAGAGATTCGAACCCGATACCTTGTAAATCAGAAAAGAAAAAACCGCTGAACTTCTTTGTCAGTTGTTGTCATATGTAGTTTCCTACAGAGAAACACTAGGAATTGAGGACTATAGTCGGATCAAATTTAATTGTATTACAATCATTTTCCCGGAATCGTCCACATACAATTAAATTGCTTTTAAGCTAATTACAGTGTAGAACTTAACCTTTTATCGCAAGATAAAATCTGCAGCTGAAGACTATGAAAATATCTAGGCAAAAATATGAAAAATCTTTATAAATGAATTTATGATTAATGAATACAGACAGTTTAAATATTGTGGAAAAAAAGAAAAGAAACTGCTCATAATGATCAATTTCTGTTTTTGCCATCATAGTTTTAAAAGAAAAAGCGCTGTCCAAACGCCTCTTCGTGTTAGACGGGGTTAAGCAGCGGAACTTCCACTTAACGCTAATGAATGTTGCTGTATTACGTCAGCTCTACACTCTGCAACAGCTCATCCAGTTCATCCCAATGTTTGATCAAGTTATGTCTTTACTAAATCCATTACCTTATATGCTCGTTTCTGACTCCTCAAAACAGAATAGAAAAATTGTGAGAAGAAAGTCTTTATTATTAAAACCTTTGTATTATTCAATTATGTCAGCTTCATGCTAGCTTAAGTTACAACATATTAAAATCAGTAAAAATGTAATTGGCATACGCCGTCTTTGAGGCATATAATTTATAAAACTAATAATTGTGAAATAATTTGATTCATTAACGTTTGTCTAAACCGAGCAAGCACGAAGTGTCCAATGCAAGCTTGTGTAGTCATCCCGTGTCTGTCGTTAGTCGGGCGCCGTCGAAATATTTAAATTTTATTTAAACAAAATATCTTCTAAAAGGACATGAACATTTCAATCAAATTTAACAAGAACGTTTCTTTGCTTATCATTGTACCAATAATGTTCACATAAATGAATTAAATATAGATGTCTGGTTACAGCAACACCAAAGTAAATGTTGTCACACCTGATTGAACAAAACTTCAATAGAGACAGACTTCTATGCGGGAATTGTATGCAGTATTGTACCAGTCAAAATGTATCTACCTTCTGCAGTCGTGAAAACATCAGACTAAGGTTTGAGCTGTTGACCTTTACCCCTAATGGCAGTTAAGTAAAGAGATTAAACAGAGATTCCTAACACTCGGAGCAGTAGTTTCATAGACGTCTTATTTAATATTTGCACTGCAGTCTTAAGAAGGAAACTAGTCCCTCTCAGTTGTGACCATATTTTTAACAATCAAAATGACTTAATCGATCTCTGTAGAGGGTCATCAAAGGAGATATTTATTTGGTTTTGCACTTATTTCATATAATGGACAATAACTCTGTCAAAACATCCAACAGGAATGCAATCAGGCCCTGCACATCTCATCTTGGTAAAGAACCTTACTATAAAATATCATTGTATTGTACCCTGGGATTTGAGAAATAGTGCAGACACGAATTTTGGTATATATAACACAATGTTCGGGGTCATAACTCTGTCAAACACATCCTACTGGAAAGCCATCGGGTACTCCTCTTGGTAAAAAAGCTTCCTAATAAATTTCACTGAAAGCACCCTGGGATTTGAGAAATAGTGCAGACACGAATTTTGGTATATATAACACAGTGTTTGGGGCCATAACTCTGTCAAAAAACATCCCACTGGAAAGTCATCGGGCACTCTTCTTGGTAAAGAAGCTTCCAATACAATTTCATTGAATTGCACCTAGGTATTTTAGAAATAGCGCAGACACGAATGTTGGTATAACACATCTCCTCTTTGTAAAAAAGCGTCCTATAAAGTTCATTGAAATCAACTCAGTGATTGCTGAGAAACAGTTTAGACATATATAATGGTGTCTAACACTATGTATACTAATCAAGGGGCCATAAGTCTGTAAATAAAACACCCAGTTGGAATGCCATCTGGCACTGCACATCTCCTTTTGGTATAGAAGCTTTCGTGATTGCTTAGAAACATCAGACCGACCGAATAGCTAATGGTCACATTGACTCCTATATATTCCCCCATCATTAAAAGTGTTTTGCAAAGGAAAACAGACCGAAATATAGTTCCGAATAGTCGACCTCAATAAGAAAAAACATCCTAAATAGTGATCCAGTTGAGGAATAAGGACTTATCCAGCAAGTTGATCAAATTACAAAAAAAAGCAACATTGCTAATTGGAGGAAATGAACATGAAATTTTCCGTGAATTTACAGATTTCATCAAAACTACCGTTACACTACCTGGTGAACACAGCATTAATCATTGACGAATCAGTTCCAGGAGTCGTTCATCCAGCACGTAAACTACCAGCAGCAGTCAAGCCAAAAGCAATCGCAAACTCAAAGAAATGGAAGAAGACGGGTTTAATGCCGAAGTAGATGAACCAACAGAGTGTGTCAGCTCAATGGTTGTGTCGATACGGAAAGACAAGGTTCGAATCTGCCTAGATCCCAGAGATCTGAACAAATCAATTAAAAGGGATCATTACTTTATGAAAACAGTCGAAGATGAGGCACAAAGCATTCCAAATGCAATGGTATTCTCAGTCCTAAATGCTAAATCAGGATTTCTGCAGATCACACTTGATACCAAATCATCATATATAACGACCTTCAACACACCAATTTGAAGGTACAGGTGGCTTAGACTTCCCTTTGGCATTAATCAACTCCAGAAATATACCAGCTAATAATTTATAAGATAATTGCAGGAATAGACGGTGCATTTGTCACAATCAATGGTATACTGATCGCAGGTAAAAGTGTTCAAGAACATGACAGAATACTGCGCGAAGTAATAGCAAGAGCTACAAATGTATGATACGACATCAAAGAGAATTATATATGGAGCATCTGATTACTGAACACGGCTTGCAACCAGATCCGGAGAAAGTCAGCGCCATAGTTAACCTGCCTCCTCCGACTGACAAACAAGGAATAAGAAGATTCCTCGGTCTCGTTCAGAACCGTGCCAAGTTCATACCAAACCTCAGTGAAGTTGATGCATTAATCAGAACAACTCTGAAGACAGATGTTGTGTTTGAGTGGAGACACATGCAGGAACAAAAAGTAAAACAAGCTAACGAACCTCTGCAGCTCAGCTCCAGTACTGTTCTACGTCGATGTTAACAAATACGTCCAAATAGAATGTGATGCAAGCAAGGATCTTGGAGAACGGATCAGTCAATGTGACAAGATCATTGCATATGCTTCAAATGTACTTGAGACAGAGCAGAGATATGCACAAATGGAAAAGGAGATGTTGGTCATTGCATTCAAGTTCGGTAAACCAGTCTAGATATACAATGACCACAAGCCACTGGAACATCTTTCCGCGAAACTACTCCTTTCTGCTCCAATGGGGATACAGATAAGGATGCTACGCCTTCAATAGTATGACGTCAACCTCAAGTATCGCAAAGGAAAAGAGATATCTATACGTACAAAATGCACTCTCAAGAGCATATCTGCCGTCAGCCGTAGCTGATGAGGAAGCCAGCGAGATGATTCAAATGATATCAGTCAGTCCCGAAAAGAACTCTTTAATCAAAGAAGCCACATAAGCCGATCTCATCATTCTGCACAACGTTATCTTAGAGGGTTGGCCAGACACCAGGTTAGAAACGCCATTTGAAACTAGGCCATACTGGCATTCCAGAGACCAGCTAGCAGTTCTGGCCGACATCATATACAAGAAGGAGTGTCATTACTCCAAGTCTGCGTGAAAATATGCTTAGCCTGATTCACAAGACACACCTAGGACTAGGCAAAAGCAAACAGAGAGCAAGGAATGTTATGTACTGACCTGGAATGAACAATGACTTAGATACACTGCTAGTTAACTGTTTAGTGTGTGCAGAACACCAAAATCTGCAAACAGCAGAACCATTAAAACCAACTGTAACACAGACGTCCCATACAGAATGGTTGGCTGGCCTGTTCCAATTTGAAAGCTCAACATATGTAATTCTCGTCGGCTACTACTCAAAGTACATTGACGTGCACAACTAGCATCAGAGTCAACGTCATCCGTCATTGAGGCATTAATTCAACCCATTTTTTTCTTTTTATAGCAAACAGATCAGAAGACACTTTGATTAACAGAAAGAAAAGCAAAAGTTCTACTATGACAAGAAGTCACAGCCCCTCACAACAGGAAAGAGCGTCAGCAACTGTCCAAATCCGGACTCAAAATATCAAATTTGGACACCAAGAACTGAAGTTAGGAAATATGACAAACCAAGATCCCGTATTGTAGAAAGTAATGACCATTTGTATCGCAGAAACAGAAGACATCTCACATGATCTACTCCAAGTGCCAACATGTTCAGTGAGGATACAGATAACAACGACTCAGATCGACCACCAGAGGATTCACACGGGAAACCTTCCACGTATAAACGGTTATTATCGAGTGTAGAAAGACAGACAGTCGAGCCAGACATGGACGACAGAGTTACAAATAAACACTTAACTCGGGCAAGTGAAACTAGATTCGGTAGAGAATTGAAAATACTCGATTTGTAGAAGTATTCTAATAAACGAGTTAAACAAGAGATATGCAATGGCACTGTGCTAAGATACAACACAATGTCGTGCTATTTCACAGAACATTTATTTGCTTCAGTTTAATGTTAAAACATGTTTACATATAAGTTTGATTAAGATACTAGAATCAGTGCAGAGTTAAGCACATGGAAGTATTAGGCTATAAGATTAGTTTAGAAATACCATATACACTCCCTTAAATGGAGAGACATGATCATATTGTGCTATCTCACATTAAACCTAGTTGATTGTTTGCTAATTTATTTTTTAAATAGTTTGCAATGTTGGTGAAAAGTTGTCTAACAATCTAATATATAGTTAATATTAATTTCAAATTCTAGTGAAAGATTTTTACAATAATTATTATATCAAGTTTTCTTAAATCTTGAAACATCATTAACAGCTAACTAGGTCATCTATTTGTTGTGTTAAAGAAGGAGAGGTGTATCATTTGTTATAGTTCTCGTTGACATAAACGGCTCTGGTAAAATATGCTTGTGTAGGCGGCGACGTTTAGAACTGAGAATATGTTTTCGTCCCTGTGATATACCCTATACTGTGTTAGCTCTACTATCATAAAGGTTTGTATGCTTAATGTAGGGAAAAGATGGTTTGTTATGTTCTTTTCTGTAATAAGAATATCAAAAGTCACTCTACAAGAAAATCCGGGGGTTTTAATTTAAAGAAAGATTGACATCAAAGTTTATTGTACAAAGGCCTCCGGCCCATATACAAATTCATACATATATAGTAGTACAGAACATGGCAGTAGGTGTCAAAGAAATATGTAATATGAAGCATGAAGTATATTTTTTCAAAACGTTTTTAGAATGTTTAGCTGAATGGATGGCGAAAAGTGGAGATTCTGCTTAATTGCATGGCGCTCTATCAGGGTGCTATTGAACGTCCCATAATTGTCGCAACGTCAACAGGTCGATGTACCTGACTGTGACATGGTAAATATTGCGCTGTAAATGGCGGGAAACAAAGGTAACAAAGATACTTTGATTACAAAAACTGTTGATATATTCATCCGCAAAAACTTCTTATTGTGCAATAAGTCCATTTTATACAACTCTGGTAAATCGACAATTCGATGAAAGTGAACATTTTCAAATATATATTGTATTTAAAAAAATCGTTAAAAACTAACTTAACAAAGAAGAGTTTTAAGTTATTTACTGAAGGGACGCTAATTAGAGGCGTCACACCTGTAACTATTTCCTCAATCTTGGAAGCCTGGATTAAAACACTCACCCAGGTCTGGTGGAGGATCAATAACGGCAACTTTTTCCCTAGAATAGACTAAAACTGAGAATTAATTATTAAAATTCGGTTATCTACATTCTCCAATTAAAAAACACAATGGATTTGAGGTAGCGAAATAATTTATGGTGTGACACCTTTATAAAACATGGCATGACGGATGTTTGCTGTACGGAACTACTTTTCATAATATCCGTGACGTCATCCAATATTTATCCTGAAAGAATAACAAAACATAACAGTGAAGATGAAGTTAAAACACGAGCTAGGAGATTCAAAGGCATTTCGGTGTTGCTTTTGTTGTCATGTTAGAGTCGGTACCATCATTCTTGGACTATGGCATTTGGTAAGTTACCCAAAAATCCACATATTATCGGCTAATTACTTTGACAAGGAAGAAATGGGGGTTTATGGCGAAACCAGACACATATTTGCTTCGATATCATATGGCCAATGAAGATTCGCACTCCTTTGTTACAATCTAAATGAATAAGGCCTACATCTTAGAATAGTAAAATGAATGTGACGCACTTCGACTTCGAGCGTGAACACGCTCTTTTGTTTGAATTGAAGGTGTTACGGGGAGACCGAAGTGGGCGGGTTATTTGGTAATTCCCTCGTCGCACAAAGAAATCATGGCCGAATTTGAATAAATCTAATGGCCGTTTCGCCTGAGTCATTTCATCAAGTTGAACCTTTTACCAGAAACGATTATTTTAACTTTAGAATAGCCTACTCTGAAACATAAAAAAAGTTTGGAAGATGTACCTTCAGAAGGGTATAATATTTGAAATACCTGAAAACTTATCTCCATAATTTTGAAATCAATAGTTTAAACATATTTTATTACCAAAATAACATATAGTATTTACAAACATACATATTTGTACATAGTTTAATATTTATATAAAGGCAAAAGGGTCTGGCCACAAGTTCTCTCAACTTAGGAAAGGCCATTCAATCAGAGATTTCCGATTTAATCACTAGCATATTAGGGAATGGCTAAATTGTCGATTTTTTGTTGTTGAGAAAACCCCTCGGACTCGGTCATGGTAACTAAGTGGCGATCCGATAATGGTAACTTACCTAGCTATTCTATTATCGCTTTAGTGCAAACATGCAAAGACAAATGAGAATGATTGGTTACATTTCAATTAGTGTATGTATTTGTCTTTCATAAAATGTCAAAATAAATAACTAACATAGTTAAGATTGCTAGCTGTTGCCGGGAAAAACAAATGTTCTCTTCAAAACAAGGTAGAAATAACTGGGTCACTTAAACACTTGCATCAGACGTTCAGATGATACAGATGAATTTGATGTCCGACAAGCATCATTTTTTATTGTGTATTTAAATAATACCATAAAGTACTTACCTGCCAATTTATACACAATAGTTTTGTCTAATAAATAAGTTGGCGTGTCTTAAACAATAAAGTGATCCGCTATTGGTTATGAATATGATCCGCTAAGGGTTACTTGACCATCTGTTCATACATGCAAATACAGAGCTCGACAGTTAAAATTTGACAGTGTCAAATATCATAATTGGACGTCACTGATATATGAATATTATGATGTGACACATTGAAATATGTTTCGGAGTGTCTCCTGCCGTGTATGATTATTGATTTAATTAAAAAATGCATTGAAAGAGATAATATGTCAATTATCAATTAAAATTTTCCTCAACTCAATCAACAGTCAATTACAGCCACAAGTTATAATCGATTAGGCAATTTAAGTGATAAAAACCCCCACTATTAATCAATAAAATAAATAAATAAACAGTATAAAACAATAAAAGGAAGAAATAAACATTAATAATCAATAATATTAACTGAACTAATAACTTTGTGTGTATACCAAACCAATAATACACCCTGTTGCTTTAATCAACAAACTGTAACGTGTTTACAATATTTTAACACCTTCAGCATTAATCCCTCATTAAAAACGTGTGGATCGAGATCATGTACGTTATATTATAAATAAGTGGTACGAGCCATCTTCTTAGTGGACACGTATGTGGTAGTAGACAAATTTTGAAAAAAAAAATCGTATGTTGTGACAGGAGACACAGCCAATTTTTTTTTTCACCACATTCCAAATACAGTAGTGGGGCCTAGTTCACAAATAATTCATACATTTCATTATATGTGTTAATTGTGTTATTCATTATTGAGAATATTCAAAATATGATTTTGTTTTAACATTACTCATGATTACTGAAAAGTTATACTAGGTATATAATGCAGCTGCAGTAGCAACACTGTAATGTTCTACTTCATTGTGGGACAATTGACATCTTACTTGACATTCGGTCTCACAAGATATATATTTTCGTAGTGTAATACAAAATAACAGATCACTACTGCAAGATAATATTTCCTATATATGAATTATGATCGTTTCATTTTAGATGATCCACATCCTGGTATTAGGATGTCTAATCACATCATCTCTTCACCCAGAACTTCTACAGAATGAAGAGGGTAGAACCATGAATACAGATGGAATTCTGCTACTTGAGAAGGAGGATAATAAACAAGAACCAAGTGGTCCCATCTTTGAAATACAGTATGAAACCCCTAGGGTTAGAAAAGGTATTTTTTAATACAGTTTACTTTCCTATTAATATTATAGGCCTAGATAAGATGGTGGTTGACAGGTCTTCACTCTCAATATTTATCTTATTATTTATTGAAACCCTATGTTGTGGGTACTCAAAAATATTGTCTCATTGAGACAATTCTTTTGAAAATTTGAGTACCCAAAACATAGGGTTTGAGGTCAGATTAGGATTTTAGACCATGAATTATGCCCCTTATTTAGAGCTCTGGTCATATTTTATCTTATTTCCCATCAGTATTATGAAAATAATTTATACCAAAATATTTCAGTAATACTTCAACCTCTGGTCTGATATGATAATTTTAAGTCAATAGTGTTGTCTTCTTTGTAGAGCCCCGCTAGGTCAGTCGGTAGTAACGCAGATTGTGAATCCAGGGTTTGTGAGTTTGAACCCTGTATCGGCCAACATTCTTTTGGACGTTTGACAAAAGTCACTGTGACATTTTCTTTGACTAAGGGGCTAACAGTCTATGTGGAAAAGCAACTAGTTGCTTGGAGAGTATGGGGTACTGGTGTGATAAAACCAGGAAATATATGAGTAGTGGCCGCTGTGATACAACTGGTTTTTTTAAAAACGGCGTTAAACATCAATCAATCTTTGTAAAATAGTTTAAGAAAAAGATTTAACATCTAGAAAATTTGATTTGATACATGTATATAATAATTTGAAAACTTCTTTGCAAAAGATAAGCAATTTCTCCTTCTTCCACAATGCTTTAAAGACTTGGGTATTTTTCCCCAGACATAAAATTTGAATGCATGAGGAATAACTGGGGCTGCTTAAATAAAAATAATTATGTAAAAATTTAAAGAAAAGATGAAAACATTGTAGGGAAGCCTTAAGGAGAAATTGCTCACAATGTTATCAAGTCTTTTGTTGCAGAGGTGGCAAATCTCATCTGTATGAGGAAAAGGGACGTCATGTTTAAGGTCTGAAGGGTCTTTAACCCTTCCCCCATTGCAACAAATCAGCAGCAGATAACTTTGAAAACAAAGGCAAAAGTATGGTTAATCTCTGCAAATAAAAGTATGTTTATTGAAAAGAGTTAAAGAATTGTGACAAAAAGAGAAATTGCTGATGATGCCACAATTATGTCAAATCACCTGTCTGCAAGTGGCAAAGGCTTGATAGAAAGATGTCACTTTGGATATTTCTTAATCCTTTCTCACATGCAGATGCGTTTTGAGGCAATTGCAGCAGAAAATGCTAAGAAAATAAATTCCTTTTGCTGCAATTTTTTCAACTCCTATCAATGGTTGTACCTTCATTTAGAGATTTTCTACATATTAACCTAGATGTTTTCAATGTTGTCTGATGCATATTTGTTTTATTTGAGGAAAAGGTTAATAGTAGATGTCATGACTCATTATTGGATAGCTCTAATACAGATATATATGTAGAAGTTTCTATTTCTATTTTCAGCAGATATTTGTTTTGCATTTGCTCTTGTCCTGTGCACATTTTTGATTGCTCTGATGATGGTCTATGGATCGGTAAAAGTAAGTTCAAACGTTTTTTTTGTCTTCTTCTTGTGACACTGATTTATAAAAGAAACACATTGTGTTTTGTGATCGGGAAAGTTCAATGTGCATGCAAGCTTAATAAAAAACAAAGATAACATGGAAAATCCTTATAAATAGAATAACATTTAAGGAAAGAACTGAGCATAAGTATGGTTCCATGAAGCTGATTGATGCTCTTAACCCTTTCCCTCATAGAGACGCTTTCTGACCCCTCTGCAGCAGATGGCTTTTTGAAAACATAGTGACAAAAGAAGAATTTGCTCAAGACAAGCAATTTCTCCTTTTGCCACAATGTTTTCCACTTTTAGTCATAAGTTATCCATTCACTTATAGAGATTTTTTAATTTTTGACAAAATATGTTCAAAGTTGTCTGCTGCAGAATTGTTGTATGAGGGAAAGGGTTAATCTCAGTGGTCGGAGAAATAGCTCCACTTGACTATGTTTCAGTGGTTATGGAAATATATATTTCAGTAATCTGCTGCATTTTTGGTGTTAAAGTCAATGAAGCTGCCATGGTTCCTTATTTTTGTACCTGAAGTGGACTGAGTATTTTATAATTTCATAACTGCTTTATGTTATTGATGTGTTAATTTTGTATTGACTTATCTTCACAGAACCGCCCTGGCTATCTGATTCCATTTTTCTGTCTACAAGTGTTTGATTTCTGCATCACATGCTTGACTGTGGTAGGATACATGACCTATGCACCCAATATAAAACTGTGGATCATCCAGCAAAGACTGGTAAAGTATTTATTTATTCAATTTACCCTTTTTCAGGTATATATGATTTTAGCTACATTGGCAGTATGCTTTTTACCCAAGTTATCAAGTATTTTTCTGGAATGGTCAGAACAAGCTATCAGGGAAGATATTCACTAAAATTATTTAGAAAAAAGCAAGTTTTAAAGCCAGAAATAACACACCTTTGAAAATATACTGATTGGTTTGTTCAGGTGAACTGTAAAACAGTGTTTAGAACTTTGTGGCAACAAAAATATGTTATTTTTTAATGTCGCCTGTGAGACCACTTTCCCGATTTTGACACACAAAATATTCAACTATACATGACTCTTCTTTGTATAAATCATTTATTCTTTCATTCTGATCTTTTTAGCTCACCTTTGTGCAAGGTGAGGCTATTGTGATCACATTTTGTCCGTCTGGCATGCGTCGTCAACATTTCAGCTTGTTAACACTCTACAGGCTACATTTTGCAACTAATCTTCATGAAAGTGTATCGGAACATTCATCTCTATCAAATCTTGGACAAGTTCGAAACTGGGCCATATGAGGTCAAAAACGAGGTCACTAGGTCAAATTAAAACGAAATCTTGTTAACACATTTTCAACTTGAGCATGTTGAAACTTTATCAGAATGTTTGTCTTGATGATATGTAGGTCAAGTTCGAACATGGGTCAAGTCGGGTCAAAAAGTAGGTCACTTGGTCAAATTGAAGGAAAATCTTGTTAACACTCCAGAGGCCGCAATTTTTGCTTCAGCAGTTTTAAATTTTGTCAGAATGTTTGTCTTAAAAATATCTAGGTCAAGTTCGAATATGGGTCATATTGTATCAGAAACTAGGTCACTAGGCCAATTGAAGGGTAATCTTGTTAACACTGTAGAGGCCACATGTTTTGCTTCAGCAGCTTGAAATTTGGTCAGAATGTTTGTCTAAATGATATCTAGGCCAAGTTCGAATATGGGTCATGCCGGGTTAAAACTAGGTCGCTAGGCCAAATTGAAGGGTAATCATGTTAACACTCTTCATACTTCTTTTTAACTTGAGCATGATGAAACTTTATGAAGATGCATTTTTTGCTACAGCAGCTTGACATTTGATGAGAATGTTTATCTAAATGATATCTAAGCCAAGTTCGAATATGGATCATGTAGGGTCAAAAACTAGGTCACTAGGCCAAATTGAAGGAAAATATTGTTAAAATTTGGATGCCACATTTTTTGCTTCAACAGCTTGAAATTTGGACAGAATGTTTGTCTGAATTATATCTAGGTCAAGTTCGAATATGGGTCATATTGGGTCAATAACAAGGTCAATAAAGGAAAATATTGTTCAAACTCCGGAGGCCGCATTTTTACTTTGAGCAAGTTGAAAATTTGTCACAAGGTTGTCTTGATGATATCTAGTCCATGTTGGAATATGGGTCATATCAGGTAAAAAAATATAGATCACTAGGCCAAATGAAGGAACATCTTGTTAACACTGTGGAGGTTGCATTCAGAATAATTGTCTTGATGTGTTTTGCATTGCAGTACATTGTATAATTAAGGTGAGCGATCCAGGGCCATCATGGCCCTCTTGTTTAATATAGAAGAGTTTATACTGTCTATCTAGAAATCTATTAACTGTTCTGTTTATGTTAATGACTCGTATAGATATTAAACCTTTCCCTCAAAGAGATGTTTTCTGACGACGCCTCTGCAGCAGACGAATTTTGAAAATATAGTGACAAAAGAAGAAATTGCTCAAAACAACCAATTTCTCCTTTTGCCACAATGTTTTCCACTTTAAGTCATTGGTTATCCATTCAATTATTCTATTTTTTGACAAAATATGTTCAAAGTCGTCTGCTGCAGAATTGTCATATGATGGAAAGCATTAACAGACAGGCATATATTTACAATTTAATAAAATACAATTTTCAAATAGAAAAAAAACCTGAAAATGGCAAATTTCTCCTTGTCTTACCCTGATTTCATCTATTTATCAAATTGCTATGTCCAATTTTTCAGAACATAAGCTCTGACTATATATAATAAAGTGTACATGTTTAACTAATGTGATTATAACTGTTTTCAGACTGACTATCCCGGTATGGAGTCCCTCCTACAGATGGATGAGCAATGGTTGATGCTTCTGTTTGTGATCGTCTTCTTCCTAGTCCTCTCCGTCAAGGTAGGTATCAATGAGACCTTTGGAGGTCCCAATAAGGGAATATGGATTTTATTTCAGACCAAAGAATTAACCCTTTCCCTCATATAGACGCTTTATGGCGCCTCTGCAGCAGAAGGCCTTTTGAAAATAAAGTGACAAAAGAAGAAATTGCTCAAAACCAGCAATTTCTCCTTTTGCCACAATGTTTTCCACTTTTAGTCATAGGCTTTCCATTCAATTATAGAGATTTTCCATTTTTGACAAAATATGTTCAAAGTCGTCTGCTGCAGAATTGTCGTATGAGGGAAAGGGTTAATACTTTTCCACATGCAATAAACCTGCAGCAGACAACTATGAAAACATAATAGGCAAAAACATGGGAAATGTCTTTAAATGAAGGTATACATGAATGGAGAAATTGTTATTTTTGGTTTTTATCCTTCAACTACACTGTAATCGATAGTCATTGTAAAGACATATAAA
The DNA here is from genome assembly GCA_031761405.1 of Serripes groenlandicus. Lineage (NCBI taxonomy): Eukaryota > Metazoa > Mollusca > Bivalvia > Cardiida > Cardiidae > Serripes > Serripes groenlandicus. The sequence goes on along the minus strand of JASEVX010000001.1, from coordinate 119,624,210 downwards.
AAAAGCATCTGTATGTTCGAAAGGTTAGGACCTAACCTTATGTGCTAATGTTGTAGTGTCTCAAATTGAAAGCAAGAGTTTGAAAGGGTTAACCCTTTCCCTCATATAGACGCTTTCTGACGCCTCTGCAGCAGACGGCTTTTTGAAAACATAGTGACAAAAGAAGAAATTGCACAAAACGTGCAATTTCTCCTTTTGACACAATGTTTTCCACTTTAAGTCATAGGTTATCCATTCAATTATAGAGATATTTTATTTTTTGACAAAATATGTTCAAAGTCGTCTGCTGCAGAATTGTCGTATGAGGGAAAGGGTTAAACACAGTATAAACCCTTTCCGTGAAACAGAAACCAAATGGTGTCTTGTAGAAGGCGACATTTCTAAAAAAAAGTGTTATCAACTCTGTAGCAAAATTATCCTTTCAGCATTTCAGATATTATTATCCCCCGCTTTTTCGAAGAAAAAAAGGGGGGTTATTAATTTCGGTTTGTCCGTCCGTCTGTCCGTCCGTCCGTCACACTTCGTTTCCGTGCAATAACTGCCGCAAATGTGAACCGTTTCTTTTCAAACTTGGTAACAAGGTTAAATGCCTTAACGGCTAGGCCAAGTTCGAATATCACTTTCGGCGGACTTTATTTGGTGGAGTTATGGCCCCTTATTTAACAAAATATGTTGTTTCTTGCCGTTTCCGTGCAATAACTGCCACAAATGTGAACCTTTTTTTTTCAAACTTGGTAACAACGTTAAATGCCTTAAGGGCTAGGCCAAGTTCGAATATCACTTTCGGCGGACTTTATTTGGTGGAGTTATGGCCCCTTATTTAACAAAATATGTTGTTTCTTGCCGTTTCCGTGCAATAACTGCCACAAATGTGAACCTTTTTTTTTCAAACTTGGTAACAACGTTAAATGCCTTAAGGGCTAGGCCAAGTTCGAATATCACTTTCGGCGGACTTTATTCGGTGGAGTTATGGCCCCTTATTTAACAAAAAATGTCGTTTCTTGCTGTTTCCGTGCAATAACTGCCACAAATGTGAACCTTTTTTTTTCAAACTTGGTAACAACGTTAAATGCCTTAAGGGCTAGGCCAAGTTCGAATATCACTTTCGGCGGACTTTATTCGGTGGAGTTATGGCCCCTTATTTAACAAAAAATGTCGTTTCTTGCTGTTTCCGTGCAATAACTGCCACAAATGTGAACCTTTTTTTTTCAAACTTGGTAACAAGGTTAAATGCCTTAAGGGCTAGGCCAACTTCGATCGTCACTTTCGGCAGACTTTATTTGGTGGAGTTATGGACCCTTATTTAACAAAATATGTCGTTTCTTGCTGTTTCCGTGCATTAACTGCCACAGATGTGAACCTTTTTTTTTCAAACTTGGTAACAAGGTTAAATGCCTTAAGGGCTAGGCCAACTTCGATCGTCACTTTCGGCAGACTTTATTTGGTGGAGTTATGGCCCCTTATTTAACAAAATATGTCGTTTCTTGCTGTTTCCGTGCAATAACTGCCACAGATGTGAACCTTTTTTTTTCAAACTTGGTAACAAGGTTAAATGCCTTAACAGCTTGGCCAAGTTCGATCGTTACTTTCGGCGGATTTTATTCCTACAATATTTCCTGCAAGCGGGGGATATAAATTTCATGAATTTGCTTGTTTCATTTTCCTTAGCTATTCTGTAAACAGACAAGGCTAAAACTATCATATAATTTATAAGTGTATCATATGAATGGTTAACTTCTCTTTTCCAGGCTTACCTGATCAACATGGTTTGGTCCTGTTACAAATTCATTCAGATGAGAAATGCCAGCAGAAGTGTGGTCAGAGAGTATCATGTGGATCCTGATACAGAGGTAACATTCATATCTGTCTATTTGAGATCATGTTGTATCTGCATATATACTATAGTTATCTGTTTGTAATTGCTCACCCAGGAAACGCAGTGATGTAAGGGATTTTTAGCTCACCTGAGCACAAAATGCGGGTAAACTATTGTGATCACTTGCTTTCCGTCTGTCTTGTGCATCTGCTCACATTTTCCATATACAAAATAATTTCACGGGTATGTTCCTAAGTTGGTCCTCTTTCATGGTTGTTCAAAGAATTCCATAGAGAATTTTATTGTCATAGCATCAGAAAGAGGGAAAAGTTCCGAAACTTGTTTTCCTTATATGTTTATATGGTGAAAGCTTTAAAAAAATATTAATCGAAAGTACTGGCCTGATTTGAAATCTTTTCGGGCAAATGTTCTTCGAGTGACTCTCTCCTGAGAATGTGCAAATGATTCCAGTCTGTTGATAAACACGGACACTTTTTCAAACCCATAAGAGATAAAGCTTATTCACTTACAACACTTATTTACCATCATTTACTGCATCAACAGACAAGAGTGCATACATCTGAAGGTTTATGTCAGAATTATGGCCCTTTTTCAACTTAGAAAACATTGAATCTGGGTGAAATTCAATTTTTAACTTAACCCTTAGGATTTTGCTGTCAAACTTGGAATCCTTGTTCACCATCATGGCCCCTATCTGTAGAGAAGAATTTATGTTTTACCTTTTACTGCAAAAGGGTTTGTTTTATTGTCAAGCACTAATAAAGTTGAGTGCACTGACAGCTCTGGTTTTAAAGCTTTGTAATCGCCATAATCAATTTACATATCCCTTTCACTCATTCAAGTATTCTGCAGCAACATATTTAGAACATATTTGGCGATAATTTTGAAAAAATCTCTATAAATGAATGTATAACAGTTTCTACATGTATTGAATAGAGTCAAAAACACTTGAGGCAAAAAGGCAATTTCCTAATCATTTTGAGCAATTTCTTTTTTTGTCACAATGTTTTCAAAAGTCAGCTGCTGCAGAGGCATCAGAAAGCGTCTACAGTTGGCAAAGGGTTAAGGTTTAAGAGAATTAAAAACACTGTGGGGAAAGTGAATTTCTCATATCAAGCAATTTTTCTTTTTTTCTCACAATGTTTTCAAGCACATCTGTGTCAAAATGCAACAGAAGTCGCCTGTAAACGGGAATTTTTTAATTTATTTTTTTATTTTGTAGATGTTGTTGCCCCCAAAGTATGAAGATGCTATGAAGATGTGTCAAACTGGCACCGAACCCCCACCATACAGTGAATAGGGGAACACATTGGATGAACAGAAGAGCTGCTCTGCACATTTTTAAAAAGAAAAAAATAGACTTACTTGTTAGTGCAGAATAAAATTGTATTTTTATCCATATATATGAAATTGGTTCTCCAAATTAGAAAAACCATTTGGGATAATCAAAACACTTTTTAAGATAAAGTTTGATTTTTGTATGCAGCTTGGGTTGACAAAATATCCTCACACAGGGAGGCTTGACTTTCTACTGTAACTTTCTTGTAGAATTTACAGTAAAACCTCTATTTATGTGATCTGGAGGGTGATTTACGTTTACACAGGCTTAGCCCTTTCCCACATACATATATTTTCTAACTTCTCTGCAGCAGAGGACGTTTGGAAAAATTGTGGTTAAAAGTCATCTGCTGCAAATTTGTTGTATGTGGGACAAAATTACTGTTCGCTTGATGTCACACATATACATAGAATTTATTACAGTTTTGCATAAACTCCATTTCATGTGATTCTATAATGTTGTGACACAACCAAGTCCTTTTATAGTGGTTGTCTGTTGTTATGAGACACAAGAACTCTCAGAAGATAAGTTTGATGAAGAAGGGAGGAAGTATGCTGATGAGCCATTATCTAAGGTCTTTTTCACTGTTATTTCATTATCATTTTTTATCTCATGTTTTTTTTTTATAAAAATTAACTTTAACACATTTTTCTGAAGTCTTTCCTACATACAACAAATCTGCAGCAGATGATGATAAAATTATCTGGTGAATATATGAACATTAAATTATTGAATAGAGTTGGAATGCAAAGAAAGAAATTGCTCATCATGAGCAATTTCTTCTTTGGCCAAAACATTTATAAATGTTGTCTGCTGCAAGTGGGAAAGGTTTACTAATATTTTTTATTCTGAATAAACTATATTTTTTAATCTTTTGGAATAATCAAGTTTTCAGACTTTTTGACAGTGTTAAATTTGTTTGACTGTATCTACATTGGTGACTTTGGTGATAACATTTTCGTATTGTACATGTGTTTTAATATTTTTGGGTTTAAGTTCATTGTATAGGAGGGTTTTATCTGATTTCAGATTTGAAAGAAGCAGATTTATAGCATTTGACTAGCATAATTGAATGGTTGCATTCTTTAAAGTAGCACTGAAATACATAAACGAAATTCATGTGTTTGTTTAAAGTATGTGCGTTTCTGTTTAGCATAATAGAGAAAATGTGTCTTCTTGTTATTTGATTGTTAGAACTGTTAAGTATATCAAGCAAATGTTTGATATGCTACTTTAAGCATTTCCCTCAATGGAAAAATGTCTAATTTGGAGATATTGGTGAAAAGGAGAAATTGTTCACCTTGAGCAGTTTTCTCATTTTCCCACTATGTTTTCCGTTTTAAAATTGGGACTTAACCCTTTCCCTCATACGGCAATTCTGCAGCAGACGACTGAAAGTATTTTGTCAAAAAATAGAAAACCATAATTGAATGGATAACCTATGACAAAAAGTGGAAAACATTGTGGCAAAGGGAGAAATTGCTCATTTTGAGCAATTTCTTCTTTTGTCACAATGTTTTCAAAAAGCTGTCTGCTGCAGAGGCGTCAGAAAGCGTCTATATGAGGGAAAGGGTTAAGACTTCTGTGTAATATGATTGTCAAACCATTCAATATATAAATTCTGTGGTATAAATATATAAAAAGATGTTTAGGTGAAAAACCATTTAATGCTTGACTGTGATATGATTGAATTGATTTTCCAATCTATTGTTTGTAGACCAGATGATAAATAGTGATATTTTGAAGTGTTGTAACTTGTAAAGCTTGAGATTCTACGATTTAATACAATCTTCAATGATTTTCACCATTATGTCCCTATTTGATAAAGAGTGTTACACTCCCAATTGTTTATGAATATTCCATCTATGACTGGGCATGCTTTTTTCCTACATACATCAAATCTGCAGCAGGCAACTTTGAAAGCATACCCATTAAATAAAAATGATTGAATAGAGTTTAAAACATTGTGGCAAATGGAGAACTTGCCCTTTTGCCACAAAGATATCCCGAGTTGTTTGTTGCAGAGGTGCCGGAAAGCGTCTGTATGTGGGAAAGGGTAAATAAAAGCTATTTTATGTTCTTGCAATACATCATGCATTTATATGTCATCCTTGAAATTATGTGGAATGTCAATGTCTTAAAAAAGTGTCATGTAAACAGTTTAAAAGGTGTGTTAATAGAGAACAACCATTTGAGCAGTGCTCTACGAAAACCAACCTGTCTGTCCTTAAAGGTCATCTGGCCCTGCACTATTGGTCAATAAATCGAGGTTCGAATAGACCTGCGATGATATTATAAGCCACGCCCATCGTCATGCATCACAAACAAACCAACAATTCATCATTTAAATCTACCCAGTTCTCATGCATCACATGGCTTCTGTTTGTGATGTAGAAAACGCTTTCGGCAGTCAAGTGTACGAGACAGATCATATACATTTTTTTGAATAACTAGAATACTTCATCTAATTTGCATATCAGATGTATATATTGTGAATTACTTCATTGGTCAATCACAAATGGACTAAACAATCTATGCGAACAGTTGGTTACCAGGGAAGAATGTTTGATCAGATGAACTGGCCACCGTGAAATAACTGACGGATATTTATCTTAACTGACTATGAGTATGTTAAGGATGGTTTTCCTGGAGCACCACTCAATTTTAAATGCCTTATTTGGTAAGAATGGTTAATACATGTACATGCATGCTTAGATTGCGAAAGGAGCAATGGGCCTTTAGACGTTGTTGAATGGCGGACTCTTTTACAAAGTTGAGCAATGGACATTTTGGTTAATACCTGTATATGTGTCATGAACCAGCTGATCTCTGTGAAGGACATATTACATGTAGCATATGTGTATATTATGCGAGCCAATGAAAAGTCATATGTGTATATTTCTTTCTTCTATTGTATCGTTGTTTTAAATAAGCACCAATTCATTGTTGACAATTACTGGAATTTAAAAAATTACAAATGAAGATGTTCCATTGTGTAGAAGGTACATTGAAACTTCTGAAGGAATTGTCATTAAAGTGTTCACAATCTTACCTGAAGTTTGTGTCTTTTATAGTATGTCCATCAATCAACAATCTGAGTATGTGATACAATATCCTAGAAGAAGCCCACTACATTAGGCAAAATTTAAATCACTATAGCCATAAATGGCAAAACTGCCCTGCCCCCTGGTGACCATGTTTTTAGCTCACCTAAGCACGAAGTGCAAGGTGAGCTTTTGTGATCACTCACCGTCCGTCGTCGTCTGTCCGTCTGTTAACAATTTCCTACAAATGACTTCTTCTACTAAACCAATGGACAGATTTTAAAAGAACCTAGGAGTGGTCCTTAGGTGGTCCTCTTTTAAAGTTGTTCAAAGAAATTAATTCAAAGTAGAACTTTGGTTGCTGCGGCATCAGAAAAGGGGAAAATTGCCAAATCTTAAAAAATCTTCTTGTCCAAAAATACTGGTCTGATTTGAAAATTATTTTGCACAAATGTTCCTTGGGGTACCCTCTACCAAGATTGTGAAAATATTTCCGATCCGTTGAAAAACATGGCTGCCAGGGGGGGCGAAGCTTATTTTCCTTATATGTGAATTGTTAAAACTTTAAAAATCTTCTTATCCAAAAGTACTGGCCCGATTTGAAAACTATTTTGCACAAATGTTCCTTGGGGCACCCTTTACCTAGATTGTTCAAATATTTCCAATCCGTTGAAAAAAACATAGCCGCCAGGGTCGGAGCTTGTTTTCCTTATATGTGCATTGTTAAAACTTTAACAATCTTCTTGTCCAAAAGTACTGGCCCTATTTGAAAATTATTTTGCACAAATGTTCCTTGGGGCACCCTTCACCAAGATTGTTCAAATATTTCCAATCCGTTAAAAAACATGGCCGCCAGGGGAGGAGCTTGTTTTCCTTATATGTGCATTGTTAAAACTTTAAAAATCTTCTTGTCCAAAAGTACTGGCCTGATTTGAAAATTATTTTGCACAAATGTTCCTTGGGGCACCCTTTACTAAGATTGTTCAAATATTACCGATCTGTTGAAAAACATGGCCGCCGGGGGGCGGAGCTTGTTTTCCTTATATGTGCATTGTTAAAACTTTAACAATCTTCTTGTCCAAAAGTACTGGCCCTATTTGAAAATTATTTTGCATAAATGTTCCTTGGGGCACCCTTTACCAAGATTGTTCAAATATTTCCAATCCGTTAAAAAACATGGCCGCCAGGGGAGGAGCTTGTTTTCCTTATATGTGCATTGTTAAAACTTTAAAAATCTTCTTGTCCAAAAGTACTGGCCCGATTTGAAAATTATTTTGCACAAATGTTCCTTGGGGCACCCTTTACTAAGATTGTTCAAATATTACCGATCTGTTGAAAAACATGGCCGCCAGGGGGCGGAGCTTGTTTTCCTGATATGTGCATTGTTAAAACTTTAAAAATCTTCTTGGCACAAATGTTTCTTGGGTGACCTTCTTCCAAGGTTATTCAAATATTTCGGATCCATTGAAAAATATGGCCACCAGGGGGGGTTGCTTGTTTTCCTTATATGTATATAGTAAAAACTTTGAAAACTATTGAAGTTCTATTAAATCAGGTGAGCGATATAGGGCCATCATGGCCCTCTTGTTAATCAATCAACATGGCTTGAAGGAATCCGATAAAGGGTCACCCACGAAACATTCCTATAGAATAATTTGGAAATCTTTTGGAGAAGAAGATTATTAAATTGTTCACTATAGCCATATAAGCCCCTCACCCTTGGAGCCATGTTGTTCGACGAAGAAATCTGATATAGGGTCACCCTAAGTACATTTCAACAAAATAATTTGACAAATTGGCCAGAGACTTGTGGAGTAGAAGATTTTTAAAGTTTTCTCTCTAGAAATATAAGTCAAAACTGCCAGCCCCTGATGGTATGTTGCCCAAGGAACATTCCTACAAAGTTATTTGCAAATCGGCCAGATACTTTAGTAGAATAATATTTTTAAAGTTTTCACTATAGCCATATAATGCAAAACAGCCCCCCCCTGCCAGCCATGATTTTTGACTAATCAACATAGTTTGAAGGAATCTGATAGAGGGTCGGTCACCCAAGAAACATTACTACAAAAGTTATTTGAAAACCGGTTTGGGAGGAGAAAATTGATTTAAGTTTTTTTCTTTCGTTGCCATGAAAACCACAGTTCTGTATGAATTCAAATTTTTTGAAGGAACTTAGGAGAGGATGCTACCTGTGAAGTTTCATGCTAATTAGCCCAGCGGTAACGGGGGAGAAGTTGTTCGAAGCAAAATGTTGATCAGCTAGAGGAGCTAATATTTGTACCTTCATTTGCAAAGTCATCCGTTGTAGGTTGTGTTATTTGTTGGAAAAAGATAAGATCACCTCGTTTGGAGTAACCTGCCATTACATTATTGGGAAAATTGTGACCCCTTAAGACATGGTGTAGCAAAGAAAAGGCTATAGATACAACCCTTTTGTGGGCCAAATGTAGTTTGTTTCATTATTCATGTATTGCTTCCAAACATCAAGTTGATTTTGGTCCACTATATATTTTATGAAAATCAATTGGATATTTACTATGTATGCGATCAATAATTAACCCTTTCCCCTCATATTGACACTTTCTGGCGTCTCTGCAGCAGACGACTTTAGAAAACATTGACAAAATATTGACAAATAGAGAAATTGCTCATAATAAGCAATTTCTCAATTTGCCAGAATGTTTTCAACTCCTACTTTCATTTAAAACAAACATCTATATTTTTGCGGGTATGATTTCAAAATCAAATACTGCAGATTTTTTGTAATTAGGAAAGGAATAAGAGGTGACCAATCATTGTTGTTAATGTCCGACATACTAAATAAAGCTTGGTACCAGATTAGCATAGTATCCCTCCCTGATTGTAAAGATGATCCCACAGCTATATGATGGAACATGTACCATGCTTGTTGCAATGATTAAATCATCACAACGAATGCTTGCTGAACAGGCATTTAACCCTTTCCCTTATACAGATGCCAATAAAAACTCACAATGTTTCTAAATGTCTGCAGCAAACAATTTTCATAATCTGTTTTAAAATTCAAACTGGCTATCATCATTTGCCGATATTTTTTTAAGCAGACACCTTTCAAATAACTATTATATGAGGGAAATGGTTCCATTTCAGATTCATGGATAGAGAGTCCAGTCCACTTTGACAAATACACAAAGTTTTGAAAGGAACATTTGTTGCTGTAGCCCTCCACACTGTGACAGACAGACTTTGAAGGAGGAATGATTCCTATGTGTTTCACTGCCAAGGAGGAATCCTCTATGGTGGAGTGCCCTTGGGCAAGGCACATTTCCTAGCCTAGTACTGGTTTGTTTAACCAGGGATCATGAATAAGTGAACTGTTGCTGTAATATAGCCGAGATAATGTTGAAAATGGCATAATAAAAAGAACAAAATTCCCTGCCAGTGCAGTTGACACAACAATGAAAAGACAATAATCACGAGTATAAAAAGTAACTTTATTTGTCTCTGTGTAAAACTATTACATTGTATTACCTATAAAAAATATAAAGCATTCAAGCTAACTAACTTTTCATCCTTTCCCACTTACAATTAATGTGCAGCAGACAACATTTGTCTAATTGAAATGAAAGAATAATTATTAAATACTGTTTTAAACATTGCAACAAATGGAGAAATTGCTAACAATTTTTCCTTGTCACAATTTTTTCAAATGTCGTCTCCTGCATATGTGTTATTATACATTCGTAGGTGGGAAGGGTTAACCCTTTCCCTCATATAGACGCTTTCTGACCCCTCTGCAGCAGACAGCTTTTTGAAACATGGTGACAAAAAAAGAAATTGCACAAAACGTGCAATTTCTCCTTTTGCCACAATGTTTTCCATATTTTGTCATAGGTTATACATTCAATTATGGAGATTTTCTATGTTTTGACAAAATATGTTCAAAGTCGTCTGCTGCAGAATTGTCGTATGAGGGTTAACAAACACAAAAATCAGGGGAAAAGAACATTTCCCCATTGACATATACACATGATATGATGGGGAGCTGAGAAAAGATTGTATATATACAGCTGGAACAGCAATAGCTCAGTCGGTAATGATTTTCAAATATTGTTCAATTGTGTTTTGACCCCAAATTAAATCGGGTCTTCCTTGGGTCGTGATTATTGAAAAGTATCTGAAATAGATTTCAAGGAACTGTTTCATTGTGACCTAGACCTATTGACCCCAAAGTCAACAGGGACAGTCATAATCATTACATACATCAAGTATTGTCCAGCTGTCTTGAATCATAAAGTTTTAAAGTTCCAGAAATGATATTTAAGGATTGTTTAACCCTTTCCCTCATACGACAATTCTGCAGCAGACAACTTTTAACGAAATTTGTCAAAACATAGAAAATCTCCATAATTGAATGGATAACCTATGACTAAAAGTGGAAAACATAGTGGCAAAAGGAGAAATTGCACGTTTTGTGCAATTTCTTCTTTTGTCACCATGTTTTCAAAAAGTCGTCTACTGCAGAGGCGTCCAAAAGCGTTTATGTGAGGGAAAGGGTTAATCATGAACTCTAAACTTTTAACACCAAAATCAGTAGGCTTTCTCCTCAGTCATGATCATTGCATGTGAGAAATAACATCAACCTAGCTTGCAAGATGAGTAAATTCAAGAGTCTGGAAAATATTTCAAGGATAATTCCTTTGTGACCTAAACCTATGGACCCTAAAGTAATTTGGGATCATTATTAAGATCAAGTAACATCCTCCTGGCTTGAAAGATAAATGATTTTTGGAACAGAAATGATTTAAACCCTCCTTTCCCACATACAAGAAATCTTAAGGAGACGATTTTGAAAGCATATAAGCAAAAATATTAAAATACTTTAACCCTTTCCCTCATGTAGACGCTTTCTGACGCCTTTGCAGCAGACGGCTTTTGGAAAACATAGTGACAAAAGCAGAAATTGCTCAAAACAAGCAATTTCTCCTTTTGACACAATGTTTTCCACTTTTAGTCATAGGTTATCCATTCAATGAAAGACATTTTCTATATTTTTAAAAAATATATTCAAAGACGTCTGCTGTAGAATTGTCATATGAGGGAAAGGGTTAAATAAAAGAATTATTATTAAATTGAATTGAAGGCAAATAGCAAAATTGCTCCAAATTTGCCACAATGTTTTCAAAAGTTGTGTACTGCAGATGTGACTAAATGGGAAAGGGTTAAGGATTGTTCAAGATTTGTTTCATCTTGAACTCTGACCTTCAAACCCTAAACACAAAAGGCTTTCTCCTTGATTCATGATCATCGTATATGTGAAGAACATGTAACATCATTCTAGCTTGATAGATGGATGAATTAATAAGACCCGGACACCATTTTGTCTATAGACAGGCTTAGTCATACCAGTTTTCCCCATTCTCAACTCTGTTGTTGAGGGGTTTAACTAAAAAGAATTGAATACTTATTTTGCAAGACATAAACCAACTTTTAACAAGAGGCCCAAGAGGGCCAGTATCGCTCCACGGCCATAAGGCAAAAATAAAATCTCCAAACAGCCCTGCCCCGTGGTGGCTATTTTTTTTACCAACCACCATGGCTTAAAGGAATCTTGTAGAGTGTCACCAAAGGAATGTTTCTGCAAAATTATTTGAAAATATGCCTGACACTTTCGGAGGAGAAGATTTTTTAAGTTTTCACTATGGTCATATAAGTCAAAATAGCCCCGCCCTCTGGCGGCCATGTTTTTCGACCAATCAACATGGCTTGAAGGAATCTGATAGAGGGTCACCCAATGAACATTTCTAAAAAATTATTTGAAAATCGGCTGAACACTTTCGGAGAAGAAGATGTTTTAAGTTTTCACTATAGCTATATAACGCAAAAAAGCCCCGCCCCCTGGCGGTCATGTTTTTCGCCCAATCAACATTTCTTGAAGGAATCTAATTAAGGTTCACACAAGGAACATTTCTACAAAATTATTTGAAAATCGGCCTGACACTTTTGGAGGAGAAGATTTTTTAAGTTTGCTCTTTAGCCATATAGGCAAAATAGCCCCGCCCTGTGACGGCCATGTTTTTTTACCAATCAACATGGCTTGAAGGAATCTGATAGAGGGTCACCCACGGAACAATTTCTACATAATTATTTGAAAATCTGCTGAACACTTTTTGAGAAGAAGATTATTTAAGTTTTCACTATAGCTATATAAGGCAAAAAAGCCCCGCCCCCTGGCGGCCATGTTTTTCGCCCAATCAAAATTTCTTGAAGGAATCTAATAAAGGGTCACCCAAGGAACATTTCTACAAAATTATTTGAAAATCGGCCTGACACTTTCGCAGAAGAAGATTTTTTAAGTTCTCACTATTTTTTTCTTTCGGTTGCCATGGAAACCAGAATTTTGAATGGATCAAAAAAATTTGAAGGAATTTAGTAGAGGACATTGAGAGGATGCTTCCCATGAAGTTTCAACCAAATTGGCCAAGTGGTTAGGGAGAAGAAGTCGTTTAAAGGAAAAAGTTAACGCACGCACGCACGGACGCACGACGGACAATTCGCCATGACATAAGCTCGACTGGCTTTCAGCCAGTGGAGCTAAAAATGAAAAAGAAAACATGAACAACAGCACACAATAAAACAACTAATCCAAGGATATTGTCCTTGGGATGAAGCAAACTTAAAATATAACAACAAACATGACACAAATATAACAAGTCTTCTATGTGATATGTAAATATTCACTGTACACAAAGCTCTACAAAATAAGCGGCGTTTTGCATGATTTAAAATCCTTCTTGGACCCTCTAACCCTATGTTGAGGGTACTCAAAAGAATTGTCTCAATGAGAAGATACTGTTTGGATAATAAGATAGACATTGCGGGGAAAAGAGCTGTATACCCCCCTCCTTATCTGAACTTCTGAAGTTATCTAGGGATATGTTAATATCCGCTCTACCAAACTGTTCAGTATGATCTGTCAAAGAATCCATCAAATCAAATATCGTAAAACTATTTAACTTCATCATCTAGATTAGTTCCTCACGTCATTATTTTCTCCCATGACTTTTTATTAGCAGTCAATTGAGGGTTACTATTTTCTGATGTCTAAAGATTGATTTAGTACTTGACAATGTAGTTTATTTTAGTGCTTAAGATCACAAACTTACGAGACCCGTAGATATGTGCATCAGTTGAACCGTTTCACATAAAATGAATCTGTAGCCGACAAGATTGATACAATTGAGGCAAAAATATAGAAAATCGCTACAAATGAAAGTAAAGTTTTTTAAATAGAGTTGTAAACATTGTGACAGAAGAAGAAACTGCTCATCTTGAGCAATTTCTCCTCTAACCACAATGTTTCCAAAATATGTCTGCTACAAACATCAAAGAGTATCTGCATGTTGGAAAGGGTTAATACAGAACTATACAGATACAGCAAACTTAATTAGCAAGTAATTAATTTTTTATTTCAGTAAATTATGTAGACGAAAACATAAAATCTTCACTTAAAACTGTATCCTTGGTATATTAACCTACCCTTTCGTCAAACAGATAAATTTAGGTGTTTCTAAATAAACAATTTGTCCTTTTGCCACTTTGTTTTTAACTCAAATGAAAAATGAAATGGAAAGCAAGCCATGGAATTATTATTTGACAAAACATGAATGTAAATATGGATAATTTAATTTTGCTGAACATTCATGCCTATAATATATGTATCTGATTATGTAAAGGGAATGGGTTAGAGCTATCACAAAATGTGATAAATACCCTCACTGGTCACTTTGTCAGAGGACATCAATCATCTACGTCCTTCATGATCAGGTTCAAAGTGGAAAAAATTATTTTTTACGTAGTTGGTTTTCACTCTCTAACTTAGTCTGTAAAGTCACATGACACATGGAGGGAAGATGATTCACAATTCCTTTGTTGGTTTTCTTCATGATGCCACAATAGTAACTTGGTGTATGAGTTACTATAACTGTTGAACTGTCGCCAATGAAGAGGCCTGTAAACATAGTATGGAAATTCAGAACTCTAAAATAAGGTGTGTTTTACACATTTTTAACCCATTCCCACATACAAATGTTTTCTGATGCCTCTGCAGCAGACATCTTTTGAAAACATTCTGGCAAAAGGATTTTTTTCTCATATTTAGGACCGTTTCTTTTTGTCACAATGTTTTCAACTTTATTTAGTAATAAATCTTTCATTTATAAAGAGTTTCCATATATTTTCAAATCCATCTGCTTCAGATTTGTTGTATGTGGGAAAGGGTTAATGTCGCCTCACTGAGACAATACTTATGAGTACCCACATTATATAGGTTGTGAATACTCAAAAGAATCTTCTAAGTGAGTTTGGTTGGTACTAACTCATGCAACATGGCTCATCCAGTATTACCCCATAGCAATAAACAGGCATATATAATGATATTGATAGGGGCTGAATGGTATTGTTGCACTAACAACCATTTTGCATGAAGTTAACAATATGTGGTTCAGGGGTCAGAATTTAGACAACTATCTGAAAAGTTAATTAATCTTTAACCCTTTCCCTCATATAGACGCTTTCTGACGCATCTGCAGCAGACGGCTTTTTGAAAACATAGTGACAAAAGAAGAAATTGCACAAAACGTGCAATTTCTCCTTTTGCCACAATGTTTTCCACTTTTAGTCATAGGTCATCCATTCAAATATAGAGATTTTCCATTTTTTGACAAAACATGTTCAAAGTCGTCTGCTGCAGAATTGTCGTATGAGGGAAAGGGTTAATCTTTGAAAGACTTGACAGAAAGGATACACAGAGCTTGTAATTGTGCTTAGCGTCTGTGATCATCCCTTTCCCACATACAACAAATTGTAAGCAGACAACTTGGAAAGTCTCTAGACAAAATAATCGGAAAATCTCTATCAATGAAACTAAAACTAATATTGACAACTTTTCCAAAAGTTAAGATACATGTTTCCAATAGTTATTTATAATATGAGACCCCGACAGGAAATAAAAACTACAGGGTATTGGCAACCAGTGTAGATCTCGATCAGCCAGCAGTCATGCAAGTCTAATCTAGATCTGCACTGATCGCTAATAAGTAAAACAACAACATACAAAATGTCTACAATATACATGGTACATGCATGTAGTTCACATAATATTGATCTGATGTGTAATTTAATCATTTTATACACAAATAGAAAAAGATTGACCCTCTGTGGTGTAGTGGTATAGCATCCAGGATGTTGCAGACTCTTAGCAAGACTTTAAAAATGGAAGTATGGCTTTTTCTCCTTGGCGCTCAAAGTTGTAGTGTTAGCATTATGACTGACACATGCACTATTGTAAAGATAAATTTACCAGTTTAACTGGTAACTTACCAAGGAAGTGCTGTGATATAACTTAATAAATATTGAAAGCCCAGTAAAAACAGCATACTAACAAAATGAGGCTCATATTAGACCCACCTGTATCACCTGTAGTTGAGATAAGACCTGCTCTGATTGTGGTCTGTCTGCAGGGTCATACCTCCAACAGCTCTTCATCAGTCGATATCTACAAGATCATTGTAATAGTTACGCACATGTACAAAACTTAGAACAAATCTGCAACTGACCACTTTGAAAACATCTAGACATTCTCAACAACATTAGGGCAACATTCTATCAATCAAAGGTTAATCATTAAATAGAGTTTAAATCATTGTGGTAAAAGGAACAAGACATGGAAATTCCATGAAACCAGGTTTTCTATAATGGAAGGTGTTTGATTAAGAATTAACAGATCTGTCAAATCTTTCTGTTAATAGTTAATCAAAGCTAGTAATTCAAGTAACAGGGAATCAGTTCAACTGATGTCTATTTGTTGTCACTGTGACCTTGATCTTGAAGCTACAGACAAAAGTTTTGCATGTGACACATCATATTGATATAGTTCATATTTGTGCCAAGTTATTTGAAAATATCTCTATGCATGACACAGTTATGGTCCGGACAAGAAAAGTTCAATTAAAGTCTATTTCTTATCACTGTGACCTTGACCTTGAATCTACAGAATTGTTTTTGCATTTGGCACATCGTCTTGATATGGTGCATGTTTGTGCCAAGTTATTTGAAAATATCTCTATGCATGACAAAGTTATGGTCCGGACAAGAAAAGTTCAATTAAAGTCTATTTCTTATCACTGTGACCTTGACTTGAATCTACAGAATTGTTTTTGCATTTGGCACATCGTCTTGATATGGTGCATGTTTGTGCCAAGTTATTTGAAAATATCTCTATGCATGGCAAAGTTATGGTCCGGACAAGGAAAGTTGACGCCCGCCCGCCGACTTCGCCAAACTAATAACCAGATTTTTCCTTCGGAAAACCTGGTTAAAAATTGCTCATTATTCTTTTTTTGCTACAATGTTTTTTGTTTCCTGCTGCAGATACGTCTGCAAGTGGGAAAGGGTGAACAATTGCCTGATACAACTGTTATTGGTAACACATCAAAGCTCAGCTATATTGCATATAATTCAACATATTGTTTTATTCTTTCATTCT
The DNA here is from genome assembly GCA_031761405.1 of Serripes groenlandicus. Classification (NCBI taxonomy): domain Eukaryota; kingdom Metazoa; phylum Mollusca; class Bivalvia; order Cardiida; family Cardiidae; genus Serripes; species Serripes groenlandicus. The sequence goes on along the minus strand of JASEVX010000001.1, from coordinate 119,607,462 downwards.
TTCCTTTGTTACTTTTTTTTTCAGCTTCATATTTAAATTAATATGAGTTGAAAGCATTGTAGCGTAAGGAGAAATTGGTCATTAGGAGCAACTTCTACATCTGCTGAAATATTTTCAAAAGTCATCTGCTGTCGATGTGTTAGAATATGTTTGCATGTTGGAAAGGGATAAACTTGATAAATGAAACTACATGCACATGATACCGATATATACATTTGCAGAAAGGTAACAATATTACTGAGTAATGCTTACAAAGATAAGTGTATACAGGAGGATATTTTTGAGGCCTTATCTCATCTCTTACGCCTCAGTTGTGGGTTCAATTCAGGCCAGGGCATACCAAAGACTTAAAGAAAATCTCTATAATTGAATGGATAACCTACGACTAAAAGCGGAAAACATTGTGACAAAAGGAGAAATTGCACGTTTTGTGCAATTTCTTCTTTTGTCACTATGTTTTCAAATAGCCGTATGCTGCAGAGGCGTCAAAAAAATTAATCACTAATGGCTTTACCTCCTTTCAGCTCAGGGTTGTGGCTTGTGGGGTTATGATTACAATTGACTCACTTGGGATAAATGGATTACTTATAACTGACCCAGAAAATAAATGCGATTCAACTGAAAATTTGTTGAAAGTAGGATTAAAGATCAAACAGAAATCATTTCGCACAGTCAGCTTGCAATCAAAACTCTAAATAAATGCATTTTTCATATTTGACCTTCAAATTCTATGTGGTGGGTACTTTCTTTTTAGATATTACATATATGTATACTTCTTTACTCCCTCTTATCCAGGCTTCTTAATACATGTACTTACAAAGAGAAGTGTAGATTGATTGTGTGTTGTTTTACACTACTTTCAACATTTTTCAGTCATATCACAGTGTTTCCTGGTTACCAGTACAACTGGTCCAGTTATCCTGACACCAGCCAGTCAGTCATATCACTGTGTTTCCTGGTTACCAGTACAACTGGTCCAGTTATCCTGACACCAGCCAGTCAGTCATATCACTGTGTTTCCTGGTTACCAGTACAACTGGTCCAGTTATCCTGACACCAGCCAGTCAGTCATATGACTGTGTTTCCTGGTTACCAGTACAACTGGTCCAGTTATCCTGACACCAGCCAGTCAGTCATATCACTGTGTTTCCTGGTTACCAGTACAACTGGTCCAGTTATCCTGACACCAGCCAGTCAGTCATATCACTGTGTTTCCTGGTTACCAGTACAACTGGTCCAGTTATCCTGACACCAGCCAGTCAGTCATATGACTGTGTTTCCTGGTTACCAGTACAACTGGTCCAGTTATCCTGACACCAGCCAGTCAGTCATATCACTGTGTTTCCTGGTTACCAGTACAACTGGTCCAGTTATCCTGACACCAGCCAGTCAGTCATATCACTGTTTCCTGGTTACCAGTACAACTGGTCCAGTTATCCTGACACCAGCCAGTCAGTCATATCACTGTGTTTCCTGGTTTTCCAGTACAACTGGTCCAGTTATCCTGACACCAGCCAGTCAGTCATATCACTGTGTTTCCTGGTTACCAGTACAACTGGTCCAGTTATCCTGACACCAGCCAGTCAGTCATATCACTGTGTTTCCTGGTTACCAGTACAACTGGTCCAGTTATCCTGACACCAGCCAGTCAGTCATATCACTGTGTTTCCTGGTTACCAGTACAACTGGTCCAGTTATCCTGACACCAGCCAGTCAGTCACATCACTGTGTTTCCTGGTTACCAGTACAACTGGTCCAGTTATCCTGACACCAGCCAGTCAGTCATATCACAGTGTTTCCTGGTTACCAGTACAACTGGTCCAGTTATCCTGACACCAGCCAGTCAGTCACATCATTGTGTTTCCTGGTTACCAGTACAACTGGTCCAGTTATCCTGACACCAGCCAGTCAGTCACATCACAGCGTTTCCTGGGTAAGTTACCAGTACAACTGGTCCAGTTAACCTGACACCAGCCAGTCAGTCATATCACAGTGTTTCCTGGGTAAGTTACCAGTACTACTGGTCTAGTTATCCTGACACCAGCCAGTCAGTCACATCACAGTGTTTCCTGGGTAAGTTACCAGTACAACTGGTCCAGTTAACCTGACACCAGCCAGTCAGTCATATCACAGTGTTTCCTGGGTAAGTTACCAGTACAACTGGTCCAGTTACCCTGACACCAGCCAGTCAGTCACATCACAGTGTTTCCTGGGTAAGTTACCAGTACTACTGGTCCAGTTATCCTGACACCAGCCAGTCAGTCACATCACAGTGTTTCCTGGGTAAGTTACCAGTACTACTGGTCCAGTTATCCTGACACCAGCCAGTCAGTCACATCACAGTGTTTCCTGGGTAAGTTACCAGTACAACTGGTCCAGTTATCCTGACACCAGCCAGTCAGTCACATCACAGTGTTTCCTGGGTAAGTTACCAGTACAACTGGTCCAGTTAACCTGACACCAGCCAGTCAGTCATAATGCTAACCCTGCAACCCTGAGCGCCAAGGAGGGCAGTCATTACTTCCATTTTTAAATGAGAAGTGTAGAAGAGGAGGTTTGGATGCTCTTACACACAACATAGGCTTTTTGAAGCGATTTAGGATTTACAAATATAAAAGTTGTCCTTTATGTAACGGCCTGAATACTTACAAGGAGAAGTGTACAAGAGGAGGTTTGGATGGCCTTATTCCATCTTTAACAGCCTGTTTGTGATCATCAGAATTGAGACCTGAATAGGGCACCTTCCTAGCAAGATTAAACACCTCCCAGAATAGCAACCCCAAAGACCACCTATAACAGGATAGAAAATGTTAACCTACAAACAGCAAATCTGCAGCAGACGATTTTGAAAAAATCCGGATAAAAAACATGGAAAATTTTGATAAATAAAAGTATAATTACTGAAAAAAGTTGAAAACATTATGGCAAAAGGAGAAATTGCTTGTTTTGACAATTCTACTTTCGTCAGAATGTTTTCATAAGTCGTCTGCAGCAGAGGCGTCAGAAAGCATCTATATGTGGGAAAGGGTTAAAGTACATGTCAGCCACATGATCCAGGAAAACATATCCAAAAGTTGTTGTGGCAACGGAAGATATGATCATTTTATTTCAAATGGACGCATATTCCATATCTAAATGTCAGATAAAGATATCTGTATTCTAGCCTTTTTCGGCTTCAACAAATCTGCAGTAAAACAACTTTGATAACATGTACATAAACAATGGAGAATTTCTATAAATAAAGTTTGAAAACTTTGTGGCAAAAGAGAAATTGCGTTTTGAGCTATTTCCCCTTCTGTCACAATGTTTTAAAAAAACGTCTGCTGCAGATGCATCATAAAGCGTCTAAATATGTGATTGAGTTAAGTAAATAAACATATTTATGTTAGATCAACATGGGCTACCATAGCAAGTGATCCAGATACATGTATACAATTTGTAAAAAGCTTTTTGATAGCTAATGTCACTAACAGTTGAGCAGTGGAAATTTAGATCTGACTGCATGGAGGTGCAGGGTAATCCAACTTATGCAAGGTGATCTAGATCTATGCTACCTGAAATACAGCTGATGTCAACTCAGTTGGCCATATTTGCTAGCCCATCATGTATTTCTCAAATTGACAATATATTTAGTATAACCCTTTTCCTCATACAACAATTTTGCAGCAGACGACTTTGAACATATTTTGTCAAAAAATAGAAAATCTCCATAATTGAATGGATAACCTATGACAAAAAGTGGAAAACATTGTGGCAAAAGGAGAAATTGCACGTTTTGTGCAATTTCTTCTTTTGTCACTATGTTTTCAAAAAGCTGTCTCCTGCAGAGGCGTCAGAAAGCCTCTATATGAGGGAAAGGGTTAAAAGGTGATTTAATGTCTTGGCAATATTTTACCTTGACCAGTAGAAAGAGAATTGACTGGTGAATATTCTGGTGTAACTTAATACTAATACTTTCCCACAAATAGAGGAGAGCAAAATGTGTTTGATAAAATAGGGCAGCCATATTGGATTTTGACAAATAATAAAAAAGACTTGCAAAAGAAACAAGTTAAGATGTAGATAACAAATACTATAAGTACTTACATGTCAGATTCATAGGAGAAATGGTTTGATATACAAGATTCAGGGGACATCCAATGGTAGTAGTTCTTTGGTAACTCGGACTGAAATTATCAATTAAGTGTAATTCATTGAGTATACTTACTCAATAAAAATGACCTGATCCTGGCCTTTGTGAAAATATATGTATTATCTTAACACTTTCCCACATAAAACAAATCTGTAGCAAACAATTTTGAAAACATAAAGGCAAAAATGGAAAAGCTCAACATAATTATGAAGGTATAATTTTTAAAAAATAGTTAACCCTTTCCCTCATGTAGACAGACGACTTTTCGAAAACATAGTGACAAAAGAAGAAATTGCACAAAACGTGCAATTTCTCCTTTTGCCACAATGTTTTCCACTTTTAATCATATTAATTAATCCATTCAATTATAGAGATTTTCCATTTTTTGACAAAATATGTTCAAAGTCGTCTGCTGCAGAATTGTTGTATGAGGGAAAGGGTTAAAAACAGTGTGGGAGCAATTTCTACTTTTCTACAAGGTTTTCTCATATCTTATGCTGCAGGTGGGAAAGGGATAACAACCAGGTATTAGAAACTAGCGATTTCATTGGACAAGAGCAGTCACGTGGTGACCCCCTAAATTTCTATAGTGGGTCAGTAAATTTCTATAGCGAGTCAGTTTGAAGTCAATAGTCGAAAAAATGGCCACCATTCATCGCTTCTTCCTTTAAAATTACCTTTTTCTATCCCAAAATCACGGAAATATTACAACTGGAAATTGTGTTTATGAAAATTAACACAAAATGTTTCCGTAGTGGGTCAGTAAACGACCAAATAACTGATATATTTGATCAACCACCTTTCATGAGCAAAACAAATCGATATTGTTTTATTTCATTATTAAAGTGGGTTTAATACTAGGAATTTTAAAAATTACTGTTAATACTTGGAAAATGACGTCACGTCAGCGGTTTGACGTCATAACGCTAGATATTTTGACGCCTCACCCCCTATAAATTCTACAGATCCCCTATTTTTCCGTAGTGGGTCAGTAACAGACCAAATAATTAATAATATAGCTTTATCAAATCTGTGATTTAATTGGCAAAAATCAGAAGTCAATATTGTAGCCTAATACAGTAACATTGTAAGTTTGATATTCAGTGTTTGGTATCTTGAACAAAATATACAAACAAATTGAAACAATCCAAATACATTTTGTACTACATTAACCCTTTTTCATATATAGACGCTTTCTGACACCTCTGCAGCAAATGATTTTCGAAAATGTTGTGACAAAAGAAGAAATTGCCCAAAACTAGCAATTTCTCCTTTTGCCACAATGTTTTCAACTCTGTTCAGTAAATATACCCTCATTTATAGGAATTTTTATATTTTTGTACACATGTTTCCGAGGTCAACTGCTGCAGATTTGTTGTATACACTTGTGGGAAAGGGATAATTCAAAACAAGCAAATTATCCTTTTGCAACAATGTTTTCAACTTTGTTCAGTAAATATACCCTTATTTATAGGGATTTTCTATATTTTTGTCAACATGTTGATTTGTTGTATGTAGGAAAGGGTTAATTTAATTTTGGTATATACAGGGAGTGTTTTATATATATCTCAAGTCAGTGAAATAAGGAGACAATTGAGGATTACAACAGAATAAAATAAATTCAAACTCAATTTTAAATATGAAATTCAAGGATCTCGAGGATATGTTTAAGGTCATCAATGATCAAAATTACAAAATGCTCCTTGGTTATTGATCTCATCCTACTATTGATGCAATTATACAACAAATAACAATCAATATAGATCAAGATTACCCAGCATGTATGTGCAGTGTAATCATTGTTAACGTTGGTCCCTTCTTTTACACACAAAATAGCAAATAACCCTCAAATGTAAGGTTACTTGAATGTTCTACAAAATTTTAAGAACCTTTCAAGACCTAGAAAATACTATTTACCAGATTTCAAGGTTTGTGCAAACCTGATCAAAGCTATTTTAACCCTTTCCCTGATACGACAATTCTGCAGCAGTTGGCATTCAACATATTTTGTCACAAAATGGAAAATCTCTATAATTGCATGGATAACCTATGACTAAAAGTGGAAAACATTGTAGCAAAAGGAGAAATTGCTTGTTTTGAGCAATTTCTTCTTTTGTCACTATGTTTTCAAAAAGCTGTCTGCTGCAGAGGCGTCAGAAAGCGTCTATATGAGGGAAAGGGTTAATTAAAATCCAATCAATGCAACTATATTTACCCGGTGAGATACTGCATCGTGGTCTGTACGGTACCATTCTGACCAATCAAAATCTCCAAGTTTGGTCACATGATTCCTTGACAGATATACATGGCCTGCCCGCAGAGCTCTATGTATTATCTATGATAAAAGAAAGAATAATTCATTGTTATAATGACAAAACGAGCCTTTCTAATCAATATCTACTCTGTTCACATATTACTTACACAAGCGTTTCTGCTGCAGAGGCATCAGAAATCTTCTGCAAGTGGGAAATGGTTAATGACTACCAGTATCCCCCATCTGGGATTTACAACAACCAGGCTGTGACCATTCTCTCACAGATAACCCTTTACCTTGTACAACAAATCTTGGCAAAATTATGTTCCACAAAGTTTTCAAAAGTTGCCGGATTCAAAAGCATCAGAAAGTTTCTACATGTGGGAAAATGTTAACCCTTTCCCTCATACGACAATTCTGCGGCAGACGACTTTGAACATATTTTGTCAGAAAACAAAAAATCTCTATAGTTGAATGGATAACCTATGACTAAAAGTGGAAAACATTGTGGCAAAAGGAGAAATTGCTCGTTTTGAGCAATTTCTTCTTTTGTCACTATGTTTTCAAAAAGCCGTTTGCTGCAGAGGCGTCAGAAAGCGTCTACATGTGGAACAAGAGCGCCAAATGTCACAAAATACGCCCGTCCTGTTTTTTTGAGACCAAGTATAGTGATAATTGGTTGTACATCACCCAGACTTAGAGAGCGGACACTGTTAGTACAGTTTTGGCCATTTCGAGGGACATAATTTTGTAGTGACTAAGATAACGTTGTAAGTTATCAAACCTGACCAAGATATTCTGCCCATCAACATATTGTCTAAATTTGGTGATGATCAGATAAAGGCTTCACAAGTTATTTAGCTGACAAGACCAATTTTAGGTAATTTCTATTATTAAAGGGCAATAACTATCTATCGACTGGAGTAATATGGCTAGTTATCGAACTTGCCCGAGATATTATGCCAATACACATTCTGATCAAATTTGGTGATGATTGGACAAAGGCTCCTAAAGTTATTGAGCTGACAAGACCAATTTTAGGTAACAACTCTCGATTGACTAAAGCGATATGGCTAGTTATCGAACTTGTTCGAGATATTATGCCAGTACACATTCTTACCAAATTTGGTGATGATTGATTGGATAAAGGCTTCTAAAGTTATTGAGCTGACAAGACCAATTTTAGGTAATTTCTATAATTAAAGAACGATAACTCTCAATTGACTAAAGCGATATGGCTAGTTATCAAACTTGTCCGAGATATTATGCCAATACACATTCTGACTAAATTTGGTGATGATTGGATAAAGGCTTCTAAAGTTATTGAGTTGACAAGACTAATTTTAGGTAATTTCTATAATTAAAGGGCAATAACACTTGCCTAACTAAAGCAATATGGCTAGTTATCAAACTTGTCCGAGATATAATGCCAATACACATTCTGACTAAATTTGGTGATGATTGGACAAAGGCTTTTAAAGTTATTGAGCTGACAACATACTGGACGCCGCCCGCCCGCCCACCAGCCCGCCAGTCCACCCAAACGCCGCAGGTAAAACTATAATACGATCCGTTTTTTCAAAACGGGCGTATAAAAAGGGTAAGACAATAACATAAACATTCTGATTCAACCCTTTTCCATGTACAACAAACTGCTGCAGACATCTTTGCACAAAAATGGAAAATCTTTATAAAGTACATGACATTTATTTTGAGTACTTATTAAATAGAGTTGAAAACCTTGAGGCAAATTGGATAATTTTTCTCCGTTTGCTACAACATTTTCAAAAGTTGGCTGCTGCAAAATGTGACTGCATGTGGGAACATGTTTCACCCTTTCCCTCATATAGACGCTTTTTGACGCCTCTGCAGCAGACGGCTTTTTTAAAACATAGTGACAAAAGAAGAAATTGCTCAAAACGAGCAATTTCTCCTTTTGACACAATGTTTTCCACTTTTAGTCATAGGTTATCCATTCAATTATAGAGATATTCTATTTTTTGACAAAATATGTTCAAAGTCGTCTGCTGCAGAATTGTCGTATGAGGGAAAGGGTTAAGGTAGTTCAATTGTATTTTAATCATGTTCATTTCAATTTTCAATGTTAGTTATCATGTCATAATTACCTTCAAATCATGTATATAACTAACTGCTGAACATATCTCAGTAACAAATTGAGTAATTTTATAAATGTTGACTGGGTCCAGGGATATAAATCCATTTTCACTTGTAACAGCCGGTAACCTTCGTAAATAGTAGAGTAAACCAGTCTGTAAACAATTATCAATGGCAACACAATATATGTCTGAAATATTTGAAGAAAAAAAGAAAAAACATTATTAAACATTTAAATATTAAATTGAAAGTGAATATCAACCCTTGATCTGAAACAGACTTTTTACACCTCTGCAGCAGACAACTTTTAATAACATTGAGGGCAAAGGAAAAATGGCTAAACACAAGCAATTCATCTTTTTTTCACAACGTTTTGAACTCTCTGTAACAAACATTTTGTTCCTTTTTGTATGATACTATTCACTTCATGTCCAATATATTTTCAAAGTAGATACAAGTAGTACAATTATGTTATCAGGTAAATGACTTCAGTAGTCGCGTCTGAAAGTATTATCAGGTTAACCCTATCCGACATGCAAAAAATCTGCAGCAGACAATTTTGAAAACATGTACAGAAAAATATAGAAATTCTCTATAAATGTAACATTAATTATTGAAAAGAGTTGAAAACATCATGACAAAAGGAGAAATTGCTCAAAACTAGAAATTTCTCCTTTAGTCACGATGTTTTCAAAAGTCATCTGCTGCAGAGTCGTCAGAAAGCATCTAGCTGTGGGAAAGGATTAACAGTTTGTAGTGTTTTATTTATGATCCTGAAAGTGGGGACATATAATGCAAAAAGGATGTAAAAACATTATACTACAAGGCATAGCTAAAGTCATAACTCATTAACCCCCCTTTCCAACATGCAGTCATTTTTTATTTACAAAAAGAACATATTGGTAACATAGAGCAATTTTTCCTTTGTCACAATGCCTTTAAGTCTATTAGATAAGATAACTTTCATATTTTGAGATTTTCCATATTTTTGCCTAGATATTCTCAGTCATCTGCAGCAAAAAAAAAAAATGGTTGGAAAGGGTTTAATCTCAAAATACTTTTTCCAGCCATGAGAAAGCTTAAATGATTAATTGTTTGGCGTTTTATGCCAAATTCAACAATTGTTCACAGCATTTCCAGGGTAAGCTACCAGTATTACCGGTCCATTTATCTTGACACCAGCGAGTCAGTCGTAATGCTAACCCCGCAATCCTGAATACCAAAGAGGGCAGCCATTACTACCATTTTCGAAGTATTTGGTATGCCCTGGCTGGGGATAAAACCTGCAACACCCTGTAAGCCTCTACCACTACATTGAAGTTTAGTTTGTTGGACATATTTACCTGAATTTTGGTAGGTTTTGATGAGTGAAATAATATTCTTATGAGATCCACACTGTGCTAAAATTTCTGATTCGAGAGTCAATCTGTATATATCCTTCTCATCTTTACACTCTGTTAAGATAGAAGAAAAATTAAGTTTAATAGTTTTCCAGTTCTATTTTAAAATTTAACTTCAAATTCATTCAGATGTAACCTTTTATCTTTGATGTTTCCATCGCATTTATCTGCTTCCTGGAGACATAACCAGCACTCACATCGTTTACATGGAAAAATCCCAAAGGCAGAACCAGCTCATCATGAGATTCGAACCCAGTACCTTTGGTATGAAAGGTCGATGCTCTACCACTGTCTTCCAAGTTGTAAGAATATTCAACAGTAGATAACGCAGAACCAAAGAATAGTTTGGGAGAAAAGGATGCAAAAACCACATGTTATGTTATCTTCATTTCATACAATTTTCATGTAATATAACCTCTCCTAGAGTCAACTTGATTTTTAGACAACAATATATATCTCTATATCGCACCAGACGTTATAAGGACTTGGAAAAAAAGAAGATAAAATCTATCTAGATATATTAAACTCTTGAAATACAAAACTGCAGGTGCACATCTACAAACATGAATAAACAGATCATGACTGAACTCAACTCCTTTTGGAGATATTCTATATAATACATAAATGCATATTAATCATTTCTTACATACACAAACTCTGAAGAAGAAGACTTTGAAAACATTTGAGACCAAAAAATACAATGTTTTTGAAAATCTTCTGCTGAAGATGTGCTAAAATGCGTCTGAGAGATTGATAGGCTAAATAATCACAATAAACCAATCTATTTAACAACAAGAGTGCCCAGGAGCGAATGGCAACATTTGTCTGTTTTTTCTAGGTCAAAAATATGTAAGACACACATTTTTTATACTTTTTAACCCTTTCCCTCATACAGACTTCTGACGCCTCTGCAGCAGACGTCTTTTGAAATCATTGTGACAAAAGAAGAAATTGCTCAAAACAAGCAATTTCTCCTTTTGTCACAATGTTTTCAACCTTTTCAAGTAAAAATACCCTCATTTATAGGAATTTTCTACATATTTGTCCACATGTTTCCTAAGTTGTCTGCTGCAGATTTGTAGTATGTGGGAAAGGGTTAAGCTAAGGGCTGTTACTCAGCTGGAACTGTTACAAAACTCCAGGTGCACAACTTCATAAGCTGACAAACATTCCTTTATATTTCCATGATTGTAACTCAAATGCTCTTTGAATCAGACATATCCACATATGAGAGACAGCAAACTCTGCCAGAATCAACGTCTCTTCTCATTTTCTTGGGGAAAATTATAATATAATATTAATTGTATACTGTAAAACAAATTTCATTTGAGTTAGGATTCATTTTCGCTGATATTTATGAATTAAATCACCTGCAAATTCATAATCATCGAGAATCCATGTCTGAAATATTGAAATATGCTACTTAAGCCGATTTTATGAATAAAAGTATTAATTAATTAAAAACAATAATTATAATTATAAACATTTTCCACATAGGGGGTAATGATGTTCAATAATCTTCAACGAGCAATAGGTTTTCTTACCATGTTTGGTTGACAAATAGGTAGGCAATTATAGTATAGAGTTCTTCAAACATAGCCATGGCATATCTTTTCTTGTTTATTAGCAACAGGCTGTTTAAACAATTTAGCTCATTAATACTTGTACTAGTACCGTTTGAAATTTCTTTGTTAATATTGACTTTATGTCACACCTAACCCCTGCAAGCTTTAAAAGGTTACTGTTATGAAATACGTTTGAGTGTGCAATCTACCAGGGTGTTGGCGATGTTGCACAGTTTCTGGTTTCTAACAAAGCAGACGTCGCAAATTTATGAATAAGGGATTTGTAAAAAAAAAGATTTTGGTCCAAAATTGCGAAATTTTGACCTGGCAAATTCAAATTAGTTTACAATAGTATCACACACACAATCAAGTACCTTTCAATTTGAGAAGCTTGACACAGCACTGCACTGTTGTTCCATGTTTAATGACTTCTCCCTTAACTAATGAATAGAAGCGACCTTGTCTGATGACGTCCAGAAGTTTGATCTGTGAGCCCTGGGGATCCCCTAGCAAGGGGTCTGACAGACTGTGATCACTAGCCGAAGATTGGTTTGATGTTTGATCCCCTGATGCGACCACAGGTGCACTAGGTTCCGCCTGTTGCACTGAACTCTGGCAAAAAAGAAATAACAAGAGGGCCATGATGACAATCATTCTGACCAAATTTCAAGCTGCTTAAGCAAAAAAAAATCCGGCATCCAAAGTGTTAACAAGATTTTCCTTCAATTTGGCCTAGTGACCTAGTTTTTGATCCCACATGTCCCATATTCGAACTTGGCCTAGATATCATTTAGCTCAACATTCTGACCAAATTTCAAGCTGCTGAAGCAAAACATGCGGCTTCTACAGAGTTAACAAGATTTTCCCTCAATTTGGCCTAGTGACCTAGTTTCTGACCCAATATGACCCATATTTAAACTTGACCTAGGTATCTTTAAGACAAACATTCTGACAAAAAATCAACATGCTCAAGTTGAAAATGTGGCCTCTACAGTGTTAACAAGATTACCCTTCAATTTGGCCTAGTGACCTAGTTTCTGACCCAATATGACCCATATTCGAACTTGACCTAGATATTTTTAAAACAAACATTCTGACAAAATTTTAAACTGCTGAAGCAAGAATTGCGGCATCTGGTGTGTTAACAAGATTTTCCTTCAATTTGACCTAGTGACCTACTTTTTGACCCGACATGACCCATGTTCGACCTACATATCATCAAGACAAACATTCTAATAAAGTTTCAACATGCTCAAGTTGAAAATGTGGCCTCAAGAGTGTTAACAAGATTTCGCTTCAATTTGACCTAGTGACCTCGTTTTTGACCTCATATGGCCCAATTTCGAACTTGTCCAAGATTTGATGGAGATGAATGTTCTACACTTTCATGAAGATTGGATGCAAAATGTAGCCTGTAGAGTGTTAACAAGCTGAAATGTTGACGACGCACGACGGACGGACGCCAGACAAAATGAGATCACAATAGCTCACCTTGCACTTCGTGCATAGGTGAGTTAAAAAATACAACTTTGAACCTTTTCAACATGCAGACACATTAAGATGCATCTGCAGCAGACAACTGATGAAAACTTTATGGCAAAAAGAGAAAATTGCTTATAATAAGCATTTTTTCTTTTTTGCCACACTGTTTTAAACGTTATTCAATTACCGGTAAGTTACTATCATTGACAGTGATTTTCAATATTTGGGAAAGGTTTCATCCTTGTTTCAAGATCAGTCAAAACCATTTTCCTAGAATATACTTAGATACAGTATCAGATACAGAAACAGATAGATTTGGGGCATGAGACAATGTTAGTAAGTATTTTCTGTAGTGCACAATCTTTTAATTAAACGTTCTTTAAAGTTTCGCATAAACATATTTCATGTTCTGTGATACAAAGGGGAAACAAATTTTATTGTTTCAAGTACAGAGTAAACTCTGTGATTGAACTGTGCATATGTATGGGCTCAGCAGGACATTCACCTATCCATATGTAGCAAAACCCAGTACACAATTTATGCAGAGTGGAGAAAATGAGAAAATTGTTCATTTGGAGCCATTTCTCTTTTTTTTTATATGTTTTCAAAAGGTATCACATGTCTGTTTCATGGAAGTGTTTTAACCCTTTCCAACATATAGGGAATATGCAGCAGACAACTTTTAACCCTTTCCCACAAACAGCAAATGTGCAGCAGATGACTTTGAAAACATCTTGGCAAAAATATGAAAAATCTCTATAAATAATGGTATAATATAATAATTGAATGAAGTGGAAAACAATGTGGCAAAAGGAGAATTGTTTTGAGCAATTTCTCCTTTTGAAACAGTGTTATCAAAGTTGTTTGCTTCTGAGGTGTCAGAAAGTGTCTTTATGTGGGAATGGGTTAAAAGATCTGGTCAAAAATATGGAAAACCTCTTCAAATGAAAGTAAAATTATTGAATAGAGTCGAAAACATTTTGGCAAATGGAGAAATTGCTCATGATGAGCAATTTCTCCATTTGCCACAATGTTTTCAAAAGTAGTCTGCAGCAGAGGCATTAGAAATCATCTACATGTGGGAAAGGGTTTACCCAATATAACAAATCTGCAGAAGTAAATTAAAAATCCATCTGGTTGAAAATATGGTAAACTTCGATAAATAAAAGTCAAATCATTGACAAGAATTGAAAATATTGACCCTAAAGGAGAAATTGCCCATCATGAGCAAATGTTTTCAAGAATCATGTGCCACAGAAGCATCCGAATGTCTGTATGTGGGAAAGGGTTTACAGAAGTCCTCTGGCACTTGTTATCCCTGTATACTACTTACAATAACAACCTGGGCATCCCTGAAGTGGACACTGGGCTCCTCCACTTTCTTGGACATGGCAAGTTTCCTCCTCTTATACCAGCACATCACTGTGATTATCACCACACAGCAGACTAACGCACTGACGGCACATCCAATGGCAATCTGCATCACCTCTTTCGGATCAGACGTCTTCTCACCATTGGATTGAAGAGCTGAAAAGAGGATAGTTTCATTTAAACCTTTCTGGCAGCAGACGTCTTTGAAGACATGAAAGGTCAACGAAAAAATCTCAATGAATGAAAGTACATAGAAATCATAGCAAGCGATTTTTTCTTTTGGAACAATGCTTTCAAAAGTTGTATACTTCAGATGCATCAAAATGTGTCTGCAAGTGGAAAAGGAATAAAGCAGATGACTTGTGTAAGCATTGCTGTTTGAATATAAGAATTAGCTAAAACAAGTTATTTCTAGCTAATAGTAACTTGAATGTTCATCCCCAATCCTTTATGTGATACATAATTTGTTTACAATTGAACTTTCACCACCAGTCCTATATGTGATACATAATTTGTTTACATTTGAACTTTCACCACCAGTCCTATATGCAATACATAATTTGTTTACAAATGAACTTTCATCACCGATCCTATATGTGATACATAATTTATCTACAATTGAACTTGCATCACCAATCTTTTATGTGATACATAAATTAATAACAATTGAACTTTCATCACCATTGTATATGTGATACATAATTGATATACAATTGAACTTGCATCACCAATCCTATAAGTGATGCATAATTTATTTACAATGGAACTTCCATTACCAATCTTATATGCGATACATAATTTATTTACAATTAAACTTCCATTACCAATCCTATAAGCGATACATAATTTATTTACAATTGAACTTCCATTTCCCAATCCTATATGCGATACATACTTTATTTACAATGGAACTTCCATTACCAATCCTATATGTGATACATAATTTATTTACCAATGAAATTTCATCTCCAATCATGTACATGATAAAAATAAAATTACAATTGAACAATTCACTGCCAATTTCATATGTGATACACATAATTAATTTACCCTTTTTAGATCACCAGAGCCGAAGGCTCAGGTGAGCTATTCCTATCACTTTTTGTCCGTCGTCCGTCGTCTGTCGTCCGTCCGGCGTTAACTTTTAGCTTTAAACATCATCTCCTCCCAAACTCCAAGGACAATGTCTGTGAAACATCACAGGACTGTTCCTCTGGTTGGCCTCTTTCAAAGTTGTTCAAAGATTTAAATTCCGTTGAGAATTTTGGTTGCTGCGGCATCAGAAAGGGGACAAAATGTCCAAACTTTAAAAATCTTCTCCTCCGAATCTGCCTGTCAGATTCAAATATAATTTGGTAGAAATGTTCCTTGGGTGACCCTCTATAACAATTGTTCAAGCCATACTGATTGGGCGAAAAACATGGCAGTCAGGCGGCATCAAAAAAGGGGCAAAATGACAAAATTTGAAAATTCCATTTTTATGAAAGTGCTTGTCTGATTTTAAGAAAATATAATATGAATCTTACTGTAATGATCCTCTATTTAATTTTTTTAAGCCGTTTTGATTGGTTACACAATCATAGCAACCAGGCGTCATCACAAAAGGGGTAAATTGAACTTTTAGCTACAAATGACAACCAACTCCTACCATTCCAATAGAACAATTTCCACAAAACATCACAGGAATGTTCCTTTGGTGGTCCTCTTTCAAAATTGTTCAAAGATTAAAATTCCAATGAGAACTTTGGTTGCTGCGGCATCAGAAAAGGGGACAAAATGTCCAAACTTTAAAAATCTTCTCCTCCGAATCTGCCTGTCAGATTCAAATATAATTTGGTAGAAATGTTCCTTTGGTGACCCTCTATAACAATTGTTCAAGCCATACTGATTGGGCGAAAAACATGGCAGTCAGGCGGCATCAAAAAAAGGGCAAAATGACAGAATTTGAAAATTCCATTTTTATGAAAGTGCTTGTCTGATTTTAAGAAAATATAATATGAATCTTACTGTAATGATCCTCTATTTAATTTGATTAAGGCATTTTGATTGGTTACACAATCATAGCAACCAGGCGTCATCTCAAAAGGGGTAAATTGAACTTTTAGCTACAAATGACAACCAACTCCTACCATTCCAATAGACCAATTTCCACAAAACATCACAGGAATGTTCCTTTGGTGGTCCTCTTTCAAAATTGTTCAAAGATTAAAATTCCAATGAGAACTTTGGTTGCTGCGGCATCAGAAAGGGGACAAAATGTCCAAACTTTAAAAATCTTCTCCTCCGAATCTGCCTGTCAGATTCAAATATAATTTGGTAGAAATGTTCCTTGGGTGACCCTCTATAAAAATTGTTCAAGCCATACTGATTGGTCGAAAAACATGGCAGTCAGGCGGCATCAGAAAAGGGGCAAAATGACAAAATTTGAAAATTCCATTTTTATGAAAGTGTTTGTCTGATTTTAAGAAAATATAATACGAATCAAGAATGTTCCTTTGGTGGTCCTCTTTCAAAATTGTTCAAAGATTTAAATTCCATTGATAACTTTGGTTGCTGCGGCATCAGAAAGTGAGAAAAATACCCAAATTTTAAAATCCTTTTCCTCCATAATCTACTTGTGCGATTGCAAGATAATTTGGTAGAAATGTTCCTTAAGTGACCCTCTAAATAAACTGTTGAAGCCATATTGATTTCGTTGAAAAACAGGGCAGCAAGGCGGCATCAGGAAAGGTGCAAAATGACAAAAACTTTATAATTCCATTCTTATTAAAGTTCTTGTTAGATTTCAAGATATAAATGGCCTTTACTGATAAGCTGTTTCTTGAGAAGTGTCCACTCCTTTGCAATTTCATTTACACTCCCTGATAAAATTTTCCCAGATATTTGCAGTTAAATATTTGCTACTAATTTACTATCAATTAGGTGATCGATTTAGGGCCATCTTGGCCCTCTTGTTTGTTAGAGGAATATGATATTCACATACATAGAACAAATGACTGTGTCAAGAGGGATAAAATTCCATATTAAACAGTAAATAATTTAATCACAAATAGGATTGGAACAAGAACAGTATCGCTCCACGGCCATTAGGCAAAAATTAAATCTACAAACAGCCCCGTCCCCTGATGGCCATGTTTTTTTAACAATCAACATGGCTTGAAGGAATCTGATAGAGGGTCACCCAAGGAACATTTCAACAAAATTATTTGAAAATCAGCCTGACAAGTTTTTTAAGTTTTCACTATAGCCATAGCCAATCAACTTGGCTTGAAGGAATCCGATAGAGGGTCATCCAAGGAACATTTCTACAAAATTATTTGAAAATCGGCACTTTCGGAGGAGAAGACTTTTTAAGTTTACACTATTTTTTTCTTTCGGTTGCCATGGAAATCAGGAGAGGACATTGAGAGAATGCTTCTTATGAAGTTTCATCCTAATTGGCCAAGTGGTTGGGGAGGAGAAGTCATTTGAAGGAAAAAGTTAACGGACGCACTGACAGACGCAAGACGGACAATTCGCCATGACTGGCAAGTGGAGCTAAAAATTGTTGAAAACGGCATTAAACCCCAATCAATCAATTTAATGACACTAACTTGAACAGTAATGTGACACTGTTAAACATGACGTCATTTTGCATTGTCTTAGTAGCTGATATGCTACTATGGGAAACAATTACTATAAGGATATATTATTCATTAATCCCTGTATATTTCTAAACAAGAGGGGCCCTGGATCGCTCACCTTAATTATACAATGTACTGTTATGCAAAACAAATCAAGACAATTATTCTGAATGCAACCTCCAGTGTTAACAAGATTTTCCTTCATTTGGCCTAGTGATCTATAAATTATTTTTCCTGATATGACCCATATTCCAACATGGACTAGATATCATCAAAACAACATTCTGACAAATTTTCAACTTGCTCAAAGTAAAAATGCTGCCTCCGGAGTTTGAACAATATTTTCCTTTATTGACCTTGTTTCTGACCCCTATATGACCCATATTCGAACTTGAACTAGATATCATTTAGACAAACATTCCGACCAAATTTCAAGATGCTTAAGCAAAAAATGCGGCATCCAAAGTGTTAACAAGATTTTCCTTCCGTTTGCCCTAGTGACCTAGTTTTTGACCCAGCACGACCTGTATTCGTACTTGGCCTAGATATCATTCAGCTTAACATTCTGACCGAATTTCAAGCTGCTGTAGCAAAACATGCGGCTTCTACAGAGTTAACAAGATTTTCCCTCAATTTGGCCTAGTGACCTAGTTTCTGACCCAAAATGACCCATATTTAAACTTGACCTACATATCATCAAGACAAACATTATGATAAAGTTTCAATATGCTCAAGTTGAAAATGTGGCCTCTAGAGTGTTAACAAGATTACCCTTCAATTTGGCCTAGTGACCTAGTTTTTGACCCGGCATGACCCGTATTCGAACTTGACCTAGATATCATGCAGCTCATCATTCTGACTAAATTTCAAGCTGCTGAAGCAAAAAAATGCAGCTTCTACAGTGTTAACAAGATTTCCCTTCAATTTGGCCTAGTGACCTAGTTTTTGACCCGTCATGACCCATATTCGAACTTGGCCTAGATATCATTCAGCTCAACATTCTGACTAAATTTCAAGCTGCTGAAGCAAAAAATGCAGCTTCTACAGTGTTAACAAGATTTCCCTTCAATTTGGCCTTGTGACCTAGTTTTTGACCCGGCATGACCCATATTCGAACTTAACCTAGATATTTTAAACACAAACATTCTGACCAAATTTCAAACTGCTGAAGCAGTTGACCCGACATGACCCATGTTCGAACTTGACCTACATATCATCAAGACAAACATTCTGATAAAGTTTCAACATGCTGAAGTTGAAAATGTGGCCTCCAGAGTGTTAACAAGATTTCGCTTCAATTTGACCTAGTGACCTCGTTTTTGACCTCATATGGCCCAGTTTCGAACTTGTCCAAGATTTTATGGAGATGAATGTTCTGATACACTTTCATGAAGATTGGATGCAAAATGTAGCCTGTAGAGTGTTAACAAGCTGAAATGTTGACGACGCACGACGCACGGACGCCGGACAAAATGTGATCACAATAGCTCACCTTGCACTTCGTGCATAGGTGAGCTAAAAACTTAGTAATTTATGTAATGTAAGGAACACAAAAAGTCATGTCTCCCGCAAAAAGGCAAGTCAGATGGACACACAGACAGACAGACAGATGGAGCAGTGTTCCCTTTGTGTCACCTTACAAAAGCATGTGACATTATAAAACAGTTGAAAAATATAAAGCAGGACATGGTTTCATCATGTAGTTGATGTAGTTACCTTGCATACAAGAGTGACCCGTCCACCCAATATCACAGCCAGATGGACAAGCCCCGTCAAATATATGACATGGACTCCCATCTTTACAGTTTCCACACATACTCTCACAGTTGTCTCCATGGTAACCAGGTATACAGTCTGAAATAAAACATTGTTGATAATTCTTATATCATCAAATATGCAATAAAATAATAGAGTTTAAAGAAAAACATGTATCTCCTGCAAATAATCAATAAGTCACAGCATGACAATTACAGATAAAGATGGATAGACAGACAGATGGACAGAAGTCCGAGGCAACGATGACAGTAATTGACATTGACTTACCTTGTGTACAAAAATTCCCATGTCTCCCAATACCACACCTAAAACAATGGCCACTCCGTTTATCACAAGATGAGTTAGAACATTCTTTAGGACAGTTCAGTCGACAGTCTGGACCATGGAATCCATCATCACAGGCTTCACATGTTCCTACAATAACAATCAATCATCTAACCCTTTCCCACATACCAACACTTTTTATTGACTCTGCAGTAGACAATTTGTTTTTGTCTTAATGTTTTCAAAGTCATCTGCAGCAGATTTGTTGTTTGCCGGAAAGAGCGAGATAATGTGGAAGTAAACAGGTCTTTTCCCAATAATATCTCTCTAACTACAAAATCACAAATGTTTGTAGTACTCAAAGGGGAAATCTCGCTAAGATGATTGTTTTGAGTACCAGTAAAAATAGGGTTAACACTTTCCATTACACAGAAGCTAGATATTTTCAAAGTTGGCTGCTGCAGATTTGTTGTATGTGTAGAATATATAAGCCTTTCCGGGAAAGTTTCCCTCATACGACAATTCTGCAGCAACATATTTTGTCAAAAAAAAGAGAAAATCTCTTTAATTGAATGGATAACCTATGACTAAAAGTGGAAAAACATTGTGACAAAAGGAGAAATTGCTCGTTTTTACCAATTTCTTCAATTGTCACTATGTTTTCAAAAATTCGTCTGCTGCAGAGGCGTCAGACACCGCTATATGAGGGAAAGGGTTAAAGAGTGAAATACAGAAATTTAGACCACCTTATCTTCAGCTCTGTCAATATTAATAAAGCTATTTCAGTAGAAGAGAACAATCTGAAACAGTGATTTGGTTATTGTTATACTCTAATTTTAACCCTTTCCCTCATATAGACGCTTTCTGACGCCTCTGCAGCAGACAGCTTTTTGAAAACATAGTGAAAAAGCAGAAATAGCTCAAAACAAGCAATTTCTCCTTTTGCCACAATGTTTTCCACTTTTAGTCATAGGTTATCCATTCGATTATAGAGATTTTCTATTTTTTGACAAAATATGTTGAAAGTCGTCTGTTGCAGAATTGTCGCATGATGTAAAGGGTTAATGAATATTTATGTACTATCTTAGCCTCACTTTCAATAAGATATGAAGAAGTATCTTATGCATCATATGCATTTTTGCTTGACTGAAACAATAATTACTGATTAGTTATCAGGTTTCCAACCTGCCTTTGTTAAAACTATTTTTAACCTGCATATTAAATTTAAAACCAGGTTAGAGATTCCATTAAACAAGAGAAACATGATGGTCCCTAATCGCTCACATGATGTTATAGAAAATAAAAAAAAAGTTTTCAATGTTCTTATTCTATTCATACAAGGAAAAAAGGCAATACCGCCTTGTGGCAATGTTCATGAACAGATCAAATATTTCAACACAAGGAACATAATAACGTGGAATATAATGGAATTATTGTACCAAATACTTTTAAAATTTCAACTATATACATATAGGGAAAACAAGCTCCTCCCCCCCTGACAGCCATGCTTTTTCAACAGATTCCAAATAATTTGAGGAATCTTGCAGGGGAATTGTGTCAACAAAATTTCAAAATGGGCCAGTACTTTTGGACAAGAAGATTTTTATAGTTTTGGCATTTTTCCCTCTTTCTAATACTGCAGCAACCAAAGTTCTTTATGGAATTGAATTACGTGGGACAACTTTGAAAGATGGCCACTTAGGCAATATTCCTGCGATTTTCTTTTGAAAATTGGACCAGAAGTTTCAGAGAAGAATATTTGAGCAGACATCAGATGACATACTACGTATGATGGACATTGAGTAATCACAAAAGCTCAACTCAAGCACTTCATGCTCAGGTGAGCTCAAATCATGTTCAGACAATTGCTTATCTTAAATAAAAATCTAAATATATGTGATCTATGTGTCAGGCCTATTAACACTTTTCTTCATTCGTATGTAATTTGATATCTCTGTGGATATTATAGAAAAAGAAGACCACAACTCTCTATGATATGTAAAATTTCTTTTTTTCCAACTGTATTTAGTTCAACTCCATGGTTTATTTTTAACCCTTTCCCATATACAGCGAATTTGCAGCAGACGTCTTTGAAAACATGGTGAAAAAACCTGAAGGATCTCCCTAAAAGACAGCTTAATTGTTAAATAAAGTTAAAAACATTGTGGCCAAAAGGGAAATTTCATCTTTGGCCACTATGTTTTCAAAAGTCGTCTGCTGCTATTGCGTCGAAAATGCGTCTGCAGGTTGGAGGGTTAATTAGAAGTCTCTTAATATTTGGGATCATTGCAGATCTGACACTTATTGCAATTGCGCTTTGTATAGTTTACTTAACCAAAAAACTGGAAGTCAATAACATTTTGAGTGGGAAAACTATACTTTAGGACAAGGTGAATGCCCAAGGCATTTATTTTTACCAAATTGTTTGGAAAAGAGTTTTACTGCATTAAAATCAGTCTTTTTCCAGAAAAAGAGTTAAAGACTGAATGTTATGCCATACAAATGAGTAAATGCAAAATGGTTGTAATAACATGTTGAAACAAAATGCAGTTTACAACACTTTTGCATGAAGCCCAAACTACCTGCTAATTGTTCACATTTTGTGGACTGGCAGGTACCATGGCACTGCTGGTCACATCTTATGCCATAATGGGGTTCAACACAACCATCCTGACAGTTCCCAGTATTTTGATCGCATATCCTGTTTAAACATTTATCAGAGCAGATCTTCTCACATTGCGCCCCGTACCAGCCTGTGTGACAGCCTGCTGTACATGTATTTGTGACCGCATCACACTGGTCGTATAGACAATTACTGCCACAGGCAGTCGGACATGTAGTTGTGCATTGCTGATCACATTTCTTCCCTGTGTAACCTGATTTACATCCCTGACGACAGTAACCCGTGGTTACATCACACACACCCCCAAAACAATTAGGACTACATGTGAGGGTACAATGGTCTCCATAGTACCCTATTGAACATCCATAGAGACAAGCTCCATCAGTCGAGGTACAGACACTGGTAATGCTGGAGGCTGGGTCTTTACAGTTGATTGGACACGACTGGTTACAAAAAGTGCCGTATGTATTGATGGTACAGCCATGAGTGCACTTGCCTGTCTCTCTAACACAGTTCGATGTTACGCAGGAACGACTACACATCCTTGAACAGTCGGCTCCATACCAACCTGGGTTGCAGCCTTCCTGACATGAACCAGTCTCTTTATTACAATACACAAATCTACTGTAACCATTGGGTTTACAGTTAGAGTTGCATTGTGAATCACATGTCAGTCCATACGAGCCTGCCTCACAACTACCACAAACACCATTAATATAGTCATCACAGTGTTGGCAGTGTATGGGACAGGCTCTGTCACAACGATGTCCAAACCACCCCACATTACACTGACAGGACCCGATAGAGTCACAAACATTGTTTATGCAGTTATCGTTGCATTGTTTATCACATCTTGTACCATACCATCCATCCTTACAGCCGTTCAAGCAATCTCCTTTGGTTAGCTGACATGTACTTGTAGGATGGGGTTTACAGTTACCAGGACACGACTGACATCCACCTGCAGTGTCATAATAATACCCATTACTACACTTTGTACACAAAACCTCGACTTGTTTACTCGGGTCATCATAGGCACACTCGTCACAGTTATTCAATGTACACTGGAGATCACAGTTGTTTCCATAGAAACCAGATTTACATCCTGTTGAGCATTCTCCTGTCTGTCTGTTGCAGCCATTATCCCCGCAATTCTCATTACATGGAGAACAACTCGTTCTATTTGTGGAGAGATTTGGAAAGTAGTTTTCATTGCAGGTCACACACTCCGCCTTCCTGTTGATCTCCTTACATGCAGTACATTGATCTATGTGACATGGGATGTTACAATACTGACCCACCCATCCGTCTGAACACAGACCACTCTTACAGAGGCCCGTTGAAGAATCACAATCTTGGATGCCGTTTCGACAATTCTTGGTACATTCAGCACATTTTTCTACAGTGGGAACCCAGTAGTAACCTACAATATATATAGAGAATCCATTTAGAACTTAACCCTTTCCAACATACTACAAAGTTTGAAAACATCTAGGCAAACTTTTGTAAAATCTCTGAAAATTACAGTACATGTTTTTATAACTATTGTATATTTTATAGAGTTGAAAACATCATGAGGAGTTTCTCCATTTACCACAAGGCTTTCAAAAGCTGTCTGCTGATGCATCAGGAAATATTTGTAAGTGGGAAAGGGTCAAAAGCAAAATTACCTTCATGCATCCAGCATCCTATAAAACAATTGTGGGGAACTAATATCAGATGTGTTCAAAGCAGATTACTCATAAAATATCATATCAGGTAAATAGTTAACCCTTTCCCACATAAAACAAATCTGCAGCTGACGACTTTGAAAACACTAGGCACAAGAAACACGGAAACGCTCTATAAATGATGGTAAAATTACTGAAAAGAGTTGAAAACATTGTGGCAAAAGAAGAAATTGCTTGTTTTGAGCAATTTCTACTTTTGTCACAATGTTTTCCAAAGTCATCTGTAGCAGAAGTGTCTAAAAGTGAGTGTTTGTGGGAAAGGGTTTAAGTCCAGATAAGTTTCTATTATATGTACAACTATTATGCATTACTCCTACAATTGGGAGATGTTATTACGAAA
Organism: Serripes groenlandicus; assembly: GCA_031761405.1. Classification (NCBI taxonomy): domain Eukaryota; kingdom Metazoa; phylum Mollusca; class Bivalvia; order Cardiida; family Cardiidae; genus Serripes; species Serripes groenlandicus. The sequence continues at coordinate 119,582,787 of JASEVX010000001.1, read as the reverse complement.
ACCTACCAGACAAACATTGATGACAGTAAACATGTTTGTTGTACATCGTATCGCATTTCAAACAGTTGTCAAATGGACAATTCTGCTCGGTACACTTGTTCCCGATATTCGGAGCCACACAGCCGTAGATACAGTTACCAAAGTGATCGCAGTTATCTGTACCGTTGTAACGCTTACAGGTCGCACTGCATTGAAGGTTACATAGTGGTCCGTAGTAGCCCGAACTTTTACAACTAGAATAAAGAAATACATGTACCATGATATTAATTTTTGAGGGCTAAATGCAAAACTACTGTAACAAGTTTTAGTAACAACTGTTTAGCAGGAAGTCATCATAATATCATTATTATAATGAGGAAAATTGTTTGTTCAGTGAATCGCTAAAATTGATTCCTGTGAGATTCAGCATTAAAATCTTCATGAGTGGCGAGACCGCAAGTGAAAATATAAAAGCTAAAGATCTTGAGAAGAAATAAATAATGGTAATGCAATGAAACTGCCAAATATCTTCAATTTCATATGAACCCATTCTTGGGAACAGGTTGGCTTTCAAACAGTTTAGATCCAGATCAACATGAGCAGCCACACAGTCTGATCAAGATCTATACCGTTCACATAATACTTACATTAGCAGTTGAGCAGGGAGATCTGATCCTACACTCATGTAACTTATACCTTTTCCCACGATCAGAATCATAATTATAAATATATTCTCTTTATTTCATGTTATTGGTAAGAATAAGTTTTATTACACACAAACACACACACACACACATATATATATATATATATATATATTACAAAAAAGCATTTACCCTTTCCCACCAAATATGTTTTGCCTAGATATCTTTAAATTTGCCTGCTGCATATAATATATATTATGTTGTTTATGGGAAATGAGTAACCCTTTCCCTCATACGACAATTCTGCAGCAGACGACTTTAAACATATTTTGTCAGATGGATAACCTATGACTAAAAGTGGAAAACATTTTGACAAAAAGGAGAAATTGCACGTTCTGTGCAATTTCTTCTTTTGTCACTATGTTTTCAAAACGCTGTCTGCTTTAACCCTTTCCCTCATACGACAATTCTGCAGCAGACGACTTTGAACATATTTTGTCAGATGGATAACCTATGACTAAAAGTGGAAAACATTGTGACAAAAAGGAGAAATTGCACGTTCTGTGCAATTTCTTCTTTTGTCACTATGTTTTCAAAAAGCTGTCTGCTTTAACCCTTTCCCTCATACGACAATTCTGCAGCAGACGACTTTGAACATATTTTGTCAGATGGATAACGTATGACTAAAAGTGGAAAACATTGTGACAAAAAGGAGAAATTGCACGTTCTGTGCAATTTCTTCTTTTGTCACTATGTTTTCAAAACGCTGTCTGCTTTAACCCTTTCCCTCATACGACAATTCTGCAGCAGACGACTTTGAACATATTTTGTCAGATGGATAACCTATGACTAAAAGTGGAAAACATTGTGACAAAAAGGAGAAATTGCACGTTCTGTGCAATTTCTTCTTTTGTCACTATATTTTCAAAACGCCGTCTGCTTTAACCCTTTCCCTCATACGACAATTCTGCAGCAGACGACTTTGAACATATTTTGTCAGATGGATAACCTATGACTAAAAGTGGAAAACATTGTGACAAAAAAGAGAAATTGCACGTTCTGTGCAATTTCTTCTTTTGTCACTATGTTTTCAAAACGCCGTCTGCTTTAACCCTTTCCCTCATACGACAATTCTGAAGCAGATGACTTTGAACATATTTTGTGAGAAGGATAACCTATGACTAAAAGTGGAAAACATTGTGACAAAAAGGAGAAATTGCACGTTCTGTGCAATTTCTTCTTTTGTCACTATGTTTTCAAAACGCCGTCTGCTTTAACCCTTTCCCTCATACGACAATTCTGCAGCAGACGACTTTGAACATATTTTGTCAGATGGATAACCTATGACTAAAAGTGGAAAACATTGTGACAAAAAGGAGAAATTGCACGTTCTGTGCAATTCCTTCTTTTGTCACTATGTTTTCAAAACGCCGTCTGCTTTAACCCTTTCCCTCATACGACAATTCTGCAGCAGACGACTTTGAACATATTTTGTCAGATGGATAACCTATGACTAAAAGTGGAAAACATTGTGACAAAAAGGAGAAATTGCACGTTCTGTGCAATTTCTTCTTTTGTCACTATGTTTTCAAAACGCTGTCTGCTTTAACCCTTTCCCTCATACGACAATTCTGCAGCAGACGACTTTGAACATATTTTGTCAGATGGATAACCTATGACTAAAAGTGGAAAACATTGTGACAAAAAGGAGAAATTGCACGTTCTGTGCAATTTCTTCTTTTGTCACTATATTTTCAAAACGCCGTCTGTTTTAACCCTTTCCCTCATACGACAATTCTGCAGCAGACGACTTTGAACATATTTTGTCAGATGGATAACCTATGACTAAAAGTGGAAAACATTGTGACAAAAAGGAGAAATTGCACGTTCTGTGCAATTTCTTCTTTTGTCACTATGTTTTCAAAACGCCGTCTGCTTTAACCCTTTCCCTCATACGACAATTCTGCAGCAGATGACTTTGAACATATTTTGTCAAAAAATAGAAAATCTTTATAATTGAATGGATAACCTATGACTAAAAGGTGGAAAACATTGTGGCAAAAGGAGAAATTGCTCGTTTTGAGCAATTTCTTCTTTTGTCACTATGTTTTCAAAAAGCTGTCTGCTGCAAAGGCATCAGAAAGCATCTATGAGGGAAAGGGTTAAAATGTTTTTGTATCAGGGCTAAGAATAACTATGTACATACATTTTGAATGGTGGAAGTATATAATATAATAGGGCTATTTAGAATGCAGAATACTGTATATATAACATGCCATTTAATACTTAACCCTTTACCACATAAAACATCTGTATGTGGGAAAGGTTTAAATTATTACCAGACATGCAATTTTTGCAGTCTTTAAGCCTAGTTCTCACTGTCCCAGATTGGCATCCCGGAGAAATATCAAGAACCGGTGTTATCCGGCACAGTGCCGGTATATACTGGCGCAGGACCGGGTCTCTACCGTAACTCTTCTGTGATAGTCTGTAGTAATCAGGGTCACTGCAGGATTGACCAGAAAACACGTTGGCGTGACACCGTAAATATACTGTGCCAAACCGGGGGTGGGGGGAATATGAGAATGCAATTGATTTTTCTGGCACAAATGTGATTATGTCCCAGATCATCCCGGTATACCGGCAATTCTTCACCGGGCAATACCGCGACCTGAACGGAGACAGTGAGAACTAGGCTTTAGCTTTGGAAATAACAGAAGAGAAAAATTTAGCATTTGAATACATGACATGCAATTATTTGAGTCTTAAGCTTTGAAAACTGTAACATTTGAAAATTTATCAAGATAAAAAGTTGATATCATTGTGGCAAAAGAAGAAATGACTCATCACAAGTAATTGCTTCCATCCCTTCAATGATTAAATATATGGTTTTCTGCACAGATATCATTATCAGGATTCACCTGTATTAAGGAAAGGGTTAAGCTATTACCTCACATGCTTATTTGGAAATGTAAAGATCTATACTAGTGGAACTTAACCCTTTCTCTCAGGTTTTTGAAGCGTCTGCATCAGATATCTTTTCAAAACATTGTGACTAAAAGAGAAATGAGCAATTTGTCAATTTTCAATTATGTTTTTTAAAATCTATGTTTTCAAAAAGCTGTCTGCTGCAGAGGCGTCAGAAAGCGTCTATATGAGGGAAAGTGTTAAATAAAACATGTTCTGTGTAAGTCTCACCTAGTGCACTGTTCGATTCCGTTTGGTTTATCCTCGCAGTCTTTACATCCCTTTGTTATACACTGTTGTAGGCACTGGTCGCCTTTCCAGCCCTTCCGGCATCCATAAATACACCTACTCGTGTTGGGATCACAGAATCCAGAGCCATATAAACAGTTCTGACAGGAAAGATGAGCCTGGGCTGAAACTGTTAGCAAGTTTATGCTATCATAAAGCTAGGGTATCAACCAATTCTTAAATGCAGGAGTATTTTGACATATCTGCAGCAGATACTGTTTGAAAACAGTTTAGCAAAAAATATTACAAATTGCTCATTAAGCCAAAATGTTTTCAAAAGTTGTCTGCTGCAGAGGCATCAGAAATTATCTGTATGTGGAAAAGGGTGAAACAGCATGTACTCAACGTGTTCCATGCAGGTTAGTGAATATTTGCCAACAATGTAGTGTAGACAGATATTATCCTTTCCATATTGTGTAATCAATTTCTCAGAAGACATTATCACTATAAATAATTATGCTTGAAGAGTTCAACATTTCAAATGCTGATTTACATATTCTTTGCTGCTAACACGTCTCCACCTTCCCTATCATTATTACTACCAGATCAAGATACTAACATGTCTCCACCTTCCCTATCATCATTACTACCAGATCAAGATACTAACATGTCTCCACCTTCCCTATCATTATCACTACCAGATCAAGATACTAACATGTCTCCACCTTCCCTATCATTATTACTACCAGATCAAGAATGAAGATACTAACATGTCTCCAACTTCCCTATCATTAATACTACCAGATCAAGATACTAACATGTCTCCAACTTCCCTATCATCATTACTACCAGATCAAGATACTAACATGTCTCCACCTTCCCTATCATTATCACTAGTCTACCAGATCAAGATACTAACATGTCTGCAACTTCCCTATCATTATCACTACCATAACATGTCTCCAACTTCCCTATCATTAATACTACCAGATCAAGATACTAACATGTCTCCATCTTCCCTATCATTATTACTACCATATCAAGATACTAAACATGTCTCCAACTTCCCTATCATTATCACTACCAGATCAAGATACTAACATGTCTCCACCTCCCCTATCATTAATACTACCAGATCAAGATACTAACATGTCTCCATCTTCCCTATCATTATTACTACCATATCAAGATACTAACATGTCTCCACCTTCCCTATCATTAGCACGAGTCTACCAGATCAAGATACTAACATGTCTCCAACTTCCCTATCATTATCACTACCAGATCAAGATAATAACATGTCTCCAACTTCCCTATCATTAGTACTACCAGATCAAGATACTAACATGTCTCCAACTTACCTATCATTATCGCTAGTCTACCAGATCAAGATACTAACATGTCTCCACCTTCCCTATCATTATCACTAGTCTACCAGATCAAGATACTAACATGTCTCCAACTGCCCTATCATTATCACTACCAGATCAAGATACTAACATGTCTCCACCTTCCCTATCATTATCACTAGTCTACCAGATCAAGATACTAACATGTCTCCAACTGCCCTATCACTATCACTACCAGATCAAGATACTAACATGTCTCCAGCTTCCCTAGCATTATTTCTACCAGATCAAGATACTAACATGTCTCCAACTTCCCTATCATTATCACTAGTCTACCAGATCAAGATACTAACATGTCTCCAACATTACTATCATTATCACTACCAGATCAAGATACTAACATGTCTCCAACTTCCCTATCATTATTACTACCAGATCAAGATACTAACATGTCTCCAACTTCCCTATCATTACCACTACCAGATCAAGATACTAACATGTCTCCAACTTCCCTATCATTATCACTAGTCTACCAGATCAAGATACTAACATGTCTCCAACTTCCCTATCATTAATACTACCAGATCAAGATACTAACATGTCTCCAATTTCCCTATCATTATTACTACCAGATCAAGATGAAGTGAAGTATGGATAATTCATACCAGTACTATATCATACCACTTTAATTATTAACCCTTTCCCTGATATAGACGCTTTCTGATGTCTCAGTAGCAGATGACTTTTGAAAACATTATGACAACAAGAGGGCCATGATGGCCCTGGATCGATCACAAGCTCCACCCCCTGGTGGCCATGTTTTTCAACGGATCAGAAATATTTCAACAATCTTGGTAGAGGGTGCACGTGGAATATTTGTGCAAAATTATTTTCAAATCGGGCCAGCACTTTTTGACAAGAAGATTTTTAAAGTTTTTACAATGCACATATAAGGACAAGAATTACGCGTAATTAAATGTCTCGCTGTCCTCTGCTTTGACTATCAATGCAAGTGTAAAAGACAATTAAGTAACAATGCATATATAAGAAAAACAAGCTTCATGTTTTTAAACGGATCGGAAATAGACCCCCTGGCGGCCATGCTTTTCAACGGCTCGGAAATATTTGAACAATCTCAGTAGAAGGTGCCCCAAGGAACATTTGTATTTCAAATCGGGCCAATACTTTTGGACAAGAAGATTTTTAAAGTTTTAACAATGCACATATAAGGAAAACAAGCTTCGCCCCCTGGCAGCCATGTTTTTTCAACGGATCGGACATATTTGAACAATCTTGGTAGAGGGGCCCCAAGGAACATTTGTGCAAAATAATTTTCAAATCGGGCCAGTACTCTTCGACAAGAAGATTTTTAAAGTTTAACAATGCACATATAAGGATAACAAGCTCCGCTCCCTGGCGGCCATGTTTTTCAACGGATCGGAAATATTTGAACAATCTTGGTAAAGGGTGCCCCAAGGAACATTTGTGCAAAATAATTTTCAAATCGGGCTAATACTTTTGGACAAGAAGATTTTTAAAGTTTTAACAATGCACATATAAGGAAAATAAATAAGCTCCGCCCCCCCCCTGGCGGCCATGTTTTTCAACGGATCGGGTATATTTGAACAATCTTGGTAGAGGGTACCCCAAGGAACATTTGTGCAAAATAATTTTCAAATCGGGCCAGTACTTTTGGACAAGAAGATTTTTTAAGATTTGGCAATTTTCTCCTTTTCTGATGCCGCAGCAACCAAAGTTCTACTTGGAATTAAATTATTTTAACAACTTTGAAAGAGGACCACCTAAGAACCATTCCTGTGAAGTTATTTTGAAAACTGTCCATTGGTTAAGTAGGAAAAGTCAATTGTAGGAAATTGTAAACAGACAGACAGACGACGAGGGACGGTGAGTGATCACAAAAGCTCACTTTGCACTTCGTGCTTAGGTTAGCTGAAAATAGAAATTGCTCAAAAGGAGCAAATTCTCCTTTTGCCACAATGTTTTCAACTCTTCCCAGTAATAATACCTACATTTATTGAGCTTTTCTGTGTGTTTGCATAGATACTTTCAAAGACGTCTGCTGCAGATTTGCGATTTGTCATATGTGGGAAAGGGTTAATATACATTGTACAATACAACTGGAGAGATTGTACAACATAAAGGTAGGGATATTTATTGTAATGATTATACATTTTACTTTGAATATGAGAACTCTAGGTGTGGTCCCACTAGTGAGATAAATGCATAAGTTGTTACTTCCTCATTACAGTTATAGACATGTCTTCGTATAAGGTTGAGTATCTTCTGAGCATTTCCTGTGATAATACCAGACAACTGAAACAATTTATTTTAACCCTTTCCCTCATACGACAATTCTGCAGCAGACGACTTTAAACATATTTTGTCAAAACATAGAAAATCTCTATAATTGAATGGATAACCTATGACTAAAAGTGGAAAACATTGTGACAAAAGGAGAAATTGCATGTTTTGTGCAATTTCTTCTTTTGTTACTATATTTTCAAAAAGCCGTCTGCTGCAGAGGCTTCAGAAAGCGTCTATATGAGGGAAAGGGTTAACTTATTTAAGTCTCTGATAATACTGATGTCCGTTTTCCAAGTTTGATCTGTTCAAGTGTTGTAAGTTACACTCAAATGAATGGGTGATGTGGAATGCTTGTAATATTGAATTCCATATCCCTTTCTCACAAACAACAAAATCTGCTGCAGACGACTTTGAAAACATATTGGCAATAACAAGGAAAATCACAATGAAGGTATATCTACAGGTTTCCTAAGTTCTAGTCCAGGTTTCTGTACTAGGAATGCGATTTTTTATTTTGACTGTTCGCATCCTACAATGCAATATGTAACGGCGATATATTGAGACTATCCTTAGTTCATAATCATAAGCATTTAAATAAACTACATTGTCGAGTACTGTACTAAGTAAATTTTGAGACATCAGAGAATAATTACACACTTCTCAACTGACTGCTAATATAAAGGAATGGGAGACAAAGATGAAAATAATGATGTCAGAAAATAAGGTAAATCAGGAAGTTGGAAGGCTCTACTAGTGATAGTTACTGAACAAATTTGAAAACATTGTGGAAAAGGGAGAGTTGTTGGCAAGCGTCTGTATGTGGAAAAGGGTTAAAGAAGTAGATCAGACCTCTAGATAAGACGAGTATTTCACATTGCGAAATCCTTCATATTTAACTATCAAACCCTATGTTGTTGGTACTCAAAAGAATCGTCTCAGTGAGACGATTCTTTTTAGTGCAGTACCAACAAAATAAGCTAAGTTTAGTCATACAAGAGATATTGATGGAAAAAGACCAGTGTACTCCTCCTTATCGAGTCGTAGATCTTATTGATGTCACGTAGATCTGTCAGACTCACCTGGGCATTCTGACAGCGAAAGGTACACGAGAACGAAAACACACAGTCTACCACATATCCTAGTTTTCATTGCCCAGAACTATTTTATCCTAATTATGTAAGTCTTCATCACGCGAAGTAACTTGTTTGTTGTGTTAACGGAAGACACCACCCGTCCAGGTGTTTAATTACATATTTCGGTTATTGTGGTTATTCAGGCGTGACGGACCAAACTTCATTTTACCTGGTGCATGTGATATACGTGTCCGTAAAAAACACAAAAAGGTCTGGTTAATCTAATATCAGTTATAACTATTTTAAGTTGAGTGAGTGATTAGATACAAAATCAACTGTAACTTGAATTGAATTTGTATTATCATTTGTTTATTAAATTTGGGCCAGATGCCTCATTTTTAATGAATAAACTAACTTACTTTACCTAACAGTTGTAAAAAAGAGGCCCATGAGGGCCTATGCTCTACTGGTATGGTTCTTTGGTCATTTTCAATCCAGAGCATGTATGTATGGTGAAGCTCGGATAGTAAGGCTCTTTTGTGTTCACAAGCTATAATCCAGTCTTGCATGGGCTGATCTGGCTGGCTTGCGAAAGGAACCGAGCTCCCATCAATATTTAACTAAACAGTAACTATCTAAGTTTGGTGAAGATCGGATAGTAATTGGAGGCTCTATTGTGTTCACAAGCTGTATTATAGCAATTTTGACAATTTCAAGGGCCATAATCCAGTCATGCAAGGGCACATCTGGCTGGTTTTCGAAAGGAACCCAGCTCTCATCAATATTTAACTAATATCTAAGTTTGGTGAAGATCAGATGATAAATTGAGCCTCTATTGTCAATATTTAACTACCTACCATCTAAGGTTGGTGAAGATTGAAAAGTAAATAGAGGCTCTATGGTGTTCACAATCTGTATTATAGCAATTTTAACAATTTCAAGGGCCATGATCCAGTCATGCAAGGGCATATCTGGCTAGTTTTCGAAAGGAACCAAGCTCTCATCACTATTTAACTACTATCTGAGTTTGGTGAAAATGAGTTAGTAAATGGAGCCTCTATTGTGTTCACAAGCTCAATTATAGCAATTTTGACAATTTCAAGGAACCGAGCTCTCATGGATATCTAACTACTGTATAAGTTTGATTGAGATACAATCAAAACTGAAGACTTTATCGCGTTCACAAGCTCTATTATAGCAATTCTAACAATTTCAAGGGCCATAATCCAGTCTTGCATGGCCGGATCTGGCTGGTTTGCAAAAGGAAACAAGCTCTCATAGATACCCAACTACTGTGTAAGTTTGGTGAAGATAGTGAATGGAGCCTTTATTGTGTTCACAAGCTCTATTATAGCAATTTTGACAATTTCAAGGGCCATAATCCAGTCTTGCATGGGCGGATCTGGCTGGTTTGCGAAAGGAACCAAGCTCTCATGGATATCTAACTACTGTATAAGTTTGATTGAGATACAATCAAAACTGAAGACTTTATCGCGTTCACAAGCTCTATTATAGCAATTCTAACAATTTCAAGGGCCATAATCCAGTCTTGCATGGCCGGATCTGGCTGGTTTGCAAAAGGAACCAAGCTCTCATAGCTACCTAACTACTGTGTAAGTTTGGTGAAGATGGTGAATGGAGCCTTTATTGTGTTCACAAGCTCAAAACGAGCAATTTCTCTTTTTGCCAAAATGTTTCCCACTTTTAGTCATAGGTTATCCATTCCATTATAGAGATTTTCTATTTTTTGACAAAATATGTTCAAAGTCGTCTGCTGTAGAATTGTCGTATGAGGGAAAGAGTTAACCCTTTGAAGAATTATGGTTTTCTCACATATAATAATTCTGAAGCAGACGACTGGAAATATCTATGCAAAACTATAGCATAATATATCCGCAAATGAACCTATAGTTTTGAATCGAGTTGAAAACATTGTGCCAAATGCCGTCCACTGCAGATGAGATGGGTCAAAATGCATTTGGCTAACTAAGTATTAAGTTAAAACTTATTTATTTTACACAGCTAGCAAACTTAAAGCTTAAATTAATCATGCATGGTGTTTGCTTCTTGGAGATATCAAGATCTTTGCAGTAGACAATGTTTTATAAACATTGTGAAACATGAGTGTCAAATTGTCTACGGCAATTTGGCTGAAAAATCAGTATTGTCCAAATTACAAGTATTGCCAAGTTTGATGAAGATTGGATAGAAGTTGCTCGAGTTAGGGGGAACAAATTCAATTTAGTCAAGTTTCACTAATTAAGAGGCCACAAATGGCATGTGTGAAATAATGAACATAATTTTATATGACAGGGCTATTTTCCACCAGACATTATCTGACAGGGCTATTTACACCAGACATTATCTTGTATGACAGGGCTATTTTCCACCAGACATTATCTGACAGGGCTATTTACACCAGACATTATCTTGTATGACAGGGCTATTTTACACCAGACATTATCTGACAGGGCTATTTACACCAGACATTATTTTGTATGACAGGGCTATTTACACCAGACATTATCTTGTATGACAGGGCTATTTTCCACCAGACATTATCTGACAGGGCTATTTACACCAGACATTATCTTGTATGACAGGGCTATTTTCCACCAGACATTATCTGACAGGGCTATTTACACCAGACATTATCTTGTATGACAGGGCTATTTTCCACCAGACATTATCTGACGGGGCTATTTACACCAGACATTATTTTTATATGACAGGGCTATTTACACCAGACATTATCTTGTATGACAGGGCTATTTACACCAGACATTATTTTGTATGGCAAGGCTATTTACACCAGACATTATTCTGTATGACAGGGCTATACATTATTTTGTATGGCAGGGCTATTTACACCAGAACATTATTTTGTATGACAGGGCTATTTACACCAGACATTATCTTGTATGACAGGGCTATTTACACCAGAACATTATTTTGTATGACAGTGATATTTACACCAGACATTATCTTGTATGACAGGGCTATTTACACCAGACATTATTTTGTATGACAGGGCTATTTACACCAGAACATTATTTTGTATGACAGTGCTATTTACACCAGACATCATCTTTTATGACCGGGCTATTTACACCAGAACATTATTTTGTATGACAGGGCTATTTACACCAGAACATTATTTTGTATGACAGTGATATTTTCACCATACATTATCTTTTATGACCGGGCTATTTACACCAGAACATTATTTTGTATGACAGTGATATTTACACCAGACATTATCTTGTATGACAGGGCTATTTACACCAGACATTATCTTGTATGACAGGGCTATTTACACCAGACATTATTCTGTATGACAGGGCTATTTACACCAGAACATTATTTTGTATGACAGGGCTATTTACACCAGAACATTATCTTGTATGACAGGGCTATTTACACCAGACATTATTCTGTATGACAGGGCTATTTACACCAGAACATTATTTTGTATGACAGGGCTATTTACACCAGACATTATCTTGTATGACAGTGATATTTACACCAGACATTATTCTGTATGACAGGGCTATTTACACCAGACATTATCTTGTATGCCAGGGCTATTTACACCAGAACATTATTTTGTATGACAGGGCTATTTACACCAGACATTATTTTGTATGACAGGGCTATTTACACCAGAACATTATTTTGTATGACAGTGCTATTTACACCAGACATCATCTTTTATGACCGGGCTATTTACACCAGAACATTATTTTGTATGACAGGGCTATTTACACCAGAACATTATTTTGTATGACAGTGATATTTTCACCATACATTATCTTTTATGACCGGGCTATTTACACCAGAACATTATTTTGTATGACAGTGATATTTACACCAGACATTATCTTGTATGACAGGGCTATTTACATCAGAACATTATTTTGTATGACAGGGCTATTTACACCAGACATTATTCTGTATGACAGGGTTATTTACACCAGAACATTATTTTGTATGACAGGGCTATTTACACCAGACATTATCTTGTATGACAGGGCTATTTACACCAGACATTATTCTGTATGACAGGGCTATTTACACCAGAACATTATTTTGTATGACAGGGCTATTTACACCAGAACATTATCTTGTATGACAGGGCTATTTACACCAGACATTATTCTGTATGACAGGGCTATTTACACCAGAACATTATTTTGTATGACAGGGCTATTTACACCAGACATTATCTTGTATGACAGTGATATTTACACCAGACATTATTCTGTATGACAGGGCTATTTACACCAGACATTATCTTGTATGCCAGGGCTATTTACACCAGAACATTATTTTGTATGACAGGGCTATTTACACCAGACATTATTTTGTATGACAGTGCTATTTTCACCATACATTATTTTGTATGACAGGGCTATTTACACCAGACATTATTCTGTATGACAGGGCTATTTACACCAGAACATTATTTTGTATGACAGGGCTATTTACACCAGACATTATCTTGTATGACAGTGATATTTACACCAGACATTATTCTGTATGACAGGGCTATTTACACCAGAACATTATTTTGTATGACAGTGATATTTACACCAGACATTATCTTGTATGCCAGGGCTATTTACACCAGAACATTATTTTGTATGACAGGGCTATTTACACCACACATTATTTTGTATGACAGTGCTATTTTCACCATACATTATTTTGTATGACAGGGCTATTTTCACCATACATTATTTTGTATGACAGGGCTATTTACACCAGAACATTATTTTGTATGACAGGACTATTTACACCAGACACAATTTTGTATGGCAGGGCTATTTACACCAGATATTATTTTGTATGACAGGGCTATTTACACTAGATATTATTTTGTATGACAGTGCTATTTACACCAGATATTATTTTGTATGACAGGGCTATTTACACCAGAACATTATTTTGTGTGACAGGGCTATTTACACCAGAACATTATTTTGTATGACAGAGCTATTTACACCAGACAATATTTTGTATGACAGTGCCATTTACACCAGAACATTATTTTGTGTGACAGGGCTATTTACACCAGAACATTATTTTGTATGACAGGACTATTTACACCAGACATTATTTTGTATGACAGGGCTATTTACACCAGAACATTATTTTGTATGACAGGGCTATTTACACCAGAACATTATTTTGTATGACAGGACTATTTACACCAGACATTATTTTGTATGACGGGGCTATTTACACCAGACATTATTTTGTATGACAGGGCTATTTACACCAGAACATTATTTTGTATGACAGAGCTATTTACACCAGAACATTATTTTGTATGACAGGACTATTTACACCAGAACATTATTTTGTATGACAGTGCTATTTACACCAGACATTATTTTGTATTACGGGGCTATTTACACCAGAACATTATTTTGTATGACAGAGCTATTTACACCAGAACATTATTTTGTATGACAGAGCTATTTACACCAGAACATTATTTTGTGTGACAGGGCTATTTACACCAGACATTATTTTGTATGACAGAGCTATTTACACCAGACATTATTTTGTATGACGGGGCTATTTACACCAGGAAATGGCCTGGATAAACTGTCAAAGCTACACATGTGCACTGTGATGTAAGAGGCTAAACACTCAGGGTTTTATTCGATCTGGGAGTTGCCTCTGTGCCACACTAGGTATTAAATTACGTTATGGACCAAGCACCGACGTTTTTTTTGTTATTACGCTACACATGCATAGGACCATCTCTCTGGAATTCGTACATGATATTGTCAATATAAACAATCATCAATGTTGCCAAATTTGGTGAAAATTGAATCGGTTTATTTTAAGTTTATTTTAGCTTAACCCTTTCCCACCTTTAGACACATTTGGCGCCATCTACAGCAGACGACTTTTGAAAACATGACAAAAGGAGAAATTTCTCAAAACAAGCAATTTCTCCTTTTGTCACTATGTTTTCAACTTTTTTAAGGAAATATACCTTCATTTCCAGAGATTTTCCAGATCTTGAGTAAATGTTTTCTAAGACTTCTGCTGTAGATTTGATGAATGTGGGAAAAGGTTTATGGCAAAAACCCAATTTAGGTGTTCACATGATACACAGGGTCTGAAAACTGGCATATGAAAAGAGTGATTGTTCAAAATGAGCATTTTCCTTTCCCCCACAAAGTTGTTAGCTGTATATCAAAGGTATGCTACCTAATTTCTGAATGTTGCAATTTTTGTCTCAGTTATCAAAGCAGACATAAGATATTAACATTTTAAATGTTGTTATACACCTTGAATCATAATGGTATTGAAACAATTAAAACACTCGTTTTTATACATATTTTGTTTATTTTTTATTGCAAAGCCTCAAAATGTACATTATAATTTATATAAACATTGCACCATTATATGGTCAGTATAGTTACAGCATTAACCAAACAACCCTTTAACTACTATATTCATATAAAAGACTTTTCCAACTTAACCCTTTCCTACATACAGAAGCCTATACAGGAGACAACTATTGAAAACATTTTGACAAAAGGAGAAATTGTTTATTATGAGCAATATCTCCTTTTGCCACAATGTTTTCGACTTTATTCCATTACTGTTATTTCTTTTAAAGAGAGTTTCCATGTTTTAACTTTACCCAATACTTCACACAGACAACATTTGACACCTGCCATTGAAAATTACTTTTGTTAACATTGCAATAAAAGGTGAAATTGTTCAAAAAGAGCAATTTCACCTTTTATTGCAATATTTCTAACTTTTTATCAATATAAATCAATCAGTTTTCTACATTGGTGAAATTGTTCGTCTGATGATTGTAAAGCAAACAACCTTTGACAATTCATGTGAAGTAATGCTACATGTATCAAAGTCGTCTGCTGCTGAGTTTTTGTATGTGTGAAAGGGTTAAACTATGATTATTTTATAACCTTTAGATAGGGTCTATATAAAATATCATTGAATATTCTTGTAAAAGGTCTATAACAATATACATTATGTCATACCTGATGACTTATGATGATTCTGCAACAGATGAATTTTGAAAAACATTGTAGGAAATATAGAAAACGCTCTTAAAATGAGAATTTTTTCCTTACAAGTTAATTTATGTTTAACCCTTTCCCTCATGTTAACGCTTTCTGACGGCTCTGCAGCAGACGGCTTTTTGAAAACATAGTGATAAAAGAAGAAATTGCACAAAACGTGTAATTTCTCCTTTTGCCACAATGTTTTCCACTTTTTGTCATAGGTTATCCATTCAATTTATGGAGATTTTCTATTTTTTGACAAAATACGTTCAACGTCGTCTGCTGCAGAATTGCCGTATGAGGGAAAGGGTTAACCTTTTCCCAGAAACAGGTAACTTTGTGGTGCCTCTATAGCAGATAGTATAATTCCTGGGAAAAGGAAAAATTCTCATATGGATCAAAATCCTGTATTAAGACTATTCTTCCAAATTTCAAGATATTACATTGTTGTCATCCAATGAGGTCAAAGCGGAAAATTTTCATATTTGGGTGAACCCTTTCCCACATACAAGAAATCTGCAGCAGACTACATTGAAAACATCTCAGGATAAGAATGGAAAATCTACATAAATGAAAAAATGATTATTAAATAGAGTTTAAAACATGCTGACAAAAGGAGAAATTGCTCGTTTTGAGCAATTCTTATTTTGTCACCATGTTGCAGAGGCGTCAGAAAGCGTCTTTATGAGGGAAAGGGTTAATATATGTCTTAAATTGTTTAGAATTTCAGCTTCTTTCAATCAGATGCTTTCAACATTGAGGTGTCTTAAGACCAAATATTGGATGATCAGATCCGTTTACACACTTTTTGCATTTCAGCAGCTAAGGGGTGCAACTATTCAACCTTTTCCCACATGCAGATGTATTTTGATGCAAATAAATGGCTAACCAATTTCTCCTTTTGCAAGTGTCTTCTTACTCTATTCAATAATTATACTTTCATTTTATAGAGATTTTAATTTTTTTAGATTTCTTCTAAGTTTTCCACTGCAGATTTACTGCATGTGGGAAAGGGTTTGTTATTGATACGATACAAAAATAGGGATACAAGATTGGGTGCTTGTAAATAAATTTTTTAAACATATAACATACACAGTAATAAATACGAGTAATATACCAACACCCTATAAATCAAAATTTGTTCAGAAATAACAGAAACTATACATTATATATCTGGATTTCAACCCTTTGTTGGATACAGACGATTTTATATGCCTCTCTAGCAGTCTATGTTTGATTCAGATATGCTTTACTGGTGACAAAATACCATAACCTGATTTTCCCTCATATAGACGATTTTTGACGCTTCAAAAACATTGTGGCAAATGGTGAAATTGCTTGTAATGAGCAATTTCTCCTTTTGCCACAATGTTTTCAACTCTTATTTAATAATTGTAATTATAATTTCTGGACATTTTCCATATGCTTACTTGCATGATTTCAAAGTCGTCTGCTGCAGATTTGTTGCTTTTGGGAAAGGTTAACAATGTTTTTTGCTGGAGCAGGGCTCACACAGAAAAATTAAAAGGCTTTATTTCTGAACAAATAATATTGATACATTATAGAAAACATTGCAGAAAAAAGAAGAAATTGCTCATATCAAGCATATTCTCCCTTTTTGTCTACAATATTTTCTGAAGTAAAAAAACGTCTGTATCAACAAAAAGAATTAAAATGTTGGATACATTGAATCAGAGTATACATGTAAAGTAGTATTCAATAGTATGTAAAATGAAATCATATCTATATAAAAAAATATACAAAAAAACACTAAATGAATTGAGTAAATGCTTTAGTTAAACGCAAAATAACAAATTCATTAACAGTAAAGGTAGATCAAACTATTTGTACATTTCTTTGTACTAGCACTTTTTTCAGATAAATTCAGAGTTGCGACAAAAAGTGAAAATGCCTTAAAACTCCTAGATTGACATTGACCTTTGAGTGGTGGGCTTAAAAGGGTCCAGTTTCAAGGTTAAATTCACACTGTTAAGTCTGTACATCTAACATATAATGATACAAAAGCATTACAAACAATTTTAAGAACATTTTTTGTAGAAAAGAATGTCATAGCAATTATAGTTATAAATGCTTCTAGAAAACAAGGAATTGAAAATATAATGATAGTCATTATCATCATCAATTCAATGTATCTTTCTTACCCTTTCCCACATGTAGACATAACTGCAGCACACATCTGTGATTGGCAATTTCTCTTAATGTCTCAATGATTTTGAGTATAAAATAATTATGCTTACATAATAAGAGATTTCCAAAACATTTGCCTTGATGTTTACTTCAGATTTATCGTTCATGGGGAACGGTTAGAAACTCATTCATAATTTCTTCAAGAGCACAAACTATCTATTTTTTTTTAAATGACTTGAACCCAACATTTCGAATATAAATAAAATAAAAAGTGATAGTAAACATCAACCATTATTGTTCAAATTCTACAAAATGAATTAATTAACCAAGGCAGCAGTACATACAGCACTGTTGCAGCAGACAATTTTTAAAAACATCTTGACAAAACTTAGGAAAACATCTATAAACTAGAGATTGCTTTTTTGAAAAAGTGCTTGTCTCCCCATTTGTGTGGTTGTAGGAGAGGAAAAGAAATGATGGAGATGAATTTTTTAGTTTTGGACTGGAGATGAAGCAACAGTGACAATCCTCAGTTATTGAGCGGAAACCATTTTTCAGCTGAAGGTTACCATGACCTTGGTCTTTGACCTAGTGACCTCAAAATCAATAGGGGTCATTTGCTGCTGGTGACCAACCTGCACACCAAGTATGAAGTTCCTGGGCAAGCAATCTTCAGTTATTGAGCGGAAACCATTTTTCAGCCAAAGGTCACCTTGACCTTTGACCTACTGACATCAAAATCAATAGGGGTCATCTACAGGTTAGGACCAAGCTGCACACCAAGTATGAAGTTCCATTTGACCTTGTGACCTCAAAATCAAACAAATTCAATAAAGGTCATTTACTTGTTAGGACCAACCTGCACACCAGGTATGAAGTTCCTCAACATAAGCATTCTTTAGTTATTGAGAGGAAACCATTTTTCAGCTGAAGGTTACCATGACCTTGACCTTTAAGCTAGTGACCTCAAAATCAATAGGGGTCATCTACTGATGGTGAACAACCTGCACACCAAGTATTAACTTCCATGGCCAAAGCATTCTAGTTATTAAGCAAAAACAATGTTTCAGCTCATTGTCACTGTGACCTTCAGCTCAAGGTCACTGTGACCTTGACTTTGACCTCAAAATTAATAGGGTCTTCTACTGGGCATGGCCAACCTGCGTACCAAGTATGGAGTTACTCGGCCCAAGCGTTCTTCAGTTATTGAGCGGAAACCATTTTTTACCTCATAAGGTCACCATGACCTTGACCTTTGACCTTCTGACATCAAAATCAATAGAAGTCATCTACTGGTCATGACCAACCTGCATACCAAGTATGAAGATCCTATGCCCAAACGTTCTTCAGTTATTGAGTAGAAACAAGTGTGACGGATGTGACCTTGACCACTGTGACCTTGATCTTTGACCTAGTGACCTTAAAATTAATAGGGGTCATTTGCTGGTGGTGACCAACCTGCACATCAAGTATGAAGTTCCTGGGCCCAAGCAAAAACTATTTATCAGCTCATTGTCACTGTGACCTTTCAAGCTCATGGTCACTGTGACCTTGACTTTAGACGTACTAACCTCAAAATCAATAGGGGTCTTCTACTAGGCATGGTCAACCTGCATACCAAGTATGGAGTTCCTCAGCCAAAGCATTCTTCAGTTATTGAGCGGAAACCATTTTTTACCTCACAAGGTCACCATGACCTTGACCTTTGGTTATCAAAATCAATAGGGGTCAGCTACTGGTCATGACCAACCTGCATACCAAGTATGAAGTTCCTACGCCCAAGCGTTCTTCAGTTATTGAGCGGAAACAAGTGTGACAGACGGAAGGACGGACGGAACGGGCAAAAACAATATGTCACCCCCATGTAATGGGGGGAGACATAATGAATGTATAACCTTTGAATTGAGTTGAAAATATTGTGGCAAAAGGAGAAATTACACATTATGAGCAATTTCTCATTTTGCCACTATGTTTTCAAAAGTTGTCTGCTGCAGAGGCGTCAGAAAGCGTCTGTATGTAGGTAAGGGTTAAACAAGGCAGCAGTACAAACATTTTTATATAAATCAGTTATAATCTTAGCCTATTAGCTGATATAAACACATTTTGATACCTATACAGCAGACAACTGTTTATACATACCTCTACATACAGCAGACACCTTTTGATAAAACAAAGTGGAAAACAGCGTATCCTGATGATATATTCTAACAACACCATATCATATAATTCCTCCCCCACTTCTTTTCTGGAGTCATTTGATACAGTAAAGTTAAAAGGAAATATATTCCAGAAAAAGGCTAACCATACTGAAAAATTAATTTCTTATCACCAATATTTCCCTATATTGTTACGACACAATAAAAAGATTTTTTGTGAAGAAAAAGGGGGGGGGGGATTTTTTTCTCCCAATCACAAATTCAAGATGAGAATTTTAGCTTACAATATATGTTTCCTTTAGATAAGTTGAAGTGTACAATAGATACGTAGTTAACAACATTGAGACGAAAGGAATTTGCCTTTTTTGTGCAATGTTCACAAGAGTCATCTGCTGCAAAGGGTGTGAAATGTTGTCTGTGTCTCGGAACAATTCTAACCCATTTCTCACCTGCAGACGCATCTGCGATGAAGCAATTTTGAAAAAATTATGACAAAAGAAGCAATGGTTCATAATGAGCAATTTCTTCTATTGACACATTATTTTCAACTAAATTCAATAACTTTACTTTCAATTACAGAGCGTTGTCATCTTTTTTGTTAAGATGTTTTCAATGTTGTCTGCTGAAGATGTGTTTAATGTGTAAAAAGTGTTAACCCTTTCCAACATACAACGAACCTGCAGCAGACATCTTTGAAACATCTAAGCAGAAACATCACTATAATTAAAGGTATAATTGAAAACAGTTGAAAACATTGTGGCAAAAGGAAAAATTGCTTGTTTTGAGCAATTTCACCTTTTGTCTCAATGTTTTCACAAGTTGTCTGCTGCAGTTGCATCAAAATGTGTCTACAGGTGGAAAAGTTTTAAACACATGATTCACAGACTCAGTTAACCCTTTCCCTCATATAGACGCTTTCTGACACCTCTGCAGCAGACGGCTTTTTGAAAACATAGTGACAAAAGAAGAAATTGCACAAAACGTGCAATTTCTCCTTTTGCCACTATGTTTTCCACTTTTTGTCATAGGTTATCCATTCAATTATGGAGATTTTCTATTTGTTGACAAAATACGTTCAAAGTCTGCTGCAGAATTGTCGTATGAGGGAAAGGGTTAATACAGTAAATATGATCAAAGAACCCTGTCTTACATTGAGTTGATCATTGAGTACACATTGAGCTTGTAGTAACATGGGGAATGTAAAATGGTTTAAACAACAACATCTAACTCTAACCATCTAACCCTTTCCCTAATTAAGAGAACTATTGATGCATCTGCAGCAGACCATTTCTTGTAAAACACAGCTTGAAAAGGTGAAATTGCTTAAAAAATAACTATGTTTTCAAACATGTTTTTTTAACAATGTGTATCAAAATTTTAATTCAAATTTAGCAATTGTTATAATTTTTGTCCACTAAACTTTTTAAGACGGACATTTCTAAACATATCACATCAGAGAAAGGGTCAATATACAACTTGTAAACTTAAAGCAACACTATTGTAACAATATATCACAAGATGTAATAATTTATGTACAATTGTTTTGAAATAAGTCCACAAAAAAATGAAACATTTCCTACCAAAATATTACTATATTATATGTACTATATTTTATAATGTAATCAAGCATTAAATGTATGAAAACCATTAGCTACATTCATTGTAGTACTCATTCTGTAGTAAACATTATTCTGCATACGTCTGCAGCATACGACATTTTAAAACATTGTGACAAAAGGAGAAGTTGCTCATAACGAGAAAACTTCTCCTTTAACCCTTTCCCTCATACGACAATTCTGCAGCAGACGACTTTGAACGTATTTTGTCAAAACATAGAAAATCTCCATAATAGAATGGATAACCTATGACAAAAAGTGGAAAACATTGTGGCAAAAGGAGAAATTGCACGTTTTGTGCAATTTCTTCTTTTGTCACTATGTTTTCAAAAAGCCGTCTGCTGCAGATTTGTTGTATGTGAAAAATGATTAATGGGATTGTTAGTCCTGTTAACCATTTGATATGAATATTCCAAATATATTTAACAAATATCAAGGTGGCGTCCAGATATTTAATGAACAGTAACAATTAGAGGTTATGTTACCTGTGTCCTTCAAGACTGCGAGACAATATTCGCTTCTAAAATATATCTTTACGAATATTCACGTCTCATCGAAAAAGAGGCTAAGGTGGCTCATAAATATTCAAGAATAGAGTATATATATTTCACAAAATGGTAACAGAGAAAAGAATCATCCAACAGCCACAAGCATATCAAAAGCTAAAACATATATTTTGAAACAAAGTTTCTTGACCAATGTTATCAGAGGAATAAGATTCCATGCTCAAGTAGACATTTTTGTGACGGACGTCAGGTATTCATTTTTACACAAAACTAACTATAAACATTACATGAGCCTGTCCATTGGAAAGGTACATGTCTGAACAATATAGACTATGATCAACATGCTGATCTACCCAGCCTTATCAGAATCTACACATGTTGAAAGAATATTCAAACAAGCTATTGTAAGTTAATTGTGAACTAATATGTTAACAGGGAAGATCTTGATCAGACTGGATGCTCATGCAGATCTGGGTCTACATTGATGACAAAAGCCAACAAGTACCTTCTCCCAAGAAAAGGTTCATATTGTGTAATTTGACCTTGACATTTAATGTACTCTCAAAGATTTAGCTAAATGCCTAGATTTTATTACATGTATATAAATGCGAACAAGATATAATTCTCAAAATAATGTGGACAATTGGAAAAATTGCTCATTATGAGCGATTAATTTCTCCATTTTCAACAATGTTTTCAAAAGTCGTCTGCTGCAAATTTATCAAAATGTGTGTGCATGTCAGATCTGGTGCATGTGGAAAATGATTTATTCATTTTGGACATTTTCACGATTCTTTTACCATCAGGTATTGATGGCAGTTGAGAAATGGTTAAGTTTGACTGACCTTTCCAACTTGCACACCCATTTTGAGGCATCTGCAGAGACAACTTACATAGGCAATGTGGCCAAAGGAGTTTTCACCTCAATTCAATTTTTACACTTCCATTTATAGAGATTTTTTATATTTTTGCAAAGATATCTTATCCAAAACATCGGATTCATATTTGATGTATTTGAGAAAGGGTTATAAACCATTACTCCACATAGAAACAGCATTGATAATCCTGTGCAGCAGACAAGTTAACCCTTACCTACATACAGGTGCTTTCTGATGCCTGTACAGCAGATGACTTTTGAAAACATTGTGATAAACTGCAGTTTCTCCTCTTACAACAATGCTTTCAACTTTTAAATATCCAACTATTATTTTTTCAATTAAAGATGTGTTTCATATTTTTGTCTAGATTATTACAAAATCATCTGCAGCAGTTCTGTTGTTTGTTTGATTGAAATGATTAAAAGCTATCTGCTGCAGACAATGTTTTCAGCACTATCCAAACTATAGATCAACTTTCAGTTTTCTAAATGTTGTCTTTTTACCCAAATATCTTCTAATAAGACTGTTCTAAAAAAAAATAAGGTCCGAAGGAAGGATTAATCTGTGGTCATCTTCTTGAATTTCAATCTTAGTTTGATATTCTGTGTGACAATTGGTACCATTTACACGCGGGCTGGTTCCCTCTCCTCATCGGTACCTGGGCCTCGGTTGAGATTGTTGAGTTGTTTACTTGTATCATCAATAAATTTCTACAATTATAAATATATATGAATTTCTGTTACCTCTTGTTCATTTGACAAAAACATTATGACGCATCTTCTGCAGAGTATCTAAAACATTGTGACAAAAGGAGAAATTTCTCATAATGAGAAATTTTTCCTTTTGTAACAATGTTTCTGATGTAATGATGATTTTTACCCTTATAGAGAATGAATGTATATTGTTTTATGGCGCATCGACAGCTAAGGTCATTTAGCACGCAATTAAATTTAATTATTCATGATCCCTGGGTAAACAAACCAGTACTAGGCTAGAAAATGTGCCTTGCCCAAGGACACTCCACCATGACCGTAATGCCGTGACCGGGGATCGAACCCGGGACACCCGGTTTCGAAATCCCCGACGCTAACCACTCGACCACAGCGGATTCCTCCCTCATAGAGAGACTTTGCATTTGTTTTGCCTCAATGTTTTCAAAGTCGTCTTCAATTGCTGAGATATGATAAAGCTCTTTCTGTGAAAGAGAAATGTTAAGGATAAACCCTCTAGATAAGGGGCGTATTTCATTAAGCACCAACAAATACTATGTCATTGGTATTTAAACAAGAGGAAGCATGCTCAAATTTTTTGGCCATTTGATATTAGAGTAAACGGTAGTAATGAGATAGTGGCTTGATAGTATAAACTATGGCGTACCGGGTTATTGTTTTGTTTAGACAGTGAATGTTGACATACACGCATGTACCAAGTCATTGGTATCTACCGTTCATTTCCTAATCATGTGATATTTTTTCTATGTTCCAAAAGGGTAATAATTCAGTATAATCTGATGTTGAATTATTTGACGAGTCCTGCAACATACAGTGATTACGTCCAGCAAGTTTGTGAAGCATAAGCAGTTGTGGTTTGTGAAATAAGGTGTTGCATGCAAAACTTAAACCACAAGGGGGCAGAATTCAGTCAAAATCTTATGTCGAGTTATTTGACTTGTCGTGCAAGGTCATTTGATGTCGCCAAAGAAGTGTATGAAGTTTCAAAGCAATGGTATTTGTGGTTTGTGAGAAAAGGCATTGCAGGCAGTTTTTTAAACAAAGCCGCAACGCTGACAAAGACACAAAAGCGACTGCAATAGCCCTTATTCTTTGAATAGTCATGTTAAAAACCATCTCACAAGGTAGCCACAATATAGGGTTTCAGTTCATGACAAGGCATTTAAAGTTGTTTGTTTTTACGGTGTTTTACATAGCTTTCAATCGTATTTCAGTCATACACTGGGTAAATTACCATAACTACAGGTAAGTTTATTTGTACACCAGCGCATCAGTTGTAATGCTATTCTCACAGTCACAGCCCTGTGCAAGAAGTGAGGACACTACTTCCATATTCTTAAGTCTCTGATATAAAGTTACCTTATAACCTCACTAAATTGTAATAAGGCCTCAGAATATTATTTTGGGAAAGGGTTAAAGAGATGCTGACTCAGCTATCTGGACTTGGTAAACGTTTAAATTTCCCACATGCAGACGCTTTCTGACACCTCCATGGCAGAGACTTTTGATAACATTGAAGTAAAAGGAGCAATTGATCATAATGAGGAATTCCACCATTTTCCAGTGTTTTCAACTCTTTTCCGTTATTACATTTTCATTATAAGTTTTTTTATATTTGTGTCCAGATGTTTTCAAAGTCGTCTGCTGTAGATTTGTTGTATAAAAATGAGGGAAAGGGTTTAAGTAAGATAGAATACCTGTAGAGATTCGCTCGCAAAGAACGGTCTGTCTGCAGATCCATCGTTGATATCACTATCGTGGCAGAAACACAACAACAGGGCATCAATCACCATCTGGAAAACATTTTGTAAACATTTTGTAAAGTATTCGGTATGACTCTACCTTGGGATTGAACCCGTGACCTCCTGCACCAGAGGTGGACGCTCTACCACTACACCAGCAAGGTGGTTAGTGTGGATTAAGTCAGACCCCTGTATCGACACCAACTTATCAGAAACTACACAATTCTCCTGCAATTTCTTAACAAGCTTTCTAGGCTAATTATCAAACTTTGTATTGAAAACTGTTGAAAATTCACAGGCACTTAATTTAATTAGAAATGTATAACGGTATATTGTGTGAAATTATCTATTTCAGATTATAACATGCATGTCTTAAAGGTGACCTTTACCAAAATGTACCCAACAACAATCCAAGGATTTTTTCCATGAAAGATATTTTTCTATGAAATTTGATAAACAAGCTGGCCATAGTGTTCCTGCAATGATCACCTGAGTATCATGGCTTCATATGATAAGGTACCATATTCATAAATGAAGAACATGTAATTCGATAAACAAGTTCACAAATTTGTTTTTAATTTGGCAGTGACCTAGTTTTTCACCAGACATGACCCAATTATGAACTTGGCCTAAATATAATTAAGATAAACATTCTGACAAAGTTAAAACATTTTCAAGTAAAAACATGAGGTCTCTAGAATGTACACAAGACTGTTAATGACCTAGTTTTTGTTCTGCCATTACCCATATTTGAACTTAGATATCATCAAAACAAACATTTTGATAGAGTTTCAACATTCTTCATTTTGTCTTAAATTTGGCATAGTGACCTAGATTTGGATGTTACATAACATATATTAAATATTAGTATTACTATCATAGAGTCAATTTGTTTGATTTATTGGGGTTTTACGCCACTTTCCACATTATTTCAGTTATATTACGGCAACGGTTTCACTTATTCATGTAAACAAACCAGTACTAGGCTAGAAAATATTTTGGAGTAAAAAAAAAAACAAGATTTATTCTTAGCTTATCCTGGATGTTTTAAAAGTTGACTGCTGCCGTTTTGTTTGATGAAAGGTCAACCCTCTCCATCATATAGACGCTTTCTGACGCCTTTGCAGTAGACAGATTTTTGAAAACATAGTGACAAAAGAAGAAATTGCTCAAAACAAGCAATTTCTCCTTTTGACACAATGTTTTCCACTTTTAGTTATAGGTTATCCATTCAATTATAGAGATTTTCTATTTTTTGACAAAATATGTTCAAAGTCGTCTGCTGCAGAATTGTCGTATGAGGGAAAGGGTAAATAAAGTGTTCCACTTACCTCATATGTGGAAAGGAAGGATGAAGCAATGAAGTATGAGAATATGCAAACCAACAGCACAGGGACTGCATAATAGTGAAGGTCTGAACGACTCTACAATACAATGACATAATTTATAATTATAGTGAGACTCCAACAGTTCAGAGATGGCATAATAGTGAAGGTCTGAACGACTCTACAATACAATAACATAGTTTATAATTATAGTGAGACACCAACAGTACAGAGATGGCATAATGTTCAAGGTCTGAACGACTCTGCAATACAATAACATAGTTTATAATTATAGTGAGACACCAATAGTACAGAGATGGCATAATGTTCAAGATCTGAACGACTCTGCAATACAATAACATAGTTTATAATCATAGTGTGGAACATAGATTATAATTATAGTGAAACACCAACAGTACGGGGCTGGCATAATATTGAAGGTCTGAACTTATTTGATTATTTTGAGTACACACAGAACAGGGTTTTGATTGGCAATAAGAGAGATATTAAAGGGAAATAGCAATTTACACCCCTTATTTCGACCTCTGCTTATAATTATTATAAACATTGGAAAGATGATCACATCTTGTTAAGCCATTTACTATTTACCTGTTATTGCTTTTTTCAGGGTCGTCTACTTTGAAAGATTATCTTTACATTATAGATGGTAATTAGTTTATAACTACATACCTCCAATAAATCCGAATATTTAATTGATTGGAGATAAACACTGTTTTCATGGTATTTCTGTTATATCATGACGACCAGTTCACCTTCTCACACTAGTACTCCACATAACAAACTTCCAAGGCAAATGGCTATCTTACACATAGACTATTTAGTTCCTTGGTAGAAGACAAATGACGGTATTCACAATAAAAATTTTGTCCACCATCAGGAAGAATGAAATGTCAAGCAGTGGTTCAAACTTATGACCTCCGGATTGAAAACCCTTTGGGTCATCAAAGTACTTTGTGCATTAACCCTTTCCTTCAGATTTGTCCTTGAATGAGGAAAAGGGATAAATATTATGAAACAGAAGCATACATACCTTAAACCACAGAATGCCAACAGCAGCAGTAGCGGCCATAACTCCTATCTTACCAAGGAAAAGGACAAAATCTCCCACACTATTTATAGCTGCCACTCGTAGAGCATTGCTCACCAGGGTTGTGAATGACTGAAATATGAAGAGAAACCTTGGTTTAGATTTACCACTTTCTGACATATTAACACTTTCCAACAGATACAGAAACCTTGGCTCCCACATACAAAAAATCTGCAGCAGACGACTTTGAAATCATCTGGGCATAAATATGGAAAATCTCTATAAATGAAAGTTTAAATATTGAATAGAGTTGAAAATATTGTGGCAGAAGGAGAAATTGCTTATTTTGAGCAATTTCTTCTTTTGCCACAATGTTTTCAAAAAGTCGTCTGCTGCAGAGGCATCAGAAAGCATCTATATGTGGGAAAGGGTTCACCAATTCCCACATACAATATAAACAGAAACCTTGGTTTAGGTTTCCCAATATAATATGAACAGAAACCTTCATCTAGGTTTATCACTTTCTCCACAAACAATATGAAAAGAAACCTTGGGTTAGGTTTACTTCTTTCCCACATACAATATGAAAAGAAACCTTGGGTTAGGTTTACCACTTTCCCACATACAATATGAACAGAAACCTTGGTTTAGGTTTACCACTTTCCCACATACAATATGAACAGAAACCTTGATTTAGGTTTACCACTTTCCCACATACAATATGAAAAGAAACCTTGATTTAGGTTTACCACTTTCCCACATACAATATGAACAGAAACCTTGATTTAGGTTTACCACTTTCCCACATACAATATGAAAAGAAACCATCGTTTAGGTTTACCACTTTCCATATACAATATGAAGAGAAACCTTGGTTTAGGGTTACCACTTTCCCACATACAATATGAAAAGAAACCATCGTTTAGGTTTACCACTTTCCATATACAATATGAAGAGAAACCTTGGTTTAGGGTTACCACTTTCCCACATACAATATGAAAAGAAACCCCTTTCCCACATACAATATGAAAAGAAACCCCTTTCCCACATACAATATGAACAGAAACCTTGGTTTAGGTTTGCCAATTCCCATATACAATATGAACAGAAACCTTGGTTTAGGTTTACCAATTCCCACACACAATATGAACAGAAACCGTGGTTTAGGTTTACCAATTCCCATATACAATATGAACAGAAAACTAAGTTTAGGTTTACCAATTCCTACACACAATATGAACAGAAACCTTGGTTTAGGTTTACAAATTCGATCCCATATACAATATGAACAGAAACCTTGGTTTAGGTTTACCAATTCCCATATACAATATGAACATAAACCTTGGTTTAGGTTAACCAATTCCCACACACAATATAAATTGAAACCTTGGTTTAGGTTTACAAATTCGATCTCATATTCAACATGAGCGAAACCTTGGTTTAGGTTTAACAATTCCCACACAATATGAACAGAAACCTTGGTTTAGGTTTACCAATTCCCATATACAATATGAACAGAAAACTAGGTTTAGGTTTACCAATTCCCATATACAATATGAACAGAAAACTAGGTTTAGGTTTACCAATTCCTACACACAATATGAACAGAAACCTTGGTTTAGGTTTACAAATTCGATCCCATATACAATATGAACAGAAACCTTGGTTTAGGTTTACAAATTCCCATATACAATATGAACAGAAACCTTGGTTTAGGTTTACCAATTCCCATATACAATATGAACATAAACCTTGGTTTAAGTT
Organism: Serripes groenlandicus; assembly: GCA_031761405.1. Taxonomy (NCBI): domain Eukaryota; kingdom Metazoa; phylum Mollusca; class Bivalvia; order Cardiida; family Cardiidae; genus Serripes; species Serripes groenlandicus. The sequence goes on along the minus strand of JASEVX010000001.1, from coordinate 119,553,250 downwards.
TACCAATTCCCATATACAATATGAACAGAAAACTAGGTTTAGGTTTACCAATTCCTACACACAATATGAACAGAAACCTTGGTTTAGGTTTACAAATTCGATCCCATATACAATATGAACAGAAACCTTGGTTTAGGTTTACCAATTCCCATATACAATATGAACAGAAACCTTGGTTTAGGTTAACCAATTCCCAAACACAATATAAACAGAAACCTTGGTTTAGGTTTACAAATTCGATCCCATATACAACATGAACAAAACCTTGGTTTAGGTTTACCAATTCCCATATACAACATGAACAGAAACCTTGGTTTAGGTTTACCAATTCCCATATACAATATGAACAGAAATCTTGGTTTAGGTTAACCAATTCCCACACACAATATAAACAGAAACCTTGGTTTAGGTTTACCAATTCGATCCCATATACAACATGAACAAAACCTTGGTTTAGGTTTACCAATTCCCATATACAATATGAAAATAAACCTTGGTTTAGGTTTACTATTACCCCACATACAACTAATATGCAATAGACTTTGGAAACATCTAGGTTAATATATGGAAAATCTCTATAAATGAAAGGTTAATAATTTTATAGAGTTGGAAAATAATAACAAAAACAGAAATGGGTCATTATAAGCAATTTCTCATTTTGTCAAAGTGTTTTGAAAAGATGTCTGCTGCAGATGCATTAAAATATAGCTAAACATATAACAAGGCCTCTTAACACTTTACAAAATGAAGATGTATCTGCAACTGATGACTTTTGAAAACATGGCAATTTCTCCTTTTGCCACAATGTTCAAGTATAATTTCATTTAAAGAGAATTTCCATAGTTTGCCTAGATGTGCTGTAGATCTCTTGTACATGGGAAAGGGAGGTAAAACCATCATCTAATGATAAGGATTTTAAGAATTAAATCTTCAGCTGACATAAATATCTTAACTAGTACATCCAAGTTGAACAAGAGCTGTCGGAGGACAGCGCGCTCGACTACAGGCCGCTTATTCACATAAAGCACTATTTCATTATATTGCACTTAAGTACTATTAAATCATATTATATACTCTATATGTAAAAGCAACTGAATAGATATACATACATTTAAATATAATTTAAAAATAAAATTTCCTAAGTCAATCAAGGGCCATTATTTAGGATACAATGGAGTTATCTAACCTAATTGTACGATGGTCCTTAACAAATATGTGAAGTATGAAGTGATTTGAATGATGTAACTTTAACGTTGAGCTAAACGCAAATGTTAAAACTGACCAAGTCCAAAATTAGCAAAACCTTAAAAAAAGGTTTTCCTAATGTTTGACACCATGCAAAACCCGTTTGATATGTTGAAGAATTATATTTGATAAATAAATGATCACAATTAGAAAGAAATGTAACCAAAAATTAAGAATTTATCTAAAATTCTCAAAATCAAACAAAAATCATGTTTTTTACCCCCTAAAAGTCACACTCAGCATCTTCAACATACAATGTGAAGAAAGGAATTACATGTAATTATATTCCAAATATGGAAGCCCTAACACAAGTACTTATTTAGAAAAAATTGAAAATTAAATGAAAAAGCCAACTTGCCCTAAAACTTTAACCACCCAAAAGCATGTGTTTTACCGCAAACAGAAGGTCACACTCAGCATCTTCAGCATATAATATGAAGAAATGTATTAAATGTAATTATTTTCCAAATATGAAAGCCCTAGCACAAGTACTTATTCAGAAAAAGTTAAAAAAATAAAATAAAATCCTACTTGCCCCAAAACTTTAACCATCATGTTTTTTACCCCAAAAAGAAGGTCACACTCAGCATTTTCAGCATTCAATGTGAAGAAAGGTATAAGATGTAACTATATTCTAAATATTAAAGCCTTAGCACAAATTCTTATAGAGAAAAATTAAAAAATTAAATGAAAATGCCAACTTGCCCTAAAACTTTAACCACCCAAAATCATGTCTTTTACCCCAAAAAGAAGGTAAAACTCAGAATCTTCAGCATACAATATAAAGAAAGGTATTAGATGTAATTATATTCCAAATATGAAAGCCCTAGCACAAGTACTTATTGAGAAAAAAAAAAAAAAAAAAAAAATCCAACTTGCCCTAAAACTTTAACCCCCGAAAATCATGTTCTTTTTCCCAAAAGGAAGGTCACACTCAGCATCTTTAGCATTCAATGTGAAGAAAGGTATAAGATGTAACTATATTCTAAATATGAAAGCCCTAGCACAAATACTTATGAATGAAATCCCAACTTGCCCTAAAACTTTAACCGGACGCCGACGCCGGGGCGAGTAGTAAAGCTCTCAAATTTTTCGAATAGTCGAGCTAAAAAGGGCTATAATTTGTCAAAAATATCATGCAAGAGAAATGTTCCTATTATTTTCAAAGTCTTCTGCCATAGATGTGTTGTATGTGGTATTGATTGACTGGGGCTAAACGCCGTTTCAACAATTTCTCATATCACGACGACCATTTCACCTACTCATATGTTTCCTGATTTTCTCACACCAGTTCTCCACACAACATACTTTACAAGCAACTGGCTGCTTTTTAACATAGACTGTTAGCCCATTGGTGAAAGACAAAAGACACTTGTCACATTGACTTTTGTCAAATGGCGGAAAGAATGTTGGCCAAGCTGGGATTCAAACTCACAATCCCTGGATTGACAGCCCACGTCAATCCCGACTGAGCTACCTGTGCTCGGCGTGTTGTATGTGGGAAAAGGTTAATCCATAGTGACAGAGATATGAGGTTGCAAGTAAAGCTTTGACCAGAAATATGTTAAGTTTAAAAAGAGGAATAATTTAGCTTTATTACAAGTAAGAGTTATGGGATCTTATTAATTGACCCAATGAACAAGTTTCAATCCAATACTCTAAGTAACTAGAATTGTTGCAAAAAAACAGATGTCTCCCCCTCAAATATCTGTCAAAATCTCTCAAAACATTGCAACCTATAAAGCAGACAGTGTGTTCTGCACATCGCCTTGATGAGGTGAACATGTGACCCTAGTTTCATGAAAATCCTTCCAGCCGTCTTGGAGATATGGAGCGGACACGAAATAAAGCCTCAAACCTTTGACCTTCAAGCGTGACCTTGACCTTGAACCGGGATGGTTGAGACTAGGGTTCTGCACGTCGACTTGATGAGGTGAACATGTGACCCCAAGTTTCATGAAAATCCTTCAAGCCGTCTTGGAGATATGGAGCAGACACAAAATAAAGCCTCAAACCTTTGACCTTCAAGTGTGACCTTGACCTTGAACCGGTATGGTCGAGACATGGGGGTTCTGCACATCACCTTGATGAGGTGAACATCTGACCAAAGTATGTTAGATATCCTTTAAGCCGTCTTGGAGATATGGAGACACGAAATAAAGCCCTTGACCTTGACACGGGATGGTCGAGACATGGGTTCTGCACACCGCCTTGATGAGGTGAACATCTGACCCAAGTTTCTTAGAAATCTTTCAAGCTGTCTTTGAGATATGGTGTGGACACGAAATAAAGCCTCAAACCTTTGACTTTCGAGCGTGACCTTGACCTTGACCCGGGATGGTCAAGACACGGGTTCTGCACATCGCCTTGATGAGGTGAACATGTGACCGAAGTTACAGGAAAATCCTTCAAGGCGTCTTTGAGTTATGGAGCAGACACGAAATAAAGCCTCAAACCTTTGACCTTCATGCATGACCTTGACCTTGAACCGGTATGGTTGAGACATGGGTTCTGCACATTGCCTTGATGAGGTGAACATCTGACCCAAGTTTCTTAGAAATCCTTTAAGCCATCTTGGAGATATGGAGCGGACACGAAATAAAGCCCCAAACATTTGACCTTCAAGCGTGACCTTGACCTTGACCAGGGATGGTCGAGACATGGGTTCTGCACATCGTCTTGATGAGGTGAACATCTTACCCAAGTTTCATGAAAATCCTTCAAGCCGTCTTAGAGATATGGAGCGGACACGAAATAAAGCCTCAAACCTTTGACCTTGAAGTGTGACCTTGACCTTGAACTGGGATGGTCGACACATGGGGGTTCTGCACATCGCCTTGATGATGTGAACATGTGACCCAAGTTTCATGAAAATCCTTCAAGCCGTCTTGGAGATATGGAGTGGACACGATTTCGGACAGACAGACATCAAGGACAAAAACAATATGAATTAAACTTACTTTAGCTGCTGATGTGCAGAAACTTGTTCCTTGAATAGCTGAAAAACAAATGTCATAATAATTAATGAATATATAGAGGATATTTGTTTGTTTTGAGTGGATATGGAATATATCTCATCGAGACGGATACAATTGAAAATGTTTAAATTGTATCACTTCGAGTTGAAATATATTCATATACACTCAAAACAAACAAATTTTCTTTTTATTTAATGACAAATTGATGAAAAACAAATAATATACCCATTATGTATTTCTTTATATATAACTTGTGTAGTATAACATGACCGAATACTAGGAAAATGACGTCACGTCAGCGGTTTGACGTCATAACGTTAGTCCCTTTGACGTCATTTATTCATATTCCACAGTGTGGAATAAGGATTTTATTTCACTGATAGAACACAGTATTTCATCACTAAGCATTAAATAAATCAATATTTTCTATGTCTAACCCAAACAGAGAGAATCTGCAGCAGACGACTTGAACAACATTGTGTCAGAAAACGTGTGAAATCTCTTTAAACAAGAGTGTCAATTTAAATAGTATTTTTTAATTAAGCAATTTTCTACAGTACATGTATTTCAGTAATATCATGGTGTTTCCTGGGTGAATTAACAGTGGTAGAGGACCACTAGACAATCATAGACAACAAATATCTTAGCTCTAGGAATTTAGAAAATAATCAGTTTTTCACTATATAATTATTTATCTATGTAAAACAGGTGACCCCCCAGGGGCTAGGCTAATTTTGACCCAAGTGTTATAATTCAACCAATCTTGGTAAAGTACCACTAGACATTGCTAAAGATCATTTCGTTTCAGACAAGTATATTTTTTAAAAAAATCCCTATGTAAAGCAGGTGACCCCCTATTCACAATAGCTCACAAGCACTCATGTACAATATCTCCTTTTGCCACAATGTTTTCAAGTCTTCTGTTGCAGAGGCATCAGAAAGCGTTTGTATTTGGACAAGGTTTAAAAGGCATCTGCTATGTAAGAGTCACATATCATGAATAGGGGGATGGTGTATTTCATGAATGTAAACCCTTTTCCACATACAGTAAATCTGCAGCAGACGACCTTGAAAACATTTAGTCAAAAATATGGAAAATCTCTTAAAATGAAAGAATGAAAGAATAAATATTCCATACAGTTGTATACATTGTGGCAAAGGAGAATTTCCGCAATATGAGCAATTAGTCATTTTGCCACAATGTTCTTAAAAGTTATCTGCTGCTGAGGCATTGGAAAGTGTCTGTATGTGGGAAAGTGTTTTAAAAGAGGACACAATGAGAAAGTGATGCTATATTGGTAAAAATCAATGTCCCCACTGTAAGCCATTAAACAGCTGTGAAAGAGACATCGTTAATTATATTATCTTACTAAACTAGCACGTAGGACCAACTTCAGTTTTCTAAATATTTCTGGATGCATCAATTATTAATGAAGGAAGTTTTTTGTATCTTTAAACACTTTCCCACATACAACTAAAGCTAAAAACAAGAAATGTTTTCTTTTATTTTGTCTGTATGATTGATCTCCACAAATGAAAGTAAAAATATTATGACTAATTTCTCCTTTCGTCACAATGTTTCCAAAGGTCACACACAGAAGATGCATCAAAATCTTGTGGGAAAAGAAATTGCTAAATACAAACAATTTCCCCTTTTATTGTGTTTGTTTGAATGATGTACAGTCAATAGCATGGTGTTGTCCTGGGTAATTGATCTAGTCACTAGATCATTGCAATTCTAGTAGAGAGGATAGCCGCTTCAAAGTTTGAAAGTATGTAGGAAAAGGATACAAATAAAATGCTCAAGATAGTAAACATTTCACACAAGAAGACACATTTTGACTCATCTACAACAGATGACCTTTGAAAACATAGTAACCAAATTTCTTCTTTGTTCGCAATGTTTTCAAAACAAAATCTTTACTTTCATTTCCAGGGATTATTTTTCAATGTTTACTTTACATTTGCTGCCAGGCGCGTAGCTTGGCAATAATCAATGTGTAGGCCGTCTCCTGAGAAAATCAACATTGTGGACTCTGCGTAAAGTATCGACCCGGATCAGCCTAAGCATGCCACATGGGCGTACCCGGATATACACTTTTCGCCTCCTGTGGATTTTCTGTTTCAGGAATCACTTCTCTATCTATCCCACCCCTTAGCCTGGAATGTGTCGGCCGGATCAGTCTGCGCAGACTGATCTGGTTGATACATTACGCAGATGTGTATCCGCGCAGCTGCATTTTGGAGCATTTTTAGAAAAAAATGTGTAGGCACATGCCTACAGTGCCTAAAGGGAGTTACGCCCCTGGCTGCAAGTGGAAAAGGGTGAAAATCTATAGTATGTGAAGAAACTTACCCACAACTGTATAGGCATTTTGATTGAGATACTTTAAGCATTTTTCTAGGCACCATAGACAACAGATACAACATTTCATACAATATTTAGCACAATCATTCTCTGTATGCTTCAGTCTGAAAATATAAACATTTATATAGATAACTCTTTTGCAACAATACTTCAAGAATTTTCATATACTTTCAGGAACAGAAAATTTCCATATTTTTGACTAGATGTTTCAAAGACGCCTGCTGCAGATTTCTTGTTTAAAGGGTTAAAGTTCAAGAACGGTCGAGGAACATATGTGTCATATGCTAAAATGTCCTTTTGTGAAAGCACAAAATACAGATGAACGAGGTTTGGTTTGCACGGTGTTTTACAATGCTTTAAACAAATGTTCAATTATATCACAGCATTACCTGGGTAAGTTACCTGTACTACATCTACCGAAGAGGCAGTCATAATGTTAACCCAATAGTCCCGAGTGCCAAGGAAGAAAATCCATCCATTACTACCATTACTACACTTTTTTGTTGAAACATGAGATCAATCCTAGCAAATACTTCAGTAGGTGAAAGCATAATGGACATATGAAGGAGAAGTGATCCCTATGTGTCACTCTGCCAAGCCAGGCGAGGTAATAAATGTTATACTCACTTTTTTTGTAGATACATTAAAATCATCCTAGGGAGTTTGACTGCAGTGATAATTAGGGCACCAAAGGCAACAGATCCGAGATGGTGAAAGATCAACAGTTTCATAGAACTGATAATGGGACAGCCTAACTCATCTTTGTTCCTGTAATGGATTTGTGTGAAATAAATCCCACATGCAGACGTGCATTATGAGGTAATTGATACTTTGAAAACAATGGAAAAAGGAGAAATTGATATGTTTTCAACTTTATTCAATAATTCTACCTTCATATATACAGATTTTACATTTCTAAATTTTAGAGCCGTCTGCTGCATTGTGTGAAAGCTTATAGGCTTATACAAAGTCAACCATTTTTAACAATTTTTTTCTCCTGCAGACAACATTTGAAAACATTGCAAATTTCATTAACCCTTTCCCTCATATAGACGCTTTCTGACGCCTCTGCAGCAGACGGCTTTTTGAAAACAAAGTGACAAAAGAAGAAATTGCACAAAACGTGCAATTTCTCCTTTTGCCACAATGTTTTCCACTTTTTGTCATAGGTTATCAATTCAATTATGGAGATTGACTATGTTTTGACAAACTACGTTCAAAGTCGTCTGCTGCAGAATTGTCGTATGAGGGAAAGGGTTTATAGAGATAACCCTTTCCAATATGTATGAGCATTTTGACGCCTCCGCCTTGTTGTTTTGAAAGTTGTCTGATGCAGATTACATTAAATGTGAATAAAGATTAAGTGAATAGGGAAAATATTACCTTGTAAAGTACCAAGAGGCGACGGTTCCACAGATGACCAACTGTTGACACGCGATGATAAACTCGCTCGTCCAGATCAACCCAATCAGATGGTACCACCACATGTACGATACATTCTCGTGCTCCGTATACTGAACGTAGCCTTCCTCGTTACGAGACGCCGTCTCTGTAAATACAATCATCATGTGGGTCATACAGTGAAATATTCTGCATTTTGGTTTAACCCTTTCCGACCTGCAGACGCTTTTTGACGCAATAGCAGCAGACAACTTTTGAAAACATTGTGGCAAAAGGTGAAATCTTTTATGGAGATTTTTAAGGTGTTGGTCACTATGTTTTCAAAGTTGTCTGCTACAGATTTGTTGTATGTGGGAAAGGGTTAAGATACATATGGGAATATTATGTCGCTTTGTATTTCACTATGAGGTATGAGGAAAAATTTATATTTTGATAGACCGAAGGTCAAAGCAATGTCAATTTCCCTCTGCTCCGAACAGAATAAATCTATTAATCAAACCCCTCCCACATACAGACACTTTCTGACGCCTCTGCAACAGACAACATTTGAAATCATTGTGGCAAAATAAGAATATGCTAATCATGAGTAATTTTTCCTTTTTCCACATTGTGTTCAACTCAATTCAATAGTTATACTTTTTTTCATAGACCTTTTCCATATTTTTGCGAAGAAGTCATCTGCTGCAGATTTGTTGTATGTGGGAAAGGGTTAATAAGTTAAAGACAGTCAAAAGACAAATTAAACAAATTCAAAAAGGATTCAGAAATTGTCTGTTTCAGGAACAGGGTTATCTAAATATATGATATAACATTTTAGAATATCTGCAATTGAAAACATCTGTAAAACAAAGTGAAAATTCTGGAAATTTGACACATTGAATATGGCCTTCAAAGCAATTTCTCCGTTTCTAAAGAGGTATGTAAATCAACTGTCAAAAGTGATTAAATTGAACCCTTTCCCTGTTATATATTTTTTTTTTTGCTACTGCATTTGACAAACTTTTCAAACTTTTTAGGAAATTATGCAATTGTTCACAGCAAACAATTTCATCTTTTTCAAAAATGTCTTTTGTAAGGCAAAAATAAGGGAGCTCAGTATAAATGGATTGGTGTGCATTTCTAACATTTAACAAAGGCGATCACAATAACTCACCTTGAGCAAAGCTCAGGTGAGCTAAAAAGTAGAACATCTCTATAATTGAATGGATAACCTATGGCTGAATGTGGAAAACATTGTGTCAAAAGGAGAAATTGCATGTGCAATTTCTTCTTTTGTCACTGTTTTCAAATAGCTGTCTGCTGCAGAGGCGTCAGAAAGCATCTATATGAGGGAAAGGGTTAAGAGATATAAATGATACTTGATACTGGTGATGCAGTAACCTCACTTTCATCAACATAATAACAATTGTCAGACTTTGGTGACTTTCATCATATTTTCTAATCACATTAAGAACATATCTTAAAACAAGAGGACCTTGCCAGTCCTAGTCCTATATGGCTCACCTGATTTATTACATTTCGAGTTTTGTGTATTTAAAAATGTCCGGTGATAATAATTTAACATTTGCAGGTATGATTTTTGCTGCAGAGTGGAAATGGATTGATTGATTGGGGCTCAACGCCATTTTCAACAATTTTCTGTCATATCACAGAAGCGAGTTCATGTGTTTCCTATTTTTCTCACACACAAAATACTTTCCAAGCAACTGGCTGCTTTTCCACATAGACTGTTTGCACATTGGTGAAAGACAAATGATGCTTGTCACAGTGACTTTTGTCAACCTTTGGAAGGAATGTTAGCTGAGCTAGGATTCAAATTCACAACCCCTGGATTGACAGCCCACATTGCTACCAGGGCTCAGGCTCGGAAAAAAGGTAAAAAGAGAAATTAAATTGAGGGAGGAAATATCTTCAGATCTCTAGATAAGGTGTGTAATTTGTGTGTAATTCATAACTAAAAATCCTTATTTGACCCTTTAACCCTTTCTCACATGCAGATGCTTTCAGCTTTTGAAAACATTGTGATAAATGAGAAATTGCTGAAAACGAGCAATTTCACCATTTGCCTCAATGTTTTCGACTTTATTCAATAATTGTCTTTTCATTTAAAGATAATTTTCCCATTTTTGATTACCCCTTTACCACATACAACAAATCTGCAGCAGACAAATTTGAAAAGATCTTAATCTGGCATATTCTATTTTTGTCACAATGTTTCCGATATTCATCAGCTGAAGAGGTATCAGCATTGACCTGTTTTTGGGAAAGGGTTAATCCTATGTGGTAAAAATAATCAAATGAGAGAGACAATCCTTTTGAGTTTCAAAAGAGGGGTTTGTTGGGTGATATTAGATATTTTGAGGAAAAAGTCTATTAACTCCTCCCTTTCTAACCCTTTCCCCCATACAGACGCTTTCTGATGCATCTGCAGCAGACGACTTTTGAAAAAATTGTGGCAAAAGAAGAAATTGCTCATAATGAGCAATTTCTTATTTCGCCACAATGTTTTCAACTCTTTTCAACAATTAAACTACTTCTTTATATAGATATTCAACATATTTGTGTACATGATTTCAGTCTTCTGCTGCAGATTTGTTGTATGTGGGAAAGGGTTAACTTCCTCTTTCAGAGACCTCTGGTTTCTTATTCCTACATTTTCAAATTTCGCCTGATTAATAGAGGTAACTACAAAGAATGGAGAATTCTTGAATGACCATTTCACATGTAATGAAATCAACACACATTTGATCAAATTTCAAGTGAAATTTTATACTTTTTGCTTTTATAAAAACTTCAAAACCAAACGCTTATAAAAGATGTATCTTAACCCTTTCCCTCATATAGACGCTTTCTGACTCCTCTGCAGCAGACAGCTTTTTGAAAACATAGTGGCAAAAGAAGAAATTGCTCAGAACGAGCAATTTCTACTTTTGCCACAATGTTTTCCACTTTTAGTCATAGGTTATCCATTCAATTATAGAGATTTTCTATCTTTTGACAAAATATGTTCAATGTCGTCTGCTGCAGAATCATACAGACACTTTCTCTTACCTCAGAAGCAGACAACTTTTGGCAACATTGCTCATAATGAACAACTGCTATATTTGCTATACTATTTTCCAACTCTATTCAATGATTATACTTATATGTACTTATTTAACCCTTCCCCACATATAGACGCTTTCTGATGCCTATGCAGCAGACAGCTTTTTAAAAATATAGTGACAAAAGAAGATTTTCTCCTTTTGCCACAATGTTTTTCACTTTTAGTCATAGGTTATCCATTCAATTATAGATATTTTCTATTTTCTCACAAAATATGTTCAAAGTCGTCTGCTGCAGAATTTTCGTATGAGGGAAATTGTTAAAGTCATTTATAGAGTTTTACCATATTTTTAACCATATATTTCCGAAGGCGTATGCTGCAGATTTTTCGTATGAGGGAAACTGTTTACCAGAGGAAGATAAAAGTGACTTGTGAAATATGAATAAGAAAGGAACAAAGAAATATGTGTAACATGTTAACATTTCAGATATAAATACTCGTATACATGTTAACAAGAGAAAGTTGATGCAAGGCATCAATGTCGCCGGAAAAGACTGCATTGATTTATTGTTTAACACACATGTATTCTTGACTTTCATTAGTCTAAACATACACATAATGTTTTCATAAGGACTAATTCCAGGATTTTTTGAAATTCCACATAGATCTACAAATTTCAGGATTTCTTGTGGTCAGGACTTTGGATGTTTTGTATTTGTCAATAAAAACCCAACAAATTAATACATTTTGGGATTTAAATCTACATGCAATAAAAAGCTATTAAATCTTTCCATGTCTGAAGCAACAATGAAAACTTTTAAACGCTTAAAACATTGAGAAAACGGTTAAATTGCTGGAGACATGAACTTCCTCCTTTTTAATAATAATTATAATAAATATTTCACAGATGTTAAAAATTATCATCATATGTTTACTTGAAACAACATATCAGCTAAATTGTTTATCTAAATCGTTGATGCATACAATATATGTTTGGCGCAAGAGAAATGCCAGTTGCGAGTCCCATTACTATTTAATAGGTGGCAAGTATGAAATTAATTGGGTGCGAAAGAGCAGATTTTCTTTATTTCTAAATCTATTGTTTATCCGAGTTTGTTCTTCTCTTAATTTGTTTCAAGCCAAATAAACATTTAATATCACATATTTAATCATTTAAGTGTGTAATATTAGCTATCTATGATAGACTATCTGTAATAAGGTGTTTGAGCATTCTTTCGAAATGTTGACCCTCGTTTCAAGATGTCAGACATCGAAGAAAGTGAATACAAAGTCAGGCAAAGATGTAGTGCATGTTTTATTCCACTGTATTCGAGAGAAAAAAACATTTATATAGTATCTTTCTTTCTCCTACATTCGACCCATGCACTCGTTTCGTGACGTTTAAGATATCAATTTGTCGTGCGACATTTTTTGTCTGCATAAACAAGTCACTTTTCTAAGTTTACATTTTACTTCCGGTTACTTCGCTTTGTTTACATTTTGGCAATATGAAACTAGGTCATGAACTGAGGAAAAGGCGTTTCGACGTTCACGACCGATAAACAGGCTTATATTTGAGACATATTTTCACAAAATATTTCTTATTTTTGTTTCTGTTACCAGTTTATGTTGATACTGATCTATTAAAAGGAGAATTCAACATGATTTTCATATCGATAGTCTCTGCAAGCAGGTGCGCGTATCTAAACAAATTTGACTGTGCGACGTAAAGGTTTGTAGTTATCGCCTTTTGATTACATAGTTTATGAAAATAAAGTATCCCAGTCTAGCTAATAGGGACTGTTTTGTCTTCGTAAATAAAACACAAAAACGTAAATGCCAGTCAAAATAAAGAAACTGCACATACTTAAAACATCGGAATATTTATTTCATTTTAGATGTGTCATAACTTAGTGTTTTTAAACAAACGCAATTGTAATATGTTCAAGACCATTTAAAAAAAAAAAATCTAATAATAACCCCCTCCCATGTGATTTCCGAAAACCTATTAAAAATAGAAGTCGCGGGCTTCTGCCCGGCGACTAATGATGTATCAACACATATCATAAAATCTGTTTTTAGATGTATACCTGATATGCATGTAAATTAATTGAGGATGAAAATGTATTTTCTGAAAATCTTTCAGAATAATGTGGATAGGGCAAAACAGTTGTAACTTATCAAAAATTAAAATTGAGTTACAATTGTTACGTGCGAAGCCATTCAATAATTGTGATGCAGTGTTAAAAACATTGCGGGAGAAAATGAATGATTTCCCCGAATCTAACAACATTTTCAAAACTCATCCGTTACATCAGCTTCAAAATTTGTCTGCTACATAGCGTGTAAACAATTTCACCATATGAAACTAGAGTAATGGTGTAATGTCTCTGCTCTTTCTCTTGTTGACCTTTATACATACATGAGTCATAACCCTTTCCCATAAACAGACACTTAATGACGCCTCTGTAGCAGACGACTTTTGAAAACTTCATGACAAAAGAAAAAAATTCTCAAAACAAGCAATTTCTCCTTTTGACACAATGTTTTCAATTATTTTAAATAAGAATGTCTTCATTTAGGGAGATTTTCCATATTATTGTTGGGATGTTTTCAAAGTCACATGCTGCAGATTGGTCTTATGTGGGAATGGTATAAGTTGACTGGGTTTGATAAATAAAAGTATTCAAGACATTCACTCTAACCATCCCAATATGGAGTTAGTTCAAACAAAAATCATAGACAGCCAGCGTAGATGTTATCCACATTGTGTCATCCTGAACAAATAACCCTTTCCCTCATATAGACGCTTTCTGATGCCCCTACAGCAGACATCTTTTTGAAAACATAGTGATAAAATCAGAAATTGCTCAAAACGAGCAATTTCTCCTTTTGACACAATGTTTACCCCTTTTAGTCATAGGTAATCCATTCAATTATAGAGATTTTCTATATTTTCACAAAATATGTTCAAAGTCGTCTGCTGCAGATTTGTCGTATGAGGGAAAGGGTTAAGCAAAACAAAAGAAAATGAGAATATTTGGTACACAATAATCCCACTCACCTGATGTAGAGAGGTAAGCCAGTATAATAACCCAGTACATGAAGAATGCAATAAGAACCAGAAAGGTGTAGATTGGTTGCAGGAGAAGACACGGCACACTGGAGATACACTGTCCAGCTTCGAAGAACAGGGCCACAACCAGGGCAATTCTCTTACGCAGCACCAATATCACCAACAACAGTATCACCTAGCGAGAAAAAACAACCATGAATTTCAGCAATGAAACAAACACCAGAATTTGGTCTTTTACTTTCATTACTTTCAGGCCTTCTTTGATGTATTTCCAGACATGTGATCTCTCCCGATATCGGCGGAAGCTCCCGATTTGAAGCCTCATCTTACGCGCTCCCGATCGGGTAACGAAATCTCCCGCCGAAAAAAAAAATCATAAATAAAAATTTACCTAAATTGTTTTTTTGAAGAGAAAAAATGCACACTGATATAATAATAGGTAGTGTTTTTGTTTCATGCCCATGTGTCATTTTCCTCAAATAATTTGTTCCCCAAGAAATAAACCACGTCATGCAAAAACGATCTTTTTTTGGGAGGGTCTCTACAACCAGCCAAAATTTATATAAGCCTTTGCAGACAGTCCGCCAGTCTGATCAGGTTATTTTGTATTCACCATCAACGGTAGTCACACACAAGCATCTTCGACTCTGCATGGAAAGAACAATGACTTTAAATAAACTGTTTATGAAATATGATTTTAACTTTCATTAATTTTTAAGGTGGATTTTCATTTGACGTGGCTAATGCCCCGGATAATTAGCTAGGTCAGGTCAAATCATTGCGTCATATATTATTTTAGCTGAGCAAGGTTACATAAGTTCCCTAAATAGGGTCCTTGATACAGTGAGGACATATAAACATATGTTTGTATGTATATGTTTATATGTCTCTGAATCAAGTAAAGTGTTTTCAAATGCTCTTCCACGTACTAAGAATCAAAGCACTGAAAGTATCGAATTATTTTGAACATGTATTGGAAAATGTAATTAATAATTGCATTTGACCAAGTTTCATGTGCTGTTTTTATATGTCGAGTTCGGAACATATATACATATTTGTTGTCATTATACTGAAATATTTTCATGAATAAAATTGAAGTAATAAATGAGTATGAAATATTCTTTTAATTGGCAAATTATTACTTCCTATAATGCAAGTTATACCCTGCTTGATTTGACCCTATTTTAGCATCAAATGAAAAGTATTGTGACCAGTTGCAGAAAATCTTGCCGCGAAAAAAGCTCCCTCTTTGGGACACCAATCTCCCTCCCAAAAATACCAAATCTCCCTCTTTGGCTTCAGGAAAATATCACATGTCTGTGTATTTCCCTGCAAATGACTTTTAAAATCAATGTAGCAAAACAAGAAATTACACATAACAAGCAATTTCTCATTTTGCCACAATGTTTTCAACTTAATCTATTCAATTTATAAAACTTGCCATATTTTTTAAAAGATGTTTTTCAAGGTCGATTGCTGAAGCCCAAAAGCTTTGTTGTTGTATGTGGGAAAAACTTTTTACATTTAACCCTTACCTACATAAAAACACCTTCAGACGACTATTTTTGAAGACATTATGACTGACAAAAGAAGAAATTGCTCATTTTGAATATATTCAATAATTACATTTTCAATTATAGAAATTGTCCATATCTTTGCCTTGATGTTTTCAAAGTCATCTGCTTCAGATTTGTTGAATGTGGGAAGGGGTTTCTAAATCACAAGTTAGGAGAATTTGTCAAATCTTGACGTTTGAGAATACCTATTTTCTTAAATTTCGATTTCGATTTAGTAAATGATCTAACTCAATAAGAAAGACAGACACCATTTATACAACACTGACTTACTGTTAGTACAGTTGCTATGATGGAATAGATAAGAAAAGCTCGTTCACTGTTTATCTCCACATCGAGTAAGGGCAGATGTATGGCTTCATCTTTTTCAATCTTATTCTTGATGTCCACATACGTCCACCACAAAAATCCTGTAACAACTGTCAATAGAAAGGAACCTTTTAAACACGTTCCAACATAGACATTTTCTGACGGCTCTATTCAGTTGTCTGCTGCAGTTATGTTGTATGTGGAAAGGGTTTATCTTTTAATAAATGGTTTCATTGACCCTTTCCCTCATATAGACGCTTTCTGACGCCTCTTCAACAGACAGCTTTTGAAAACATTGTGACAAAAGAAGAAATTGCTCAAAACAAGCAGAATTGTCATGAGGGAAAGGGTTAACCAAATAGCCTGTTGGCATCCCTTTTAGATACACTCTAGTATGTAATGGCACAGTTTGACCCAACTTTGAAAACAATGTGTCATTGGCCATTGTTCTTCATGGCTCAGTTCTCAATTTCTAAGTCTCCTACATAGTCACCAAATTATGACTTGCCCCTTTCCCACAAAGAGCAAATTAGTAAAAGATGTCTTTGGAAACATGTATTCAAAATATGGAAAATCTAAATAAATCATAGTATAATGATTGCATATAGATGAAAAAATGGCTCCTTTCGCAACAGTGCTTTCGAACGTTGTCCACTACAGATGCTTCAAACAGGAAAAATGGCTCTCCGTTTGCCAAAAATGTTTTCAAGTCTATTTGATAATTAACTTTTATTTATAGATATTTTTCACATTTTGCATATGTTTTCAAAGTGATCTGCAGCAGATTTGTTATAATGTAGGAAAGAGTTAAACTGTGGGACTATAAAATATTGCTAGTTTCTTATTCTTACTGGTGAATTTTGAAAATATCATGGGAAATTTTCTCTCTCCATTTGAACCAATATTTTCAAGTCTTCCTTAAAATTATACTTTCATTTAATGGCAGTTTGCATATTCTTCCTAGATACTTACAAATTTGTCTGTTGCAGAATTATTGAATGTGGAAAAGAGTTAACCCATTCTCAAAAAAGTACACATATATAGCACATCTACAGATTTTAAAAAACATTGTGGCAGAGGGAGACACTGTTTTCAAAAGCCCTCGGCTGCAGATGCATTATAATGTGTCTACATGTAGGAAACGGTTAAGTCAAATAAAACAAGAGCCCTTTGGAGCAAATGCCTACGCTTGTCTGGCTTTTTTTTAAATAAAAAAAAGGGGCATTACTAAATAATCACTAAACCCAGAATTATGTGACTTGAATATGTGTACCAAGTTTTATTTGAATATGTGTAACTGTTTTGAGTTATGAGGAAAGGTTAAATTTTTGTCACAACAATGACACCAAGGATATCACAATAGCCTGACTTTCTTTTCTTAACCCTTTCCCTCATATAGACTCTTTCTGACGCCTCTGCAGCAGACGGCTTTTTGAAAACATAGTGACAAAAGAAGAAATTGCACAAAACGTGCAATTTCTCCTTTTGTCACAATGTTTTACACTTTTAGTCATAGGTTATCAATTCAATTATAGAGATTTTCCATTATTTGACAAAATATGTTCAAAGTCGTCTGCTGCAGAATTGTCGTATGAGGGAAAGGGTTGAAACAACGGAAGAGCTAATCTATAATAAAGAATTTTTTTTTTTTTGTGATACTCACCTAAAGTTCCAATAATGGCTACACCCAATATCACCCAGACGATCACAGCCGCTAAAAACCGAATCAGCAAAACAATCACACCAGAAAAGGCTAAAAATAAAACAAAATTGGTTTGATTAACCCTTTCCCTCATACAACAATTCTGCAGCAGATGGAAAACATTGTGGAAAAAGGAGAAATTGCTCGTTGTGTGCAATGTCTTCTTTTGCCACTATGTTTTTAAAAAGCTGTCTGCTGCAGAGGCGTCAGAAAGCGTCTATATGAGGAAAAGGGTTAAAAATCATTCTTTGAAATAAGAAAAATCAGAATGGATGTTAAGGTAACATTTATAAAGTATTAAAGTCAGACAAAAAACACATTTCCTTTTCATTTATGTTGCTTTAAAAAAATACATTAATGGATTAAAGATGTTCTGAAGGAAAGAAATAGACTTGTTAGAAAACAAGAAACATTATTAACCCTTTCCCACCTGCAGACGCATTTCGACGCAATAGCAGCAGACGACTTTTTGAAAACATAGTGACAAAAGAAGAAATTGCACAAAACGTGCAATTTCTCCTTTTGACACAATGTTTTCCACTTTTAGTCATAGGTTATCCATTCAATTATGGAGATTTTCTATGTTTTGATAAAATACGTTCAAAGTCGTCTGCTGCAGAATTGTCGTATGAGGGAAAGGGTTAAGAACCTGTTTTAAAAGAAGTTAATCTTAACCCTTTCCAATATGTATAAGCATGTTGACGCCTCTGCAGCAGATAACTTTTAAAAACATAAAGAGAAATTTCTTCTTTTACCGTAGTGTTTTCAATTCTTTTCACTAAGCACACTTTCATTTTAAGGTTTTAAAAGTTTTTGTATTTCAGCAATGAGTAAATATTTGTTTTTAAGCTGTATCGTGAAACTTTAAATTGCATTATAAAAACCCTTTTATAAGAGATAAAGAATAAGCTGAACCATTAAACTTTAGCTCTTTATGAATTGAAATATATAAACAAATTCTTTTCTCACAATATTTTGTTTACTTTTTTATCCATCCCAGTATGACATTTTGAGAATTGCCTAGTTTGTAGGAACAAAAAAGAAACATCAGTAAATTTGAAATTATAGTGTCGCTACAGAGCCAAACATGTATCTCCTTTTCCCTTTAATGTTTGAAAAAGTCAACTGCTGCAGAGGCATCAAACATCATCTGTATGGGGGAAAGGGATAACCCAGCCATAATGAGGAGATATACTTTCATTTAACCAACGCCCACACACAACACATCTGCAACAGACAACTTGGAAAAACTGTAGACAAACATGAAAAAAAAAAAAAATATTACAAGTTGACAACATAATTTTTTAATTGATATGAAAAACTTGTGGAAAAAGGATTGATTGATTGATATGAGTTTAACAATTTATCAGTCATATAACAGCGGCCAGTTCACCTACTCATGTGTTTCCATGCTACTGGCTGCTTTTCCACATAGACTGTTAGCCCATAGGTGGAACATGAATGACGCTGGTCACAGTAACCTTTGTCAAACGTTGGAAAGAATGTTGGCCGAGCTGGGGTTCAAACTCACAACAGCTGGAATGACAGCCCGCATCACTTCCGACTGAGCTACCGGACCTCGGCTAATGAGTAATTTCTACCTTTTACTACAATGTTTTTGAAAGTTTTCTGTTGCAGATGTGTCAGAATGCGTCTGCATAAGTGGGAAAGCGTTAAAACATGAGGGTCCTGAGTGTTCACCTACGTATGATATTATTCTATAAAAAAAATCCAGAGCATACACTGGAGCAGACATTGAACAAACAACATACTAGAGTGAACACAAAACTCTCAAAGAATATTCATGAGCTATCTTAGCCTCCTTTTCTCAGACAATTGCATATGCATGAGCCACCTTAGCCTCCTTTTCTTAGAGACATGAATATACATAAGCATATATTTTAGAAGTGAGCAGTGTCTTGTTCATTTTCACTCGAATGTCACAGGTAACAATCACTTATTGTAACAAACAAAATAGGTATTAGTAAAGACTTCTCTGCTTCAAAAAGAAATTATATCAAAATTGAAACCAGTTAAGAACAAATTAGTATACCTGTTACCAATAATATCTATTCTAAAATTGGTGGACTGTTGGGTCCCTCAACAGTGTTCAATTTGACAGTGACCTAGTTTTTTTTTACCAAACTTGACCTAGTTCAAACATGAACAAAACTTGATGGAAATGAATATTCTGATGAATTTTCATGATGATTTATTTGATGACAAAAAAAGACCTCTAGAGGGTTCAAAACATTTTCTAAATTGAGACCTAATGACCTAGTTTTTTACCCCAAATGACCCGGTTCAGAGTGCTTGAACAAGATTCAGTGAAGATGAATGTTCAGATGAACTTTCAATTTAAGGGAGATAACAAGATATATATACTAAATTAGAAGTAAATAAGACACAGTTATTTCCCTTTCCATGCAATTTAAATGATATACAGTCCATGTACAATATAAGTTCAAGTGGACATAACTGGTGTTTTGAAGCAATCTTGGTGAAACTTGCTGTCTGACAATTCCTTATAGTGGTTTAAAACATTTCCATATACATGTAGTTTTAGTTAAATCCATCCAAGCTTGCCTAAGATAAGAACAGAAGGACGGACAATGCCAAACCATTATCCTATTCGCCATTTGCAGGGGATAACTAGGCCAAGGATCTCATTAAGGAATGTGCATAGCTCACCTAAAACACTATGAGATCTGTCAATAAACATACATGTATTACTAAATATTGCTAAGTGGATAACAAGCCTCTCTAAATATATAAATATATCATTGTAATTATTATGTTAGGGGATGGTTTACTTTAGTAACAGAAATTGAATTTGGATTAAAAAACAACCTAATATATACAATATATAGCTGTAATAATACTTATATTAGTGTTTCAACCAATACAGTAACATGCAAATGAAAATATAAACTATTCGGAACAAACATCTAGATATAAGAACAGTTATCATTTTGTTAAAGAATGTTTATTGTGAATTTAGTTCTACACCCCAATATCTATACCTTTTGATGTCTGTTTTGTTAAATTCTAATTAGGGACTTGTTTAAAGTGCTTGAGGGAAAATCCCAACAATGGGCTCCTCACTCACCATGAGTTTCAAAACCCAAGGCCTTACTCTATCTCACAGTTAACCCTTTCCCTCATATAGACGCTTTCTGACGCCTCTGCAGCAGACAGCTTTTTGAAAACATAGTAACAAAAGAAGAAATTGCACAAAACGTGCAATTTCTCCTTTTGTCACAATGTTCATTCAATTATAGAAATTTTCCATTTTTTGACAAAACATGTTCAAAGTCGTCTGCTGCAGAATTGTCGTATCAGGGAAAGGGTTAAGACTTTCTGAATGACATTTGAGTTCTCAATAAACCCTTTCCCACATAAAACAAATCGGCAGCAGATGACTTTGAACATTTTTAGGGGAAAATATGAAAAATTTATAATTGAATGTAAAATTGTTAGAAAAGTTGTGTCAAAAGAAAAAATTGCTGAATTTTTTCTTTTGTCACAATGTTTTCAAAAGTGGAATCTTCAAGATGTATCTCAATTCATCTATAAGTTGGAAAGAGTTAAAAGAGCATAAATTCTAATTGTTACAGGAAGCATTGGAACTGATGATTTGTAATGTTTCTGCTGCAGACGACATTAGGAAACACTGCGTGAAGCAAGAACACAAGAAACCGATTTCAACGCATTTTGGCTCTAAGTTATGCTTTTGAATGTTCCATTCTTTTCCACAGATAATAGATCATTTTGAGCAATATCTAATTTACCACAATATACTCAAAAGTTGTCTGCTGCATTGGAGTTAACAATGATATCAAGAGATCTTTTTTCTGAGAGAAACCCACCCATTCTGACGCCTCTACACCAGATGGCTTTTTGAAAACATAGTGACAAAAGAAGAAATTGCTCAAAACAAGCAATTCCTCCTTTTGCCACAATATTTTCCACTTTTAGTCATAGGTTATCCATTCAATATAGAGATTTTCTATTTTTTGATAAAAGATGTTCCAAGTCGTCTGCTGCAGAATTGTCGTATGAGGGAAAGACTTAAATATGGAAATGATCTATCCATAACAGTATAGTGATTGAATATGGTTGAAAACATTGTGGCAAAAAACCTCTTCTGTCAATACGAAATAATGCATCTGCATGCAGGTAAGGGTTAAGACAGTAAATTCCGCCCACTGGTGTGTCTTATTTGGTCATAAGGATAAATTTCTCCTTTTTCCCTCCGCGGAAATCCTGATTATATATTTATGAGGTCTGGATACCCAAATGAGAATTGAAAATTTATGACGTAATATATTCCTGTGGAAGAGATGAATTCACAGGTTTGTAACCTTCTCCAACTTGCAGACACATTTTGATGCATCTGCAGCAGTTGACTTTTAACCCTTTCCCTCATATAGATGCTTTCTGACGCCTCTGCAGCAGACAGCTTTTTGAAAACATAGTGACAAAAGACGAAATTGCTCAAAACGAGCAATTTCTCCTTTTGCCACAATGTTTTCCACTTTTAGTCATAGGTTATCCATTCAATTATAGAGATTTTCCCTTTTTTGATAAAATATGTTCAAAGTCGTCTGCTGCAGAATTGTAGTATGAGGCAAAGGGTTAATAACATTTTGGCAAAGGAAAGAAATTGTGAAAATTGAGAGCAATTTCTCCTTTTGCAACAATGTTTTAAACTCTTTTCAATAATTACACTTTTAATTATGACACATTTTTACATGATTTGGAACATGTTCTCAAAGTCGTCTGCTGCAGTTTCATTCTATGTGGGAATGGTTTAACCTCAAATTACCAGACAAGGTCAATCTACTAAACCTTCTGAACCCTTTCCTTCATCTTGAAAGTTGACTAAGATGAAGAGCTTCACATCACGACAGCCAGCTCACCTGCCCATGTCACCTGGCTCTCTCACACCAGTACTCCACACAACAGTCTTCCCAAACAACTGGCTGCTTTTCCACATAGCCTGTAAACCTATTGATGGATGATGGTCTACATGTGTTGCACTGACATTTGTCAAACTTCAGAAAGAATGTTGGCCAAGCTGGGGCTTAAACTAACAACCCCGGGATTAAGTCAGTATCACTACCGACTGAGCTACTGGGCTTTGACCCCATTCACCAAAGGTCTCAGGTTTTAATCCTGTGACAGCAGGGTCTGAGAAGATTTATAAAAGCTTTTTCCCAGTTACCCCTTTCCAATATACAGCATAAAAGCAGTAGACCACTTTGAAGACATTTAGTATAAAATATGAAAAGTTTCTATAAATGAAGTTATAATTACTGAATACAGTTGAAAATGTTGGGGCAAAAGGAGAAATTGCTCGCTTTGACCAATTTCTCCTTTTGTCACAATGTTTTCATGAGTTGTCTGCTGCAGATGTGTCAAAATGTGTCTATAGGTAGGAAAGGGCTAATATCTTCTAGTTACCATAGCAACAAGAGTTCTCAATAGAATGGAATTATTTTTTAACTTGAGAGAGGACCACCTGGTACATTTTTGAGAAGATTTATTAAAACTGCCTAAGACAATGTTAGTTGTTTGTACAAAAAGGCCATCCCCAGTCGCAGCACTACGGTCATGGTGGAGTGCCCTTGGGCAAGGCTCATTTTCTAGCCTAGTACTGGTTTGTTTACCCAGGGATCATGAATAATTAAATTTAATTGCGCACTAAATGACCTTAGCTGTTGATGCGCCATAAAACAATATACATTCATTCATTCATACAAAAAGGCCAAAAGGAAATGACCAAAAATTTGAATGAAGAGTGATCACAAAAGTTCTTTTATAACACTTCATGCTACACTGTGCCATTAAAACTTAATATTTCGTTTTTTGAATTAAAACAATAATATGTTACTTCCCTGATAAACCCTTCCCCACATACAAAACATCTGCAGCAGACAACAAAAAACATCAAGGATTTTTTTTTATTAAAATCTCTATTAAAGAAAACGAACATTAAATACAGTTGAAAACATTGTGGCAAAAGGAGAAATTGCTCATAATGAGAACAATAAGAACAACTTATCATTTTCCAATGATGCATCAAATTTATGCTGCCCTATTAGGAGAAAAAATATTTATTTATGAAAATGTTTTTAAAGCAGACTTCTCTTAAAAATAAACATCAGGTAAAATGTTTGTATATGTACTATAACAGCAGTCATTTCAACTGATAAAAGTTAAAATTAAAAAAATCCTTATTTGTTACATTCACTAAGAAAAGGAAGTGATTTTTTGCCACCCTCTTTTTCTCTCAATGACAATGCACAATTCAATCCGAGAAATACTTTCAGTGACTGAAACACAATAACGATAGGTAAATCACAATGTTAGAAGATCAAATCTACATAGCTACATGTCAATGGGGTTAATTGTAAACTTCCCTACAACCCAACACTACAATACTGCAATGATGATTACAAAAGCGAGGTGTATTAGTCAACTAGCAACATAAGGGAGATGATACCTGTCTCATTATCCAATCAATTCAATACCTGACAGACATAAACTTTATTCTGTCTGTCTGTCTGTCTGTAATCTGCCCAACAACCTAACACCATTATACTGCCATGATGATTACAAAAGTGAGGTATATTAGTCAACTAGCAACATAAGGTAGAAGATACCTGTATCATTATTGATCAATTCAGTACCAGACAGACAGACATAAAAACATTTCTGTCTGTCTGTCTGTAAACTGCCAGGCAACCAAACACCATAATACTACAATGATTATACAAGGAATATAGGTCAACTAGCAACATCAGGGAGATGATACCTGTCTCATTATCCTATCAGTGCCAAACTATATAGTAAATGTCATCAGTATGAATCAATCAATTTGAATTTTGTTTTATTGTG
This sequence comes from Serripes groenlandicus, assembly GCA_031761405.1. NCBI lineage: Eukaryota > Metazoa > Mollusca > Bivalvia > Cardiida > Cardiidae > Serripes > Serripes groenlandicus. Next base: position 119,528,648 of record JASEVX010000001.1, on the reverse strand, counting down.
GGTTTTTCCTCTGTTTTCAACAGTATTTCAGTTATATCATGTTGGTTAAACACTAATTCATGATCGCTGGGTGACAACCCAGTACTAGCCCAGGAAATGTGTCTTGTAACTATACACAAACACTTCATCCATCTACATGTATTAACACAGCCATTCTATTGTTTACTTGCTTAGATACCCATGTTCAATCTTTCCCATGTGCAGACCCATTTTTAAGCATGTGCAGCAAGCGATTTTTGAAAACATTGTGGCAAAAGAATGATTAACTTCTCATTTGGCCATAATGGGTTCAACCTTATTCAATAATGACTTTTTTCTTTGTAGAGATATCCATATTTTTGCCCGGATGCTTTCAATGACCTCTGCTGCAGATTTGTTGGTATGCGAAATAGGGTTAACCCTTTCCCTCATACGACAATTCTGCAGCAGACGACTTATAATTGAATGGATAACTTATGATTTAAATTGGAAAACATTGAGGCAAAAGGAGAAATTGCTTGTTTTGAGCAATTTCTTCTTTTGTCACTATGTTTTCAAAAAGCTGTCTGCTGCATAGGCATCAGAAAGCGTCTATATGAGGGAAAGGGTTAAACAACTATATGTTTTTAAGTGACAATAGATTATATAGCACATGGACGGACTTGCAGGCAGGAAGCCCAATCAGACAATGAAACAGGCATTTTAAGCGACTATAGACTACATAGCGAGGGGACCGGACTGACTGGCAGAAAGACAAGTCTATCAGACAATGAAACAGGCATTTTAAGCGACTATAGACAACATAGCAAGGGGACCGACTGGCAGACAGACAGCTCTTTCAGACAATGTAACAGGGTGACTAAAGACTACATAGCGAGGAGACTGACTTGCAGGCAGACAACTGGATACGACAATGAAACAGGCATTTTAAGCGACTATGAATTACACAGCGAGGGGATTTTGACTGGCAGGCAGTCACATGTGACCGTACCTACGGCTACAAAACACAGTACCAACATCTCTCGCCAACTTGTGTACAGATCGCTGAGAACCTTCTGGAATATGTCACTCGTATTTAAATAGTCAATGATCTCCTGGGAGACATTGCTCGCCATGGTAACCAAGTTGGAAGGGATACACCGATTCAGAAGGGGGCGACTGAAATTATAATGTAATAATCTCATATTCCAAATTCCGACTTTTTACCAACACAAATGAAACAAAAAAGGTTTTACCAGTCTGGAGTTGCTATAGCAACATGGGTTTGTCACTTTTTAACTTATCTATTATTCTAAAATATTTTAATTTAGATTGTTAGTGTAATGTTTTTGTCTAGATTTATTAATTATACACATAAATAAATCACATAAAAAGGGGGAGAAAAAAGTAAAAAGTAAAATTATAAATCTACTATTTTAAAATGGATTATTCAACAGACTTAAAGTTTAACCCTATCCCACTTGCCGACGCATTTTGACAAATCTGCAGCAATTATAATTTCATTTAGTGAAGATTTTCCGTATATTTCTACGCATATAAGTCATCAAAATCAACTGCTGCAAATTTGTAATAAGTGGGAAAGGGTAAAATCTTTCCTGAGACAGATGACATCAGACATTTCTCCAGCGATTTTTAAAAACAATTTGGACAAAGAAATTAATTTTGACAAATGTTGTGAAAGCAGACAATGATTATAAACATGGCATATAAGGTTAATGATTGATCCTTTGTATTGTTGATAAATCAACATGTCTTTGTGCATTCAATCAGCATTGGTTTAACTTATTCCAGTGACATGTTCTATTTTTTCAAAACAGGAAAGAAGAACAAGATGGCGAGACATTGAAGGTACTAAAAGATTTGGGGTGAACAACACAGGTTTCTACATTATAGACAACTGATCTGTGTCAACTGATTTCTGTACAAAAAAAGTTATCAGTTTATGATTCCATGTTTAAGGCAATTTATCAGTAATATGTTCTCTTAATTAGACAATTTATCAGTTAACTGTTTTCTGTATTAGACAATTTATCTGTTAACCGTTTTCTGTATTAGGCAATATCAGTTAACTGTTTTCTTTGTTAGACAATATCAGTTAACTGTTTTCTGTATTAGACAATTTATCAGTTAACCGTTTTCTGTATTAGGCAATATCAGATAACTGTATTCTTTGTTAGACAATATCAGTTAACTGTTTTCTGTATTAGACAATTTATCAGTTAACTATTTTCTGTATTAGACAATTTCTGTGTTAACTATGAGTTAACTGTTATCTTTATTAGACAATTTCTGTGTAAACTATGTGTTAACTGTTATCTTTATTAGACAATTTATCAGTAAACTGTTTTCTGTATTAGACATCAGTTAACTGTTTTCTTTATTAAACAATTTATCAGTAAACTATTTTCTTTATTTGACAATTTATCAGTTAACTGTTTTCTTTACTAGACAATATCAGTTAACTGTTTTCTTTATTAGACACTGTATTAGTTAACTATTTTCTGTAGAAGACACTATGAGTTAAACTGTTTTCTTTATTAGACAATTTATCAGTATCTTTTTTCTGTATTAGACAATATCAGTTAATTGTTTTCTTTATTAAACAATTTATCAGTTAACTGTTTTCTTTATTAGACAATTTATCAGTTAACTGTTTTATTTATTTGATACTTTATCAGTAAACTATTTTCTGTATTAGACAATATCAGTTAACGGTTTTCTTTATTAGACAATATCAGTTAACTGTTTTCTTCAATAGACATTATCAGTTAACTGTTTTCTTTACTAGACAATATCTCTGTATTAGACAATTGATCAGTAATCTGTGCTTAGTTTTAGACAATGCATCAGTTAACTGTTTTCTCGGTATTAGAAAATGTATCTGTTCTAAGCATAAGACAATTTATTAGCAATCTTAATTAAGAGCAAACACATTATGGTCATTTTTACCATGATGATCTTTTAAATGCCCCCATCATTACAATAAATTGGAGCCGATGCCAAACATAACAACCAAAACCAAAACCAGTGGAGAAGTTGAAGGAACGCAACATAATGGTGATACAACAACTATTAACCATTTACCTGATATGATATTTCTTGCTCTGAAATTATAAACCCTTTCCCCCATACAACAAATCTGCAGCAGACGACTTTGAAAGCATGTTGGCAAAAACCTTGAAAATCTCTATAAATGAAGGTATAATTACTGCAAAAAGTGCAAAACGTCGTCTGCTGCAGATGCATCAAAATGCGTCTGCAACTGGGAGAGGGTAAGTATAATTCTGATATAGAGCAGTAATTGTTGTTGGAAAAGAGAAAATTGCTCATAATAAGCTATTTCTTCTTATCCAACAATGTTTTCAAAAATCATCTTCTGTTTTAAACCAACCTCAGGTAAAGGATTAAGCTGGGAAGTAAAAGCAAAATTAATAACAAACATTTTTTTAAAGTAACCATGGAAGTTACCTTCATCCATGACACAAAAAGTAACAAGGGCATAAAGGGAAATAATTCAAGCTGTTTTTTGCACACAATTCCAGACTGTGAAACCATTCATTAGAAAATAATAAAATATGCAACAAAAACATGGACACGTGGGAGGAGGTGCAGCCAATATCGTGGACCAGGTTTTATTTTTACAAGTACCTAGGGCAAAGAAACACAACAGCATCATTTCCTTCCAGGCACTGATGAGGTCGCTGAGCACCTTGTGGAATATGTCTCGGGCATTCAAATAACCTATTAGATCACTCTTAAGAGCAAACTGATACGAGACTAAATTCTTTGGAATGCAGACATGAAGTAAAGGTGTACTGAAAAAGAAGCAAATGGTTATAAAAAACATGAGCTGATGATGTTTATTTCAATTTCTAAGATGTGCATTTCATGTATATTTCTATTTCTATGATGTGTATTTGGTGTATATTTCAATTTCTTTGATGTTTTTTATTCAATATATGATTCAATTTCTATGATGATTATTTGATGTATATATACATATTTCAATTTCATTTTAATTTATATGATGAATATTTGATGTTTATTTCAATTTATATGATTATTTGATGTATGTTTCAATTTCTATGATGATTATTTAATATATATTTCAATTTATATGATTACTAGTTGATGTATATTTCAATTTCAATTTCTATGATGATTATTGATGTTTATTTCAATTTCTATGATGATGATTATTGATGTATATTTCAATTTCTATGATGTTTATTCAATATATATTTCAATTTCTATGATGATTATTTAATATATATTTCAATTCTATGATGTTTATTTAATATATGTTTCCATTTGCTATGATGATTATTTGATATATGTTTATTTGATGTATATTTCCATTTGCTATGAAGCTTATTTGATGTTCATGTATATTTCAATTTCTATAATGCTTATTAGACCTTGTAACCCTATATTGTGTGTACATACAAGAGAGACATGTCAGTGCAGCGAGATCTCCTTATAAAACGACCTGTATTCTCTTCCTAAGCTCGGCCTCTGATAAGCCACATATTTCATGTTCTAAAACTCTAAACCTACTTAATAGGGTTTGACATCAATAAAGTCCTTAATCAATTCCCACATTTTGATGCAACTGCGGCAGACAACTTTTGTAAACACTATGGCAAAAGGAGAAATTGTCATGATGAGCATTTGACCGTTTTGCCACACTGTTTTCAAAAGACATCAGCTGGAGATGTATCAAAGTGTGTTTGCATGTTGGAAAGTGTAAATAAAGAAGCAATAAAGACATATAATATTTGTACGCATATCTATGTACCATGACCTGGCATTGACAGTTAATTGGAAGAAGCATGTTCATTGATTGATTAATTGAGGTCTTTATAGACATATAAAAAATCTGCAGCACGCAAGTTTGAAATAATCCACATCCACAATATGGAACTGCAGCAGTTGCTTCAAATTGTGTCTGTAACTGGGAATGGATTAAGGACTTAATTGATGTTAAGGACTATTTAAAGGAAAGCATATTTATTGAATAGAGATAGATACATTGTGCAAAAGGAGAAATTGCCTCATATGAATAATTTCTTTTCTTTTGCCTCAATATCTGCAGATATGTTTGCATCAGGGAAAGTTTTGAAGCTATAATCAGCAGCTTTCAAGATATCTAGTGGTGGATGAATTAAATCATCTATCAAATTAAATGAACACATCACTTAATATAATTTCAAAGACATGTAAACTATTGAAAAAAGAGGGTCATGTTGGCCCTGAAAAGCTCACCTGTGAATTTGGATTCACATTTTATTTATTCCAAAAATAGAAAGCCTTGAAAAAAGACTATTGCACAAATAGTCCCAGTCATGAATTAAAAGCAAATAACAACTTATATAAACTATTCTATTTTCAGTGCTCCTAAAAAAAAGGATTTACAATATACATGTACATATAGGGAAAATGAGCTGCAAACCCTAGGTGGCCATGTTTTTCAATGAACCACAATAATTTGAATAAATTTGGTAGAGGTTTATCAAAATTACTTAAAGTCAGGACAGAACTTTTGAACAAGAAGTTTTTCTTTATAGTTAATTATACACAATGTCATATACATGAAAGGAAAACAGAGACACAACCTCCTCCCAATGGCACCCATGTTTTTCAACGGATCAGAATAAATTGAAACAAACTTAGAACACAAACAAGATTTGTGCCAAATCATTTTCAAATCGGGTCAGTAGTTTTGGACACAAAGTTTTTCCTTCTTTCTGCCATGGCAACAAGAGTTTTGAATAGAATAAAATTCATAAAACAGCAATTTTGAAAGAGCAATTCCAAATGAATATTCCTGAGAAGTTTGGTTAAAATTACTCCTGTTGTTTATAAGAAGAATTTATATCATTTGAAGTTTTTTTAATATCTTCCTTTCCATTGCCATGACAACCAGTTTTGCATGTAATTCATTTTCTCAACCACTGGGCATGGGCATCTCACAAGGATCATTTCTGTGAAGGTTTGGTTAAAAAGGCCAAGTGGTTTAGGAAGAGATGTCTTTTATAGAAATTGTTGATGGATAACGTCCCACAGAAAGCCAATACTAAATGATCAGTTGAGCAAAAAAGAGACCAAGAGTGATGTCATATTCAATAGGATGAAAAAAATCCTCAATAACAATGGTTTCCAAGGAAATGGTTACATTACATAATAAAATGAATTTCTCAGATTTCTAAGAACGAAACTGTCTTGAGACTAATTTGATTGCAGTATGTATGTTTTATGACTATTTTATGCAACTGCCATCCCCAAAGTTCTATTGATTCTGTATGATTACAAGGCACAGAGACACTGGGTCAATATCAAACAACAGCTCTAGACAAATCCCATGTATTTCATGTTCTTAACCCTCCCTTTCCCACTTGCAGACATTTTTGTAAACATTGTGGCAAAAGGAGATATTGCTTGTAATGAGCAATTTCTTCTTTTGCCAATGTTTACAGCTTTGATCAAGTATTGTAATTACATTCGTGAAGATTTTCCGTTTTTGCATTATGTTTCCAAAATCAACTGATGCAAATTTGTTGAATGATTTGATTCTTTCCCTTGATTTCTTCCATGGTGTCTGCTGTAGATTTGCTGTAAGGGGGAAAGGGTTATAAACCAAATTTTTATCCTTCTGTTTTGATAGAGAATTAATTGTCTCACTAAGGCAGTAATGTTGAGTACCCACAACACAAGGTTTAATTGAGTACCTACAACACAAGGTATAACTGAGTACCCATAACACAGGGTATAACTGAGTACCCATAACACAAGGTATAACTGAGTACCCATAACACAGGGTATAACTGAGTACCCATAACACAAGGTATAACTGAGTACCCACAACACAGGGTATAACTGAATACCCACAACACAAGGTATAACTGAGTACCCATAACACAGGGTATAACTGAGTACCCATAACACAGGGTATAACTGAGTACCCACAACACATGGTATAACTGAGTACCCACAACACAAGGTATAACTGAGTACCCACAACACAGGGTATAACTGAATACCCACAACACAAGGTATAACTGAGTACCCACAACACAGGGTATAACTGAGTACCCGTAACACAGGGTATACTTGAGTACCCTCAACACAAGGTATAACTGAGTACCCACAACACAGGGTATAACTGAGTACCCATAACACAGGGTTTAAACCTTTCCCGCATACAACAAATCTGCAGAAGACGACTTTGAAAACCTCTAGGAAAAAGCGGAGAAACACCCTTTAATTGAAAGAACAATAATTGAATTGAGTTGAAAACATGGTGACAAAAGGAGAAATTGCATGTTTGAGCAATTTCTTCTTTTGTTGCCATGTTTGCAAAAAAACGTCTGCTGCAGAGGTGTCAGAAAGCGTCGATATGAGGGAAAGGGTTAACTGAGTTATAGTAGAGATATTGTGTGATAAAGACCCATTTACCGCTTCTATTCCTTGCCTATGAAAAAGTCCTTCCATTATATTACATTATATTATGCTTTGTTACCCTCAATATGCTCAGAATTCTAAGTGTTTGGTGATCACTGTGCATGTAGATTAGCCTGCAGTCTGACCAAGAAGATCTTTGTATGTTAGTTTTGAGTAAAAAAAAGAAGATCATTCTAAATAGGGATATAACTTCCTGAACACACACAACTTGTCACACATTTGAATGACATTGGAAAACTGCAGAAAAAGATTACATTGTTCAGACTGACCAACTTCCATGAAGTTTTTAGTTTGCGAAAGAGCGCAGCAAAAGTATGATTGGTAATAATGCAAAAGAATGAAATACTAGCATACAGGTATCACACTTTGGGTTTATGCCAGTCTCCATTCGTCTTCTTTGTAATATTTATAGGTACTACCTTTTTATGAAAGAAAAACATTTGAAAAATAAAATTGTACAGCATACTGAGACCATAAATATTGATTTGAAAAATGATCAACAAAAGTCAGTGATAATGTTCAATTTGTGTTTTTGCATGACTACTATATATTTGGATCTGTATTTTTATCATCTATTATTAAGAACAGAAACTAATAATGAATATTATGTAAAACATTTTAAACCCTTAACGTCATTTTTGTTTTAATTATTTTGTATGAATATAAGTGAATGAAAATTTATTCCGCATTTTCATTTCCGTAAAATATGGATTTAAAAAAAATTGTTTAGATGACGATAATTTTCAATCCGTGTTTTTTAAAATGACCACTATTTCATATAAAAAATGGGGGAGACCGTTATTCAAGACAGTTTCATAGATTTTTTTTTTTTTAACTTTCCTGTGTGTTACCTTTGAACCCATTTATGTTGTTTTTTTCGTATCAAACCTACCTTTCCTATATGCAGACACGATGTGCCTCATTTACAGCAAACAATTTTTGAAATCCTTGTATCAACGGGATACTCATCATGTTCAAGTTCTCCTTTTTCTGCAATATTTTCTTCTCTGTTCAATAAAATGTTGTACTGCCGTTTAGTCTTTTAATATTATTTTTTGCCTAGATGTTTCACAAAGATTTTTGTATGGATAAAAACTGTCACCTGAAGAGGATGTTCATGTATCAGAAAAAAACCCTAAATTGCTGAATTTATAAAACTAAAAAGTAATTCAACTATAATGTCAACTTACTGGCGCTGTTTTTATTAACCCTTTTCCTCATATAGTCGCTTTCTGATGCCTCTGCAGTAGACGGCTTTTTCAAAACGTGCAATTTCTCCTTTTGTCACAATGTTTTCCACTTTTAGTCATATGTTATCCATTCAATTATAGAGATTTTCCATTATTTGACAAAATATGTTCAAAGTCGTCTGCTGCAGAATTGTCGTATGAGGGAAAGGGTTAAACAAGAATATAGTTTTTATATCATCAACGGACTGTATGAACACCTGGTACTTTTAATTATTCTATCTGTTGAAGTAAAATTGTGTTTATCTCACTTAACTCTTTCCCACACACAATTAATCTGGAACAGACAACATTGAAACAATCTTGGCAAAAACCCGGATAATCTCTTAAATGAGAGTATAATTTTTGAAAAAATAGTTTGTTTTTACGCCACTTTCAACAGCCAAGGTCGTATTGCAGCAGACAGAAACGATGATATTGGTCCCACACCTTATATTTACATCAAGGTAAAAAATATATAAAGTATGAAACCAATACCTAGACATCTTCTGGAACTCAAAAGTGGCATTGACTCCAATAATTCAGACTAATTAAGCAGGCTTTTACGGTTCAAGCAAGTGTCAGACTGTTGCCAATCTTATTGAGCTTCCCCAGCTACAGAAGCATAATTATTGAAATGAGTTGAAAAAATTGTGACAAAAGGAGAAATTGCTCATTATGAGTAATTGTTCCTTTTGACACAATGTTTTCAAATGTTGTCTGATGCAGAGACATCAGAAAGGGTAAATTTGACGGTTGATCTATATTAGGTGTGTTATATTACTATACAAGCAATACTTAAGTCTTAGGTATGCTTCAGAATATGGCAAGGCCTCAATGAAAAGGAATAATTGAAGAAAATTTACAAACCAGAAACAATTTTTTTTTTTATAGGTGTTACACCTTCTTAATTTAACCCTTTCCCTCATATAGACACTTTCTGACGCCTCTGTAGAAGACAGCTTTTTTAAAACATAGTGACAAAAGAAGAAATTGCTCAAGTTGAGCAATTTCTCCTTTTGCCACAATGTTTTCCACTTTAAGTCATAGGTTATCCATTCAATTATAGAGATTTTCTATCTTTTGACAAAATATGTTCAAAGTCGTCTGCTGCAGAATTGTCGTATGAGGGAAAGGGTTAACCTTTTATCTAATATAATTATTATTAAGACATTTTTGCTGGGAAAAAAAAAAAAAAAAAATATGTAATATCTTAAAATTCAGAAATATAATTACTAATCCTCCCCTTCAATGCAACAATAGATATTTTTTTCCAATCTTTTTAACTTGAAGTAGGCGAGTTTTGACACTTCACAGCAAATGAATTTTGAAAATATTATGTATAAAAAAAGAAATGATAACTCGATTTCCAAACCAGATTTGTAATATTGTCTTCTCCTTTTGTCCATAATGTTTTTCTTCAGAATGTTCAGTTTAATAGGAACAATCATATAATACCATATCAGGTATTAAAAGGATAATCAGAAATATTATAGAGTTCAAAACTAGTAGTGTCTTTGTAATGATTTTATGCCAAGCTAGAGCTTTTAATACTTTAGAATAAATATCCAACATGGTATGTCATTCTACTAATGGCTGCTAATGCTTCTATAAAAGGTTTTATAAATGAACAGCATGTGGCAAAATGGGGCCATGATGCATGTTTGTTTCACTTAACCATTTCCAACATACAACAAATCTGCAGCAGATTACTTTGAAGTCATCTAGGCAAAAGTATGGAAAATTTCTTTAAATATAAGTATAACAATTGAATAGATTTGAAAACATTATTATGAGAAATTTCTCCCTTTGTCTCAATGTTTTCAAATAGCGTCTGCTGCAAGTGTCAGAAAGAGTGCGTATGTTGGAAAGGGTTAACCTTTCCTTGATGCAGACACATTTTGACACACTGCAGCAGACATGTTTTGAAAACATCATGTAGTTTCTCATATTATAACAATGTTTTCAGCTCTATTCAATATTTTCGCTTTCCTTTATACATATTTTTTAATATTTGCCTAGATTTTTTTCAAAGATGTCTGCTTAACCCTTTCCCTCATACGACAATTATGCAGCAGACGACTTTAAACATATTTTGTCAAAAAAAAGAATATCTCAATAATTGAATGGATAACCTATGACTAAAAGTGGAAAACATTGTGTCAAAAGGAGAAATTGCACGTTTTGTGCAATTTCTTCTTTTGTCACTATGTTTTAAAAAAGCCGTCTGCTGCAGAGGCGTCAGAAAGCGTCTATATGAGGGAAAGGATTAAGTGTCATAATGAGCAGTTTTTTACTTTTGCCAAAATGTTTTCAACTGTATTTAATAATAAGACTATCATTTATAGATATTTTTGCATGAACGTTTTGATTTTGTCTGCTGCAGATTGTGTTATGAGGGAACGGTTTAAGAATAATACATACCTAGCAGGTACAGGAACCACAGGGCATGGGCCCTTTATAGATGTATCCTGGCGAGTGTAGTTTACCACGGGTATGTCATACTCGCACAGTTCCGAGCCGGTAGTTTGGGAATAAAGTCGCACGTCGTCTATCGTATCCTGCTCTTCAGCTGGGCACTCGTTCACACAGATACATTTAGACTTGAAGGGATCAGTCACATCCATGAAGAATACAAATCTGTAAATAAAATCACAAACAGAGAAAAATAAATAAACTTGAAAGTTTTTAAATGTTTTCAGAACAGATGCATGTTGGTTTTGCCAAAAAAATTGTTCTGACAGCAACAAGAAGCATTCGTCTTCCACAAATGGGCTTGTTGTGTGAAGTCTTTGTGTGAGAAAGCCAGGAAACTTATGGGTTGGCTGCCGTGATATGGTTGGACAATTGTTGAAAATGGTGTTAAACTCTAATCAATCAATCATTCAAGAAGATTTTTCCGCCTTTCTGCAGATACTGCGAAAAAAGTTGTGAATTTAATTAAATTAGATGTTTGTCAAACATTATGCTGAGCGCCATGTTGTTAGGAATATTTGGACAATTCTTTACCCAATGACCTCAAAATCAATAGGTCTACTGGTCACCCTCAGCCTCTATGTCCAGTGTTAGGGCCATGGGTGCAGGCAATGTGGAGTTATCACTCTGACAAGCTTTTTGTGTTCAAGGTCACGGTGACCTTGACCTTTGACCCAATGACCTAAAACTCAAAAGGGGTCATCTATTGGTCAGGCCCAACCTTCAAGTCAAGTTTGTGGACCATAGGTCCAGGCATTGTTTAGTTGTCACTCGGAAAAGCTTGGTCACTTTAACCTTGACCTTTCACCTGATGACCTCACAATAGGAGTCATCTACTGGTCACCCCCAGCCTCAATGTTAAGTTTGAGGGCCATGGGTGCACTCTCGTACAAAATTTTGCGTTCAAGGTCAGTGACCTTGACATTTGACCTGATGACCTCGCAATCAATAGGGGTCATCTACTGGTCACCCCCAGTCAAGTTTGAGAGCCACGGGTGCAGGCAATGTCAAGTTATTACTTGGACAATCTTTTCACATTCAGGGTCACTGTGACCTTGACCTTTGACCCAATGACCTTAAAATCAATAGGACTCATCTACTGGTCAGGCCCGGCTTCCATGTGAATTATAAGTCCACAGGTGCAGGCAATGTCGAGTTATCACTCGGACAAGCTTTTCAGGTTCAAGGTAACTGTGACCTTGACCTTTGATATGATGCAATGCATGAGAAAGGGTAACAAGAGCAACGCAAGCTAATTCCAGCGCTCGTCTGCTTTTTTCTTAGTCAAAAAAGGGGTATTACTGAGTAATTATTAAAGCCAGATTTATGTGACTTGCTATAGACATTAGTATTGTTCCTAGGATTGATTGATTGAGGTTTGACACCGTTTTTAACAATTTCTCAGTTAAATCACGGCGGCCAGTTCACCTTTTCATGCATTTCCTGGTTTTCTCACACCATTACTCCACACAACAATCTTCCTAAGCAACTGGCTGCTTTTCCACATAGACTTAGCCCATTGGTGGAAGACGAATGACTCATCGACTTTTGTCAATCCTCGGAAAGAAAGTTGGCTGAGCCGGGATTCAAACTCACAACCCTTGGATTGACAGCCTGCGTCGCTACCGACTGAGCTAACGGGGCTCGGCATTGTTCCTAGAAACATGATTGTGTACCAAATTTCATTTGAACTGTTTTTGAGTTATGAGGTAAGGTCAAAGTTATATGATGACACAGAATCTGATGCAGACTCCGATGCCAAGGGTATCACAATACTCCGACTTTCTTCTTCGAAAAATAAGATAATTTTTTTTAGCACTGTTGATTCAGATCATCTTGTCCACTTGTTCAGTCTCATCAGAATCTACACAAGTTGACAGAATCTTCTAACAAACTTGTGAGGTTGATCTGAATCTATCCTGTTCACAAAAGCCAACTTGTACCTTTTCTCATGCACTGGCTCACATAGAGTTGAAGACATTGTTGATAAATGAGAAATAACTGTTTGATTGTGGAAATTCTCCTTTTGTCACAATATTTATAACAAATGTCTGCTCCAGATCCAAAAGTCGTTTGCATCAGGTGAAGGGTTATCTCAATACTAATTTTTACAGAACAATTCCTAAAAAGGAATGCTTGTGACTTAATTAACCCTTTCCCTCATATAAATGCTTTCTGATGCCTCTGCAGCAGACAGCTTTTTGAAAACATAGTGACAAAAGAAGAAATTGCTCAAAACCAGGAATTTCTCCTTTTGCCACAATGTTTTCCACTTTTAGACATAGGTTATCCATTCAATTATAGAGATTTTCCATTTTAAGACAAAATATGTTTAAAGTTGTCTGCTGCAGAATTGTTGTATGACGGAAAGGGTTAAGTTGCACTTTTCCAAAAGAACCATGTAATTATATCCCTTTCCTGTATGTAAATGGTTTTTGACACATCTGCAGAAGACGAATTTTCAATTAAAAATCCATTCATATTATACTTTTAATTATAGAGACTTACTAAATGATTGCACAGATGTTTTCAAAGTCGGCTGCTGCAGATTTGTCATACGGTATGTGGAAAACAGTTATTGCAAGTCATATAAGTATAATTATTCAAATAGAATGAACAATAAAACAAGGAAACAGTGCAGCCATAAATTCTCTCATTTTACCAGACCATTCGATTACAATGAATAATTAATTCTAGTAAATCTTTGTAATTCTATAAAGGAGTTCTTCTGTCAGTGTAAAATCTAAATTATTGGCATTCTGAAAATTTATGTACCATGCAGAATAACAACTAACGATGTAAAAATACTCAAAATGGTAATAAAACATTGATACAAGAATTTTCTTCAGAGAATGTAAAACAAGATATCCAACAATTTTCTATGAACTTATCAAATTACCTGCATTACACTTCCCACATACAACAACCATGGAAATATGGAAATTATCTAAAAGTGATAGCAGCATTAACCCTTTCCCTCATACAACAAATCTGCAGCAGACGACTTTGAACGTATTTTGTCAAAACATAGAAAATCGCCATAATTGAATGGATAACCTATGACAAAAAGTGGAAAACATTGTGGCAAAAGGAGAAATTGCACGTTTTGTGCAATTTCTTCTTTTGTCACTATGTTTTCAAAAAGCTGTCTGCTGCAGAGGCGTCAGAAAGCGTCTATATGAGGGAAAGGGTTAATGGATAAAGTTAAAACACTGCGGCAAAAGGAGGAATTGCTCACCATGAGCAATTTCTCCTTTGGCCACAACACTTTCAAAAGTCTTCTGCTGCAGATGCATCAAAATGCGTCTATATTTGGGAAAGGGTTTACCCTTCTCTACCCTTCTCACATACAATAAATCTGCAGTAGACACTTTGAAAACATTTTCGCAAAAGGGAAAATTGCTCTTTCCTTTTTACCATAATGTTCTCAAAATTCATCTTGGCAAAAAGTATGAAAATCTCTTGAAATGAAAATTTCATCATTGAGCTGCAAACATTTGGCAACTTAAGAAATTATGCTTATTTGCCACATAAATGTTTTCAAAGGCCGTTTGATGCAGATGCATTCAAATGCCTCTGTATGTGGAAGCTGGAAACGGGTTAGTTTATCGAATTTTAAACTGGTACATTAACAAATGTTACTGTCTGAGAACCAGTCCCACTTGGAACCTATTATATTGAAAGTACAATGGATTCATGAATCATCAAAGTGAGCATTTTCAAATGTCTTCTGCAGACAACTTGGCATCATAAATTAGTGTATCAAGGAAAGGTATCATTCTTTCTCAGATCCAGGATGGTTTTTGTGGACGATTGGTTTGACAATCGCCACAATGCTAACAGAAACAATTACATAGTCAGCCCGTTGACTTTTTATTATTTGAGTGGGATCACGTCTCATTCAAAATCAAGAAAAGATCAATATTAAAATAATTGAAAGCCTATTATAATATTGTGGAGTATTTTTCTTAAAAAACTTTCAATAGTATAGTTTTTGACATCTATACCATTAACCCTTTCCCTCATACGACAATTCTGCAGCAGACGACTTTGAACATATTTTTATCAAATAATAGAAAATCTCTATAATTGAATGGATAACCTATGACTAAAAGTGGAAAGCATTGTGGCAAAATTAGAATTGCTCACTATGTTTTCAAATAGCCGTCTGCTGCAGAGGCGTCAGAAAGCATCTATATGAGGGAAAGGGTTAAAAGGACTCTGATACAGAGTAAAGGTGAACAGAGACCTACCTGCGGCCTTTTGTATTAAAGCCGGACAGGGAGACGTTGGGTACTTTTCTGTGACTGTTGTCACTATCACAGGTGTTACCAAAACTGTCATATCCGTACACAAGTCTGAAGGCATCGCCATGCATTATGCTAAATCCTGCTATCACAATCTGAAACGAGAAACAGTAAAATGAGGGTTTCATGCAAAACAGTTTTAAATACTTCTTGCTACATGTTGTAGTTACAAGTGCTTTGAGTAAAGCTTTCAAAATGTTTACTATTCATTCTTGCTTGAAACAAGTAATTACTCCTTTTCCAGGAGTTCTAAAATTAAAGTTTTAAGTTTTTGAGATAACACCTTTTTTTCCCCTGAGATGTTATCGAAGCTTTAAAATTCAATTAAGATTTCTCAGAATGTTCATACCCTGAGAGATAACCTTTCACCTGTAATTTATATCTTTTGATGCATCTGCAGGCTGCAGCAGACAGCATTTAGACAAGAGGGCCATGATGGCCCTTGAATCGCTCACCTGATTTTTTTTTTTTTTCACTTTAGCTATATAAGCCTCGCCCCCTGGCAGCCAGTTTCCGACCAATCAACTTGGCTTGAAGGAATCTGATAGAGGGTCACCCTAGGAACATTTCTACAAAATTATTTGAAAGTCGGCCAGATACTTTTGGAGGAGAAGATTTTTTAAGTTTTCACTATAGCCATATAATGCAAAATAGCCCTGCCTACTGGCGGCCATGTTTTTTGACCAATCAAGATGGCTTGAAGGAATCTGAAAGTGGGTCATCCAAGGAACATTTCTACAAAATTATTTGAAAATCGGGCCGACACTTTTGGAGAAGAAGATTTTTTAAGTTTGCACTATAGCCATATAAGGCAAAATAGCCCCGCCCCCCCCATGGCGGCCATGTTTTTCGACCAATCAACATGGCTTGAAGGAATCTGATAGAGGGTCACTTAAGAAACATTTCTACAAAATTATTTGAAAATCTGCCAACCAATTTGGGAGAAGAAGAATTTTGAAGTTTTTTCGGTTTTGTTGCCATGGTAACCAGAATTTTGCATGGATCCCAAAAATTTGAAGGAATTCTGGTGAGGTCAATGAGAGGATGCTTTCTGTGAAGTTTCATCCCAATTGACCCACTGGTTACTGAGGAGAAGATGTTGAAGATTTTTTAAGTTTTCAATTTGGCCATATAAGGCAAAATAGCCCCGCCCCCTGGCGGCCATGTTTTTTGACCAATCAACATGGCTTGAAGGAATCTGATAGAAGATTACCCAAGGAACATTTCTACAAAATTATTTGAAAATCGGCCTGACACTTTTGGAGAAGAAGATTTTTTAAGTTTGCACTATAGCCATATAAGGCAAAATAGCCCCGCCCCCCCTGGCGGCCATGTTTTTCGACCAATCAACATGGCTTGAAGGAATCTGATAGAGGGTCACCCAAGGAACATTTCTACAAAATTATTTGAAAATCAGCCTTACACTTTCGGAGGAGAAGATTTTTTAAGTTTTCACTATAGCCATATAAGGCAAAATAGCCCCGCCCCCCCTGGCTGCCATGTTTTTCGACCAATCAACACGGCTTGAAGGAATCTGATAGAGGGTCATCCAAGGAACATTTCGACAAAATTATTTGAAAATCTGCCAACCAATTTGGGAGAAGAAGAATTTTGAAGTTTTTTCGGTTTCGTTGCCATGGAAACCAGAATTTTGCATGGATCCCAAAAATTTGAAGGAATTCTGGTGAGGTCAATGAGAGGATGCTTTCTGTGAAGTTTCATCCAAATTGACCCACTGGTTACTGAGGAGAAGAAGTTGACGCACGACGCACGACGGACGACGGACGCCGGACAAAAGGCGATCACAATAACTCACCTTGAGCAAAGCTCAGGTGAGCTAATAACAGAGCGAATGCGAGAAATGGCTAAGCATGAGCAAGTTCCTCGATTCCCATAGATGTTTTCAGCTCTGTACCAAAAGTAATCTCCCAGTCTCATAAAAATTAATATTTTTCCTCCGATGTCTTACAAAGTTTACAAATCTATAAATAGCACATTAACTTTTTTAACCAATTCAATAATTGGAAAAGGAGAAAATGCTTATATTAACAAATTTCTCCATTTCATACAATATGTGTAAAAAATTATTCTACTTGTTTTAAGAATGTTACATTTTGGTGGTGTTTTTTTTTTTTAGATGATTTGGAAGCGAAGGATTTAAAAAGATAGTGTTTCAGAAAAACTCCTCAGCCTTCTAATTCAAATATAGATTTCTGATTATTGAGATTACATCTCCCAGAGCCATAAGGAATTCAAATTGTCACCTGAAAGGAGACCATTTGTAATAAATTTGTAATAAACGAGCACGATGACATGCAAATTGCATGTTCAGCGTTCATTATAAGCCATAACTAATTATAGTGTACGGCCTTTCAAGAAAGTGACAGGAAGTACAGACTCAGTCTTGATTGACAATCAATCGATTCTCTTATTTTCGATTGACGTCAGGGTTTTAATGACGAGGATTAAATATCTTCTTAACAACTTCCCCACATGCAGACACATCTGCAGTAGACCAATCTTGATAGCATTGTGTATAAAGAAATTGCAATTTCTCCTTTTCACACCATTTTTATTTGTTTGGAACAAACAAATTTAGTAGCTGCAATTCTGAAGCCATTTACATCTTATGGAAAAGTTCCTAAATTTCATACGTGTGAAAGTAGTACTCAATACTTGCTCTTACTTTTCAAATGTATCACGATTTTTGAAATAATGATATATTTATATCGTCTTTGTTTTCTTATGTGGTTCTTATATTCAAAGAGAATTTGGAAATAAAATGAAACATTGTATTTTAAAACATGAACTGGGGGGTCTAAAGTGCGGACGCGATCTGCGGACAAATACATTATAGAGGGAAAATGCGGACAAATGCAATATAGAGGGAAAATGCAGACGATATAGAATATAGATCAAATCTGCGGACGCTATGATTTGTTGTAAAAAATGTTTAATTAAAGATGGGCAAATGTGTATAATTTGTTACATATGATCATATCTGGGGTTTTCTTTGTAAATATATAATGTGTTTGATTGTTTTTATCAGTGATATAGATTAAACCAAAAATCGAGATCATGCTGAAATGGAATCTCTTTGTAAAGTGTTTTAACGACTTTCCTCTTTATATCATATCTATAGATATCAATAAATTGAATTGATGGATTGATTTTCCGACAAGTAAATGTCTTTTGACGCATCTGCAGCGGACGAAATTTGAAAACATTGCAAGAATAGAATAGGTTGCTTATTTAATAAGTAACTAGCCATAGGTTTTGCTTCAATTATATCCTCTCCTTTACAATCGATTGAAGGGTCATGGGTTCTAGTTATTGTTGGGCCTCTTCATTTTCTACTTTGTAACTTTCAACAGTTTTCCATGTGCCATACTACGAGGCAAATGATCCATGCAACATTCTATTATGTAGGGTACTTGGAAGGGGCAGATCAATTTAAATAACAAATAAACAATAAGTATATATATATATATACAACACTTTTAATCTTAATTTGTTTCTAGTAATTATATATATATACAACTATAATACTAATCTATAACAAATAAGTTAAATGTTTTTTTCTTGCTGTGTAAACAGTAAAAAGCAACATATATTGAAAACATTGTGGGAAAAGGAAAATTTGCTTATTTAAACAATTTCTTAATTCCCATAACCTTTCTTTACCGTCGTATAAACCAAATTTGTATTTGAAGGCTGTTATAAGTAAAAAACTTAAATGTTGCCAATTTAATCACATATCTTATCATTATAATAGCCAAATAATTAACAAAAGTTACAATAAAAGTCCGCATCTGTTGTCGAAATATCCACAGGTGCATTAACACAAGATTTGTGAAACCAATTTGTGCATTTATCACATTGTACCATGACGGTATCGACACATCCCGGCAAGTTACAAATACATAAATGTATGTGATAGGTTTATTGGGAAAAGGGGTTACATTTATAATTTGTTTGGAATGACACTCGTACACAATGGTAATTAACAGTGTATGGTCACGCATCCTTAATTGATTTGGCAAGCTTAAACACCCTTTAAAGGAAACAGCGGCCAGCTTAGGTGTATACTGTAGAGTAAAATTCGGACGGCACAGGTATTGGTTTTCTCTGGAGCATTTAATCCTTTTATAATGCAAATGAATTCAAAAGCCTCTGAAGTCTGAAGCATGTTTCTTTTAAAGTGCTCAAATAAATATTAATACTGCCTTTTTCCACAATATTTTCTACATGATTTCAATTACTCTTTCATTTGGATAGATGTTTCTTTTTTAGCTCACGAAGTGCTGAAAGTTAGTTATTGTGATCTCCTTTTGTCCGGCGTCTGTCGTCCGTCAACATCTTCTCCTCAGTAACGAGAGGGTCAATTGGGATGAAACTTCACAGAAAGCATCCTCTCATTGACCTCACCAGAATTCCTTCAAATGTTTGTGATTTATGCAGAATTATGGTTTCCATGGCAACGAAAATAAAAAAACTTTAAAATTCTTCTTCTACCAAACTGGTTGGCAGATTTTCAAATTATTTTAAAGAAGTGTTCTTTGGCCGCCAGGGAGCGGGGCTTTTTTGCCTTATATGGCTATATTGTAAACTCAAAAAAATCTTCTCCTCCAAAAGTGTCAGGCCGATTTTCAAATAATTTTGTAGAAATGTTCCTAGGGTGACCCTCTATCAGATTCCTTCCAGCCAAGTTGATTGGTCGAAAATCATGGCCGCCAGCGGTCGGGGCTTTTTTGCCTAATATGGCTATAGTAAACTTGAAAAATCTTCTCCTCCGAAAGTGTTTGGCCAATTTTCAATTCCTTTTGTAGAAATGTTCATTGGGAGACCATCTATCAGATTTCTCCAAGCCATGTTGATTGGTCAAAAAACATGGCCGCCAGGGGGCAGGGCTATTTGGCCTTATATGGCTATAGTGAAAACTTGAAAAATCTCTTGTTAAGCAGGAAGCTTTTGAATAAGATTTTAGAAAACCCTTGGTCAATTGTGATTTTTTTTGTAACAAAAATTGGTAAATACTTAGATGAGTGAGTCGGGGCCATAATGGTTATCCATTTGTTTTACATGTCTTTTGAAACTTGGAAATTAAATATAATATTCACATGTATGTCTCATAATTTTATTTTTATAGACAACTAAAATGGCATTTAATTTTAACGGATGCGTCATTTATTCTTTTACCCGAAGTTGTAATATTTATAAACAATGCATAGTTTATAAATCACACATCTATGCAAAGGCAAATGTTTGAACAGTTTTATGTACCCAAACAAATTCAGTGCCTTCAGCGCTTTGATTTTCTACTCTGTTCAATAATGATTAATTATTTAATATACTGTCATTTATAAGATATTTTTGTTTGTCAAGTCATCTGTTTCAATTCTGTTATATGTTGGAAAGAGCCAGCATCTTAGGAAAATTGCAAACCAGAAAATCAAAATCTATGATTTTTATAAAATTTAATACATTGAATACATTGTGAGAAAAGGTAATCTTGCTCCTCTCTCAAATGTTTTAGCTGCGAAGGCGTCAAATATCATCTTTACCAGGGAAAAGGTAAACCCAAGATGTCCCTTACCCTCATACAACATATCTGCAGTGGTACTTGATAATTTCAAAGTCATCTGCTGTAGATTTGTTTTATGTGGGAAGTTGTTAAACCCTTATCCACTATCATGACTTACAGATAAACCAAAAACAGATGTTCTGTGTGTCAGCATTATTTGACAAAACATAATCATAACAGGGTGTGTGTTCTCTTGTCCATTTATCTTTATTATTATAAGTCACTTTCCATGATCAGTTTAACTCTTAATCATCTCATTCACTTAAAACACTGACCTAGGAATCCGCTGTGGTCGAGTGGTTAGCGTCGGGGATTTCGAAACCGAGTGTCCCGGGTTCGATCCCCAGTTGCGGCACTACGGTCATGGTGGACTGCCCTTGGGCAAGGCACATTTTCTAGCCTAGTACTGGTTTGTTTACCCAGGGATCATGAATAATTAAATTTAATTGCACACTAAATGACCTTAGCTGTTGATGTGCCATAAAACAATATACATTCATTCATTCATTAAAACACTGACCCTGCCAGTTAAATATCCTACATAAAAGTTATATCTTCTAGACTTCTACCGATATCAGCATTACTGATTACAGTTTAAATTGTTCTAATGTTTGTGGATTTAAAATGTTCTTTTTTTCTTATTTCTACATGTGCAACGGAATATTGCGGCTTCTCTTTGACACTTTGCGTCAAACATTCGTCTTGTAAGTTATCTGTTGCAGATTTGTCATATAGATACATTTAGATTCATCTACAGCAGATAACTTTTGAAAACATTTCTTGAGCAATTTTTCCTTTTGCCACACAGTTTTTCAACTCGGTTAAATATCTAGACAGTGGAACCTGTGTATAAAGACAACCCATAGAAAGGCAGCGTTCTGGTCTTTGTTCAAAGGTGGTCTTTCACCCTTTCCCTAATATAAACGCTTTCGGACGCCTCTGCAGCAGACAGCTTTTTGAAAACATGGTGACAAAAGAAGAAATTGCACAAAACATGCAATTTCTCCTTTTGCCACAATGTTTTTCACTTTTAGTCATAGGTTATCCATTCAATTATGGAGATTTTCTATGTTTTGACAAAATACGTTCAAAGTCGTCTGCTGCAGAATTGTCGTATGAGGGAAAGGGTTAATTGCAGTGTCATTTATACAGCAAATGAGAAATCGGGAGACTAAAAGTGTGGTCGCTATATATATAGACAGGGGTGGTCTTTAACACAGGTTTGACTGTACTTATATTTATAGAAATTTTCCCTTTTCTGCTTACATGATTTCAAAGACATATCTGCCTGCTATGATTGTGTTTCTTGTGAGAAAGGGTTAAATTAAACATTCCCATTATCCATGCCCAGTGAGACTTCCTTTGTAGTTTGATTCAAATTGATATCATTTGAGACACAGCATATAATAACAGTAATAACACAGCAATTTAAAATCATTTCTTTCCAAGTTTTGTTTAATTAAATTTTACATTACAACCAATACTTCAACTCGGAACCTGTTCACCCTTTCCCACTTACAGCAAATCTGCAGCAGAAGATGTTACAAATATCCAGGAAAATATTTGAAATATATAGCTGTAAATGAAAATTTAAACATTGAATAGATTTAAAATCAGTGTGACAAAAGGCATAATGACCAATTTCTCCTTTTCTCAAGGATTTCAAGGGTTAACCATTCTCAAAATGCAGAAATATTTTGACACATCTGCAGCAGATGGTTTTTTAAAAACATTGTGGCAAAACGTGAGATTTGCTTATTATCCTAATGAGCAGTTTCTGAAATGACAAAATATTTTCCATTCTATTCAATAGTTAAAATTTAATTTATAGAGATTTACCATTCTTGCCAATATGTTTTCCAAGTCATCTGCTTCATAATTATTACATGTTGGATATTTAAATTCTGCTAAATTGAAACATCTCTGCATTAAATGATAAAAAAATAGGCAAAGTAAAAAACATTGTTGTACTAGAAGTGGCAGCCAAATTCTAAATTGCACAATCAATAGATTCATGAAATAAGAATTGTAAATGTGCAAGCTTTAATAATATTTAACTACACACAAAGTTTATATTGTCATCTTGACAGACTGAACAAACGAAAGACCAACCCACAAACTAACTTCTGAATATCACTAGCAAACTTTGTTTAAAACACAAAACAACTGTCTCCTGCTTGAAACCAGACAACCTCTTCATTTGAATTTTTAAGTTTTGTCATTGCCCCTTCTGTGTTGCCATCTGGCCTTATGTTTTTAAACCAATCAGAAGAAACATTTCTACTAAATTATCTTGAAAATCAGGCAAGCAACTTTAAAGTTTTGGTATTTCCCCGTCTTTCTGATGCAGCAACCAAACAATTTCATTATAGAATTTAAAAGTTTTCGAACAAGCCGAAAGATGACCATGAAATGCACATTCCTGTGAAGTTTGATTGATATTGGACCAATGGGTTAGGAGATGTCTGTGAGTTGAAGCTAAAAGTTCCTTTTACCCATATCTGATGAAGCATAGTTGCTAAGTTTTTCAACCAATTAATATGGCGGAAGGAACATTGCTACTAAATTATCTTAAAATCAGACAAGAACTTTCATAAGAATGGAAGTTTGTCATTTTGATTCTTTTCTTATGCATCTCTTTATAAAAAAGAATCTTTGAACAATTTTGAAAGATGACCACCAAAGGCACATTCCTGTGAAGTTTGGTTGAAGTTGCTAGAGTGGTCTTTAGAGGAGTTGCTTTAAGCTAAAAGTTAACACCGGCGGACAGAGAATGATTGGAATAAATCACATTGAGCCTTCAGCTCAGGTGATCTTAAAACATTAGTTTCCCCAACCCTATCATATATGTAGCTGCATTAACACTCTTTAAACTGGACTTTGGCAACATGCTGATAAACGTTCCTGTATAGTTTGACTACTGTAACTCAAATCCTTTTGGAGAAATGTGTGACTTTAGCTAATTCAACTAAGTTAACCCTTTCCCTCATATAGACGCTTTCTGACGCCTCTACAGCAGACGGCTTTTTGAAAACAGTGCAATTTCTCCTTTTGCCACAATGTTTTCCACTTTAAGTAATAGGTTATCCATTCAATTAAAGAGATTTTCTATGATTTGACAAAATATGTTCAAAGTCGTCTGCTACAGAATTGTTGTATGAGGGAAAGGGTTAAGGACAATAACTCTTGTTTCAGCTAAAGCCAAAACCCCATGTGCACATCTTCACCTGCCGACAAACAGTCCTGTAATGTTTTATGATTGTAGCTCAAATATATTTGGAGACATTCCCAACACAAGTTGTCATCACTCTTTAAGGTATAGCACTTTCAGTTGACGAGGCTAGGGGCGCGTTCGAGATAGTGAATCCGGTCAAGTAGACTTATGAAATGTTCTTTTGTATTTAACCTGGGAGATTTGTTGCTAGGTGGCACTTTGGTCACAGAGAGGGAAGAGTTTGCTTGTTTGATTAACTGATTGCTTGTTTGATTAACTGAGTTTCTTCCATAGGCGTGCATTGACCATTCTCACATTTTAGGCTATTTCTAAATTTATTAAAGATATAAACTGACAGAAATGTTATTTTAGATTTTATTAAACACTTGATTTTAATTTTATACAGGAGTTAGTTTGTTTATTAAAAAGTACACTAGTAAGTTGCAACAGAAGTTTTAATCAAGGACCATAAATTAGCTGTAACGGGACTTAGGCAAATACAAAAACATATTCCTTTACAGTTTCATGATCCGGTGAATACTCAACTACCTTTAAAGATATCCAATTGATTGATTGTTTGGTGTTAAAAGCTGTTTTCAACATTTGTCTAGTTATATCACGACATTTCATAATTAAGTTACCAGTACTATTCATCCTGACAACAGCCAGTTACCTGAGGCAGACACTCCACCACTACACCACCAAGGCGGTCAAGATATCTGACCACAAATATTCCACTCTATGAGCTCATTCTAAGTGAGGGGCCATAACTTTTGATGAAACTTGGATTTGCTTAAAAACATTTTTGTAAAGTTTGTATGACTGTTACTTAAATATTTTTGGAGAAATGCATGCCATAAATATTCCACCCTCTATAAGCTTTTTCTCACGAAGTCACAGGCGGTTACTCTTAATCTTATTTTAGGCAAAAAGAAAACCCCAGGTGCACACCATCACATACTGACAAACATTCCTGTAAAGTCTCATAAATGTAACTCAATTACTTTTGAAATTATGCAGCCACGAAGTTTGTGACAGACAGACAGTTGTGCCAAAAGAAAAAAATATGTCTCCCCATTGGGAGGGAAGACATGGCAAGGCTAAGGTTCTAATGTCCTTATGAAGAAACAGTGAACTCTAATCAGGCAGCTGAAAATGCTGAAATCACCCACAGAAGTGCTAAATCTAGTACAAAAAGTGGAGAGGAAATGTGGACTTTTATGAAGAAAAATTGACTCTTTCCCAAAAACAAAAACAGGAGACACCTTTGAAAACATCAATGTAAATGTTAGTAAAAATCTACAAATATAAGCATTTTTAATGAAAAGAGTTGAAATTTTGTAGCTAAAGAAGAATTTGTTCATCAGTAGCAATTTCTCCTTTGGCAAAAATGTTTTCAAAAGACATATGTTGCAAATGCATCAAAATGATTCTGCAGGTGAAAACAGGTTAAAGGAAACCCAGTTTTCTGCATTTGCTTTCAGAAGCTCCCATAAATGCATTAGTGCCCATTATTTGGTTTCCCCTGATATATGGCTGCAATTTACCATTCGGAGACTAGTTATAAGTCTTCATTACAAAACCCAAGCTACTTTGGGTTTTACAGAACACTGGATTCTCTTAACAGGTTCAGCCTTTTCTCCAGTTCAGGCAAATTTGTATGTCTCTGCATCAATTCACATTTGAGAACAATGTGGAAAAGGGAATATAGTGTCTTCATAAGCCTTTTGCTTCAGATATATTAAGAATTATCTAAATAACAAACTTGGGTAAAGTGAAGAAGCATTCTTGTTATTCAGTTGGAACCAATTTTGTGAAGCCTGTGCCATCAGCAAGGCCAGTTGGCACATCCACAGCATATGAGCTGTCTTGCTAGAAAACCAACATTATGGCCTCTGCATAATGTATCAACTTGGATCAGACAAAGCATGCCATGCAGGCTTACCCGGATAGACACTTTTCGCATCTTGTGGATTTTCTGTTTCAGGAATCATTAACTCTATACCTCTATCCCCTTGAGATGGAATGTGTCAGCCCGGATCAGTCTGCGCGGACCGCGCAGGCTGATCTGGGTTGATACATTACACAGAGGCCATAATGTTGGTTTTCTCACGGGACGGCTTATATGACCAAGCTGTATTCTATTGGCTGCCTAACTCAACATATTTCTCTTGTTATTTCTAGAATTGGCTATGGACTCTTCCAATCACAAAGCTGGACAACTCCTTTGCATTGGAAGGGTGATTAGGGAGACAAATTTAGATAACAATTGGGCCATGCCATGGCCCTGGAATCGCTCACCTGAGTAATGTAATGCAATTTTTTTGCCAACCACAATAATTTATTCTTTTTCTTTAACTAATCAACATGGCTTGATGTAATCTAGTAGAGGGTCACCCAAGGAACATTTCTGCAAAATTATTTTGAAATTGGCCAGACACTTTCAGAGAAGAAGGCAAAACAGCCTCGGTTCTGAAGGCCATGTTTTTCAACCAATCAACATGGCATGAAGGAATGTGAGAAAGAGGATCGCTTTACAAACATTTCTACAAAATTCCTGTGAATTTTGGTTGAAATTGGTCCAGTGGTTAAGGAGGAGATTTTGTTTGAAGCTTAAAGTTAACAGCGGACGATTGACAGATGGTGATCAGCATAGATCACCTTGAGGCTTGGGCTCAGGTGATCTAAAAATATAGTTAAAAATATTGCAAAGCTTTTAAAATGAATCTTTAATTATTGAATAGAATTGAAAACATTGTGGCAAAAGATGTAAATTGCTCATTTTGAGCAACATCTCCTTGTGCCACAATGTTTTCAAAACAAGGTCAAAATGCAGATGGGAAAGGTGGTTTAGAAATTGTAAAAGTCAGATCCAGTTAAAACTAAAATCCCTGAAGGTTAATTTTCACATGATGTTGCCCAGATGATTGGGAGAATGTTGCCCATTATATCATAGGCTAATTATGAACTCATTTAGTGTCTACAAAAAGGGAACTCATTCAGTTCTTTCCTTTATTTTCCCAGTAAAAACTCATTAATTAGCTATTAACCCAAAATATTTCAACACCATTAGGGTAATCAATATAGAACGTAACCCTTGTCTTTATAGGGCCTTATACAATTACCAGTTTTATTGAAAGAATACATAACAGTGATAAGCTTAAACCACTCCATTTTCTACTATGTTTTAAAAAGTTGTCTTGCTAGTTTATTAACCCTTTAACCTCCTATGACAATTCTGCAGCAGACGACTTCTAACATAATTTGTCAAAAAAATGGAAAATCTCTATAATTGAATGGATAATCTTATGACTATACAAGAGTTGTCGGAGGACAATATAGCTCGCCTATCAGGGCCATCGTATATCAGGGCCTACTTCAGAACAGTTAAAGTATTAGGTAAAGTCGCACAGTATCACCTATTGCAAGATAATACACCTTTTCAATACTTTTGACAAAAATTCTAAGTTCAACTAGAATAGAGTGCTCCCCGGAGCACGTGTGTCACCTGCCGGCGCCTTGTCAGAAAATTTTAATTTTTGATAGAAAAGGGGCAATAACTCTGATATAAAAAATATTTGGATTATCCCCCTTTTGTGAACCCATCACAAAAATTGATATAAACATTTGTCAGAAGTTTCAATTCAATCCTTTGAGCAGAATAAAAGTAATTTGAATATTTGACAGAAAAGGGGCAATAACTCTGATATAAAAATATTTGGATTATCCCCCTTTTGTGAACCCATCATACACATTGATATAAACATTTGTCAGAAGTTTCAATCCAATCCTTTGAGTAGATTAAATTTTTGACAGAAAAGGGCCAATAACTCTGATATAAAAATATTTGGATTATCCCCCTTTTTGTGAACCCATCAAACACATTGATATAAACATTTGTCAGAAGTTTCAATCCAATCCTTTGAGTAGAAAAAAAGTTATTTGAAAATTTAAATTTTTGACAGAAAAGGGACAATAACTCTGATATAAAATTATTTGGATTATCGCCCTTTTGTGAACCAATCACACACATTGATAAAAACATTTGTCAGAAGTTTCTATCTAATCCTTTGAGTAGAACAAAAGTTATTTGAAAATTTAAATTTTTGACAGAAAAGGGGCAATAACTCTGATATAAAATTATTTGGATTATCGCCCTTTTGTGAACCAATCACACACATTGATAAAAACATTTGTCAGAAGTTTCAATCTAATCCTTTGAGTAGAACAAAAGTTATTTGAAAACATGACGAAAAAAGTGTGACGGACAGACAGACAGACAGACGCCGGATAAAAAAAAAAATAGACAGACAGACGTCGAATAAAAAAAAAAGTAACATTTGTCAGAAGTTTCAATCCAATCCTTCGGGTAGAAAAAAAGTTATTTGAAAATTTTTTGACAGAAAAGGGGCAATAACTCTGATATAAAATTATTTGGATTATCCCCCTTCTGTGAACCAATCACACACATTGATATAAACATTTGTCAGAAGTTTCAATCTAATCCTTTGAGTAGAAAAAAAGTTATTTGAAAACGTGACGAAAAAGTTAGATTTTTTGACAGAAAAGGGGCAATAACTCTGATATAACTTGACCTTGACCCAGGGTCAGGACGGGTGTAGTGGGGTGCGTAGATGGACCAATAGTTCCTAAATGTAAAAACTAAATATGAAAGCAATCAATGTCATAATAGTGAATGCAGTGATATGTTAAACGTTAAACGCAAACCTTAAACCTTGTAACTGAACCAAGTAGAAATGACCTTGACCTTGACCCAGGTGCAGGACGGGTGTAGTGGTGTGCGCAGATGGATGACCAATAGTTCCTAAATGTATAAACTAAATATGAAAGCAATCAATGTCATAATAGTGACTGCAGAGTGATATGTTAAACGTTAAACGCAAACCTTAAACCTTGTAACTGAACCAAGTAGAAATGACCTTGACCTTGACCCAGGGTCAGAACGGGTGTAGTGGTGTGCGTAGATGGATGACCAATAGTTCCTAAATGTATAAACTAAATATGAAAGCAATCAATGTCATAATAGTGAATGCAGAGTGATATGTTAAACGTTAAACGCAAACCTTAAACCTTGTAACTGAACCAAGTAGAACCAAGTAGAAATGATCTTGACCTTCACCCAGGGTCAGGACGGGTGTAGTGGTGTGCGTAGATGGATGACAAATGGTTCCTAAAGGTATAAACCCTTAAAACCCAAATTAAAACCTTAAACACAAACCTTAAACCTAGGTGTCTACGCCACCGCCGAAGCCGACGACGGTGCCGACGGTGCCGACGCCGGGGGTAACACATAAGCTCTCCTGTACTTCGTACTGGCGAGCTAAAAAGTGGAAAACATTGTGGCAAAAGGTGAAATTGCTTGTTTTGAGCAATTTCTTCTTTCGTCACTATGTTTTCAAAAAGCTGTCTGCTGCAAAGGCGTCAGAAAGCGTCTATATGAGGGAAAGGGATAATGAACAGTAGAGAGCTTTAATTGGAACACCTTTTTGTCATAAAAATAGTTGGCACTTAACCAGACATTTTTGTCAAGGGTCTGGTAAGAGTCCATTGCTGTAGTTGGCGAATAAGAATATAATAATAATAATAATAATTTGGCAGACACTGGTCAAAATTTAGATTGGAATCAGTGGGATTTGTTACTTTAAAGATAACCTGATACTAGTTTTTTTTTCTTGGATATTTTTTCTTCCTGTGAATTACTTTTAAATTGTTCTCTTGTTTTTTGTGTACAGTTTTAATACGGTTTTTCTATCAGACTTTTTTTGTTATTAATCATCTTTTTTTTTAAATAATCCTTCAAACTACAATTAAGCTGTGCCATATGTTTGTTTTTTATCTTTTTTATATTAACACTTCACTCGTCATTGCTTATAATGACCAATATTGCCTTTTACCTCAATGTTTTAACCCTTTCCCTCATACAGCAATTCTGCAGCAGACGACTTTGAACGTATTTTGTCGACAAATAGAAAATCTCCATAATTGAATGGATAACCGATGACAAAAAGTGGAAAACATTGTGGCAAAAGGAGAAATTGCACGTTTTGTGCAATTTCTTCTTTTGTCACTATGTTTTTAAAAAGCTGTCTGCTGCAGAGGCGTTAGAAAGCGTCTATATGAGGGAAAGGGTTAAACTCTATTCAATAAGTATACTTTCAGTTACAGAGATTTAACCTTTTCCCTCATACGACAATTCTGCAGCAGACAACTTTGAACATATTTTGTCAAAAAATAGGAAATCTCTATAATTGAATGGGTAACCTACGACTTAAAGTGAAAAACATTGTGGCAAAAGGAGAAATTGCTCGTTTTGAGCAATTTCTTCTTTGTCACTATGTTTTCAAAAAGCTGTCTGCTGCTGAGGCGTCAGAAAGCATCTATATGAGGGAAACGGTTAATTAACACATCCTTGCCTAGATGATTTCAAAGTCGGCTGCAAGACATTTGTGGCTCATAGGTAGAGTGCTTGCCTCATAATGAGGGGTTAATCTTTGGAATATGGATTTCTCCAACACCCTGCCCAGAGAGACGGTTAAGATCACCAGGATGCAAACCAAGCCAAAGCTCTAGATAAGGGCGTAATTCATGTTCTAAAATCCTTATATGTTCAGCAAACACTATGTTGCGGGTACTCAAAAGAATCGTCTCATTTAAACCTTTCCCTCATATAGACGCTTTCTGACGCTTCTGCAGCAGACGACTTTTGAAAATATTGTGATATTTTTTCGGTAATTATACCTACAATTATAGATATTTTCCATATTTTTTAGTAGAAATTGTCAGTCGTCTGCTGCAGATTTGCTGTAATTTGGAAAGGATTAAGACATTTGTTTTGGTCACCAGCTTTATAGGGTTTGGTAAGGTAATTATTGGAGAGATATCGAGATGAAAAGGTCAGTTTTATTCTGCTTGTCTAGACATCTGCAATGCCATCAGCTCGAATGGCTTTCAGCAATTGGGGCTAAAATCATTTGACAAACACAGATTTTAACCTTTTCCCACATATAGTCCCTTTCTGATGCCTCAGCAGCAGACAACTTTCGAAAATATTGCGGCAAAAGAAAACATTTATCATAAAAGCAATTTCACCTTTTGCCAAAGTGTTTTCAACTCTTTTTCAGTAATAACATTGTCTTTTTTTAGTGGTTTGCCATATTTTTGCCCAAATATTTTCAAAGTCGTCTGCTGCAAATTTGCTGTATGTGGGTAAGGGGGTTTAAAGGGCTTGATAACAAATATTAATCCATTATGAAACAAAAGAATTCCATCTTTGTGTTTCCCCGCAGAGATATAGTTGCATGTTCCATGGAGATGAACCCAAATTAGACTGCTCCCACATAAGAAGCTTCTGCAGCAGACTACTTTAACCCTTTTCCACATGTAGACACTTACTGATGCCTCTGCAGCAAATGACTTTTGAAATAATTGTGACAAAAGCAGAAATTGCTCATAATGAGCCATTTCTCCTTTTGCAACAATGATTTCAACTGCATTCAATTATTATTCTTAGATTTTCATATATTTTTCATATATTTGCCAAGATGTTATTGTTGTCATCTGCTGCAGCTTTGATGTATGAGGGAAAGGGTTAAATAAATCTAGGCAAAGATATGGAAACTATCTATAGATGAAGATATAATTATTCGATATTGTTGAAAACATTGTAGCAATTGTAGAAATTTCTCCTGATGTTCCAATGATTTTCAACAAACGCGTCCAAATGTCCCTGCACTTGAGGAAGAAAAGCCTTCCATCTTGACTTGTTTTTCTCCCTCAGAGATACAGTCACTAATGTTCCAGAGAGATGGACACTAATTAAGTCTCAGCTTCTAGCTGGATACACGAATGACAGAATGTGTCAATTATATGGCCAGCACAAATCACGAGTAAATTGACATCACTTTTCCTGTCTAGTAATGAACAATTCGCATTATACCAAGAGATCTCAAGAATTCACATCAATTTATGCTAGTTATTTTAGTCCTTCATCAAAAACTCAAGATGCCCTCTTTCATTGAAGAAATGTTCTCTTGCCTTTAAACAACCCAACCAATTTTGTGATCATATATGACAAATCTCAGAGCAGACGACTTTAATCCCTATATATGAAAGTATGATTTTTGATTGATTTTTTATAGATTATTTGTTGTTCAACATCATTTTCACCAATTTTTCAGTCGTATCACAGTGGCCAGTTCACCTTATCATGTGTTTCCTGGCTTTCTAACACTAATACTCCACACAACAGTCTTTCCAAGCAACTGGCTGCTTTTCAACATAGACTGTGTTAGCCCATTGGTAGAAGACAAATGAGACTTGTCACAGTGACTTTGTATGACTATTGAAAGGAGTTGAAAACATTGTGTCAAAAGGTGAAATAAGCATAAATTTTTCAAAAGTAGTAGAGAAGGCCTGCATCTGGAAAAGGGTTAATCCTTTCCCTCATACGACAATTCTGCAGCAGACGACTTTGAACGTATTTTGTCAAAACATAGAAAATCTCCATAATTGAATGGATAACCTATGACAAAAAGTGGAAAATATTGTGGCAAAAGGAGAAATTGCACGTTTTGTGCAATTTCTTCTTTTGTCACAATGTTTTCAAAAAGCCGTCTGCTAAAGAGGCGTCAGAAAGCGTCTATATGAGGGAAAGGGTTAAACACATTGAGGGAAAGGCAGAATTTGCTCATGAATGGCAACTTCTCTATCCACACTGTTTTCAATTCTATAGCAAAATGATTAAACCATTTATTTTCACATGTCACATTTTCTTTCTCAGATTCATTTATTTACCAAGCAGATGATGACTCAACTGAGTGTCATATCAGGTAAACATTAACTCTTTACCTCATACA
The DNA here is from genome assembly GCA_031761405.1 of Serripes groenlandicus. Lineage (NCBI taxonomy): Eukaryota > Metazoa > Mollusca > Bivalvia > Cardiida > Cardiidae > Serripes > Serripes groenlandicus. The sequence goes on along the minus strand of JASEVX010000001.1, from coordinate 119,495,526 downwards.
GACATTTTCTGATGCCTCTGCAGCAGACGACTTTTAAAAACATAGGGCAAAGTTGACACAATTGTAGCAAAATGAGAAATTATGAGCAATTTCTCCTTTTTCCACAATGTTGTCAACTCTTTCATAAAATAAACTCTTGTTTTGGTCAATTTATTTTTAAAGTTGTCTGCTGCGGGGTTGTTGTATGTGGGCAAGGATTAATCATCGCAACATGCAGTCATATCTGCATCAGAGGACTTTTAAAACATTATGTCAAAACTAGAACTATCACTGAAGATGATAAATACCCCCTAAACGGCACCTTGACCTACACCATAACTTAATAAGTAAAAGAGCCATAACTCTGTAAAATAACATGCAATTGTTAGGATATGCACACCTCCTCTTGGCAAAGAAGCTTCATGTAAAATGTTATTGAATTCCACCCAGTGGTTTGTAAGAAATAGGCCGGACAGAATATGGCTTCCGGCCGACCAACAGATAGACAGACAGCGCGACATAGTGACTCCTATTATACCCCCCTCTTCTTCGAAGGGGGTATAATGTAATGTTTTCAACTCTACTAAGAGATCATCCTTTCATTTCAAAAGATTTTCCATATATTTGCCAAGATGTTTTGAAAGTCGTCTGCTTTGTTGTGTGCGGGAAAGGGTTAAATGGGATTTAGAATGTAAGCAAGAAAGGGTTTGATTTTGGGTGAACTCACCATTCCAACCCAGAAGAGGAAGAAGAGTATCAATACTAGTATGTCAGTACATCCCCTGTTCCGTACGGGGTTCATCAGATCCGTCTTCTCCTCATCTCCCTGTAATATATATACAGTTTAATATAACACAGATGTTTAATTGCGTTGAACAATCAATATGCTTATAGCAAAAAATACAAACAAAAACATTGATTTTTACAGAAGAACATTCTCATATCTAACAACGTGAAAATTATGAGAAATACTGAGACTCTTCAAATTTTCATAGTATATAAATGATTATATATTTCTTACTATAGTAATAGACACTAGCTAATGTGAGACTAATTTTGTGAATTTTTGTACCAATGGTGGCAATGGACAAATAACCTTTTCCCACATATAGACACATTTTGACGCATCTGGAGCAGACGACTTTTGAAAACATTGTGACAAAAGGAGAAATTGCTCAAAACGAGCAATTTCTCCTTTTGCCACAGTGTTTTCAACCTTTTTCAGTAATTATTAGTCGCCGGGCAGAAGCCCGAGACTTCTATTTTTAATAGGTTTTCGGAAATCACATGGGAGGAGGGGTTATTATATATATATATTTTTTTTAAATGTCTTGAACATATTACAATTGCGTTTGTTTAAAAACACTAAGTTATGACACATTAAAAATAAAATAAATATTCCGATGTTTTAAGTATGTGCAGTTTCTTTATTCTGACTTGCATTTACGTTTTTGTGTTTTATTTACGAAGACAAAACAGTCCCTATTAGCTAGACTGCGATACTTTATTTTCATAAACTATGTAATCAAAAGGCGATAACTACAAACCTTTACGTCGCACAGTCTAATTTTTTTACATACGCGCACCTGCTTGCAGACGACTATCGATATGACAATCACTTCGAATTCTCCTTTTAATAGATAAGTATCAACATAAACTGGTAACAGAAACAAAAATAAGAAATATTTTGTGAAAATATGTCTCAAATATAAGCCTGTTTATCGGTCGTGAATGTCGAAACGCATTTTCCTCAGTTCATGACCTAGTTTCATATTGCCAAAATGTAAACAAAGCGAAGTAACCGGAAGTAAAATGTAAACTTAGAAAAGTGACTTGTTAATGCAGACAAAAAATGTCGCACGACGAATTGATTTCTTAAACGTCACTAAACGAGTGCATAGGTCGAATTTAGGAGAAAGAAGATAATATAGAAATGCTTTTTTTCACTCGAATGCAGTGGAATAAAACATGCACTAAAGCTTTGCCTGATTTTTTATTCACTTTCTTCGATGTCTGACACTACGCCTCGATTTGACACACATTTCGAAAGAATGCTCAAACACCTTATAACAGATAGATAGCTAATATTACACACTTGAATGATTACATATATGTGATATTAAATGTTTATTTGGCTTGAAACAAATTAAGAGAAGAACAAACTCTGGTAAACAATAGATTTAGAAATAAAGAAAATCTGCTCTTTCGCACCCAATTAATTTCATACTTGCCACCTATTAAATAGTAATGGGACTCGCAATTGGCATTTCTCTTGCGCCAAACATATATTGTATGCATCAACGATTTAGATAAACAATTTAGCTGGTGTGGTCTACTTTTTAAACATATGAGGATAAATTTTAACATCTGTGAAATAGTTATTATAATTATTATTAAAAAGGAGGAAGTTCATGTCTTCAGCAATTTAACCGTTTTCTCAATGTTTTAAGCTTTTAAAGGTTTTCATTGTTGCTTCAGACATGGAAAGGGTTTAATAGCTTTTTATTGCATGTAGATTTAAATCCCAAAATGTATAAATTTGTTGTGGTTTTATTGACAAATACAAAACATCAAAAATCGTGACCAAAAGAAATCCTGAAATTTGTAGATTTATGCGGAATTTCAAAAATCCTGGAATTAGTCCTTATGAAAACAATATGTGTATGTTTAGACTAATGAAAGTCAAGAATACATGTATTTTAAAAAATAAATTAATGCAGTCTTTTCCGGCGACATTGATGCATTGCATCAACTTTCTCTTGTACCTACAATTATAGAGATTTTCCATATTTTTAGAAGTCATTTTCAAAGTAGTCTGCTACAGATTTGCTGTATGTGGGAAAAGGATACACAATGTTATAGGTGAGCCCAATGACCGCCTCAGTGGTATACTTGGAGAGTGTCATCATCGGGTGCAGGAGTCAACAGAGTTAGAACTCTAGCTGGGTCATACCAGAAACTTTAACTATTGTAGTAATGGCTTTCCCTCCTTGAGACTCAAGAGTTGTGGGGTTAGCATTGACACAGACTTGTCAGAATAAATGGCTCTGTGAGCAGTACTGGCAACTTACACAGAAAATGCTGTGATACATCTTGAAAATTGTTGAAAGTGGCATAAAACATAATACAAAGCAATTATTTTTAAACTTCAAGGTTGGTTTTGCCCAAATAGTGCATTTAAATTTAATCCTGTTAGTACTTTCCTACATGCAGACACATTTTGAAACCATTGTGGAAAAAGGCAAAAATTACTTATGGTGTCAGCAATGTTTTTGATATTTGATTGTAAAAAACTATTTATCTCAAGGTCACTTTTCGCATGATCTGAATAATTAAGAAATTTATGTTCTGTCTGCATTTTGCAATTTCAACTCTTTTCACATACAACATATCTGCAGCACAAAACAAAAATATAGGGCTAACAAGAGGACCATGAGGGCCTATGCTCTACTGGGATGGGGATAACAAAGGAAAGAGGAATGCTTATCAGAAACTAAATGGAGCCTCTATTGTGTTCACAAGGTCTATTATAAGAATTCCGACAATTCCAAGGACCATAATCCAGTCTTGCATGAAAGTTTGTGAAAGGAACCCAACTCTCTTGGATATCTAACTACTATATAAGTTTGATTGAGATACAATCAAAACTGAAGACTTTATCGCGTTCACAAGCTCTATTATAGCAATCAAAACTGTGGACTTTATAGCATTCACAAGCTCTATTATAGCAATTTTGACAATTTCAAGGGCCATAATCTAGTCTTGCATGGGCGGATCTAGCTGGTTTGCGAAAGGAACCAAACTTTCATGAATACCTAACTACTGTGTAACTTTGGTGAAGATCAGATACTAAATGGAGCCTCTATTGTGTTTACAAGCTCTGTTATAAGAATTTCGACATTTTCAAAGACCATAATTCAGTCTTGCAAGGGCGGATCTGGCTGGTTTGCAAAAGGAACCAAGCTCTCATGGATATCTAACTGCTGTATAAGTTAGATAGAGATACAATCAAAACTGAAGACTTTATCGCGTTCACAAGCTCTATTATAGCAATTCTGACAATTTCAAGGGCCATAATCCACTCTTGCATGGCCAGATCTGGCTGGTTTGCAAAAGGAAATAAGCTCTCATGGATACCTAACTACTGTGTAAGTTTGGTGAAGATCAGATAGTAAATGGAGCCTCTATTGTGTTCTCAAGCTTTATTATAGCAATTTTGACAATTTCAAGGGCCATAATCCAGTCTTGAATGGGCGGATCTGGCTGGTTTGCGAAAGGAACTGAGCTCTCATGGATATCTAACTACTGTATAAGTTTGATTGAGATATAATCAAAACTGAAGACTGTATCGTGTTCACAAGCAATTGTTTACGGATGCACGGACGCACATACGACGGACACCACGCCATGGCATAAGCTCTTCTTTCAAAAGTTGTCTACTGCAAATGCATGAAAACACGTCTGCAAGTTGCAAAAGGGTCAAAAGTGGATTCAACAGTATCAATTTTGTATTTCTAAAAATCATGCCAATAAGTCAGCAAGTGATAAGTGTGATAGACACACATAGACAGACCAGAGTGAAATGATCCCTATATGTATGTCTCACCCTGCCATAGCAAACGACACAATAATATAATAATCACATCTGTGAAATTATACCATAATCCTTTCCCACATACAATAAACCTGCAGCAATGATTGACGGAAGAACTCCAGCCTGCGTTTTGAGAATTATAATTAAGCCTCTTTGTTGAATGTTGTGTTTGTGTGTGTAAAAGAACATGCCAAATGTAGAAAAAATGTTTCCATTTCAGGAACAGTTACATATCAAGTTAAGTTATAAATAAATGTATACTGTAACTAAAGAATTGAGTTTCAACTGTTTTTCTATTCTTAGTAACAGCGACCTAGACCCTGACCCTAAAGCCCCAAACGCAATCCCATGAAAGGTCTTGAGAAACTTCATACCAAGTTTGGTTACAATATGTCAACCATAACTAAAGAACTTAAGCTTCAACCGTTTTTCTTTTTTTAGTAACAGTGACCTTGACCTTGATCCATGGAGCCCACAATGCAATCCCATGAAAGATCTCCCTAAAGTCTTTCTACATACCATGTTTAGATACAATATGTCTCCCATAACTAAAGATATTCTGTTTCAACCATATTTCTATTTTTAGTAACAGCGACCTTGACCCTAGGGGCCCCAAACAATATGTCAACCGTAACTAAAGATATTCTATAACGTAGATGTTTTTGACGCTGCAAGCCCACCTAAACAACTACATCGTCATGCTAATTACCAGGTTTAAAAAAACCTGGTTAAAAATATGGAAACTCTAAAAATGAATGACCAATTATTGAATAAAGTTGAAAATGGAGAAGTTGCCATTAATGAGCAATTTCTCGTTTAACCAAAATGTTATAAAAGTCAGCTGCTGCAGAAGCGTCAGAAAGTATCTGTGTGTCTAGATTAAGCACGTTGTAAGTATCTTACCTTGTCACCACAGCATCCACACATTGTTGTGTTGTTTTATGGTCTACCAGTGTCCTGAAAATAGATGAAGAAACAATTTACCCTTTCTCTCACATACAACAAATTTCATGCATTCAAAACAGTTTTGCAAAGTATGGAAAATCTATAAATCATGAAAGTACATGTATATTATGAAATAGAGTTTAAATAAAACATTGTGGCACAAGGAAAGACTGCTAAATATCTCTTCTTTTTGTTATTCAAATGTTTTCAAAAATCTTCTATGGATTGTTGGATTGTTTAAGACTCAAAATTGAAAACATCGAATTAAAGGAAATAAAGAGAGAAAAGTGTGTAATCTGCCAGTAAGTCAGTAAGTGAAAGCAAGCAGTTCAACTGTTGGCCTTTGCTTTTAACAAGAGAGCCGCGGATCAAACCCATTTTTTTCTTAATCGAAAAAAGAGGAATTACTGAATATTAATTATTAATAAGTTATGTGACATGGCATAGACATGTGTATTGTTCATGTGTACCAAGTTTCATTTAAAACTGTTGAACGGTTTTTAGTTGTGTGGTAAGGTTAAAGCATTTTGACGATGAAGATGCAAGGGTATCACATTAGTTCATATTTTCTTCTAAAACAGACAAGCTAATATTTCTCAGTAATACAGTTTTCTGCTTGATTAAATCAATGATACAGTTTTCTGCGTATTGCGCTTAAAAGAAATATTGATAGATGCCCCCAGTGACCTTGACCTCTGACCCTGAAAATCAATAGTGCACATCTTCTTATAATAGGGAATTAAGTAAGGCAAGCATGATTATCTTCAGAGGTTTTCTCTTATTCATGCCCGCAAGAAATTTTGATGGATGCCTAATATGACATTGACCTTCCACCCTGAAATCCAATAGGGCACATCTTCTCACAATGAGGAACAAGTAAGCCAAGTATCATGATTTCGAAATATTGTGCCAGCAATATAAACACAGACACGAGGCAGTTACATCTATTTCTATATCCCATTCAGAACGCCTCGTCTAGGGATCAAAAACAAGGATTAATTTTTAATGGACTCTGTCCGATACATATTGGTAAAAGGGGGTGTTATTTTTTATGGCAATTCTTTGCCCCTTACAGTATTTCTTAAAAGTCATAGACATGTGGTATAATTGTCCAAAGGTGTCTGTAACAGAGAAAGGATGAAAACAAATTGACTTATTGACATACAATTTTTGATTCATTTCCTGTCAGACTACTTTTTAGACATTTCCCAAAAACCAGTTATTTCTGTGCCATTAAACCTGCATGATGAATACTTCATAACCTCAGAGAGAACATGGAAATATCCCCATACTGGGGCTCCTGATAGGTAGCATGTTTCTGCATAATGATAACTTCATAACCTTGCAATAATTATTGAATTGTCTCTATATACCTTAGTGCTCTAGAAAAGGGGGTATTTCATGTTCTCAACCCTTTCCCTCATAAAGACACTTTCTGACGCATCTGTAGCACACAGCCGTTTGAAAATATGGCAACAAAAGAAGAAATTGCTCAAAACAAGCTATTTCTTCCTTTGTCACCATGTTTTCAACTCTATTCAATTATTGTACTTTCATTAAAGGGAGTTTCCAAATAATTCCGGGTATGTTTTCAAAGTCGTCTGCTGCAGATTTCCTGTATGTGGGAAAGGGTTAAATCCTTATTTGACCTCTGAACCCCATGTTGTGGGTACTCAAAAGAATCATCTTCAATTTTAGCCTCCACTGTTGCAAGATATTGCAGAGGATTTCTTTTCATTGCAATACTCTTGGCTTTTTTGCAAACTGGGCTAAAACATGATAAAATTAAAATATAATAAAATTGTAACTTAAAATGTTTATTATGATAAGCAAGTCAGTGATAAAATCATAACAAGAAAACAGAAAAGTAGCAGGTTTGATTGCTCATCTGATCAATAAAAACTGCTGCTACACTGTTTTCAAGTGACAGATCTGTTAGAGGATTAGCAGTCCAACATGTGTTTAAAAACAACCAATGGGAAGAGAACAATCTGGTCTTTGTTCACAGGTAGTCTTTAATTACAGGTTCATTTATGCAGAAAATTGAGTAATTGAATATTAAAAGTGTGGTTGCTTCAGACAGGGAATTGCTAGACAAAGGTGATCTTTAGTAAGGTCTGACATACTAAGAAACCAACAATATATTCAAGTTGTCACATCTTCAAGCTGGCCCTGTTTGATCTTAATGAAATGATAACAAAGGAAAATGGCACATCTATGGAAAAGTTAAAACCAGCATATATTTATGTATCTTATAATTTTTCTGATTTTAGGTTATTTCAAATTGAAAACAAGCAAATTCATGAAATTTATATCCCCGCTTGCAGGAAAGTTTGAAAAAAAACCGGTTCACATTTGTGGCAGTTATTGTACAGAAACGAAGTGTGACAGACAGACAGACAGACGGACAAACCCAAATTAATAACCCACCTTTTTTCTTCGAAAAAGCGGGATATAATAAGAAAGAAGGTCAGAAAGTCATGGTGAAGGTCATCCAAAGACAATGATATTTGATTGTAAAATTGTACACATGGAGCAAATTTTGTTGCTGTAGCTTTATAAACAAGTTTCATGAAATTCTACAAGCTAGATACTGAGAAATGGCTGCGGACGTGGATTTTTCAATATATCAAGGGCAATAACTCTAAGGAAAATTGACCAATCCAAAAAAAGGTTTCATGAAATTCTACCAGCTAGTTTCTGAGAAATGGCTGCGGAAGGACATGACGGACGGACGGACAACGCCATTTCAATATCCCCCTCCTTTTTTCTTCGAAAAAGCGGGGGATAATAAAACAAGATCTAGACATATACAGTATCAATTTGAAACGCTTCTAAATGCAGCAGATTTGTCTAAAGTTTGTTTGCATCAGGAAAATGGTTGCTATAGTGCCGTCAAACCCATTTAATTATGCACTAGCAATATTGTTTATCTTGATTGGGGTTTATGAGGTATTAGATATATTGATCAGTATATATACTGGCTGGCATGAAATGTGACTGCTTTGCTGGAATCTTCACAGGAAAATATACATGACAATTGCCTTTACGTCTTTCCCACCTGCAGCAGACAATTTCTGAAAACATTAATAAGCAATTTCTGTAAGATGACTGCTTGTTTGACTACTGATGCTACATTTTTTTTTTTCAGATTATGAAGTATTAATTTGTTTGTATGGTGTTTTTCACCACATTCAACAATATCCTTTAACCCGTTCCCCACATAAAAATGCTTTCTGACGCCTCTGCAGCAGACGACTTTTGAAAACATTGTGACAACAGAAGAAATTGCTCAAAATGAGCATTATCTCCTTTTGCCACGATGTTTATAACTTTTTTCAGTAAATATACCCTCATTTTAAATAGGGATTTTCTATATTTTTGTCCACAATGTTAATCAAGTTGTCTGCTGTAGATTTGTTGTATGTGGGAATTGGTTAAATCAAAGTGTTTCCTTGCTAAGTTACCAGTACTATCGGCCTTTTTACCCTTTACCTCATACAGACGCTTTCTGACGCCTCTGCAGCAGACAGCTTTTTGAAAACATAAGTGCCAAAAGAAGAAATTGCTCAAAACGAGCAATTTCTCCTTTTGCCACAATGTTTTCCACATTTAGTCATAGGTTATCCATTGAATAACTGCTGCAGAATTGTTGTATGAGGGAAAGGGTTAATCCTGACAACAGCCAGTCAGTTGAAATGCTAACCCAATAATTCTGAGGGAAAACCATGTACTTCCATTTTTAAAGTCTTTGGTATAACCTGGCCGGAGATCTATATAGTCCATGATGTATTGAAGCAGCATTTTGCTTTTTGGGATCTTAGTAATCCTCTTTAGCTTAGTCATGGGGGGTTTTGCTTTGGATAAGAAACATTTAACCATGTTCCATATAAAACATATTTGAAAAAGATGATTTTGAAATATTTAGGCAAGATTACAGAAAACTTTATAAAAGAGAGAACAACTATTGAATAGAGTTGTAAACATTGTTGTTGCAAAAGGAGAAATTCCAAATCATGAGCAATGTCTTTTTTTGCAACAATGTTTTCAAAAGCCCTCTGCTGTAGATGCAAACATGAAACGGGGTCAAAATAATGCCATCTTAATTTAAACCATACTTAACCCTTTCCCACTTGCAGACCCGAAACAGATGACTTTTCTACCTGGTAAGAATGAAGCCTCTGTAGCAGATGACTTTACAGACGGTCGCCAATTCTACTTTCCTTACTATGTTTCTTATTAATCCATAATTTTTTCTTTCATTTACAGATATTTTCAACATTTTACCTCAATTCTTTTCAAAAGTGTCATCTGCAGATTCGTTTTATGTGTGTTGTGTGAAAGGGTTAAAAATTACCCTTTCCCACATACAACAAATCTGCAGCAAATGACTTTGAAAACAAATAATAATTGAATAGAATTGAAAACATGGTGACAAAAGGAGAAATTGCTCGTTTTGAGCAATTTCTTCTTTTGTCGCCATGTTTTCAATAAGCCATCTGCTGCAGAGGCATCAGAAAGCGTCTATATGAGGGAAAAGGTTAAAAGAAAGAGGGGAATCATTTTATTGAAAATACATCTGAGTAATCATGATTGGAGTGGGGTCAGTACTATGTGTTCTGTGTGAAATGGTGGGTGGAGAAAGAAGTTATCCATTTCCCACATACGTACACCAAATCTGCAGCAGATAACTTTCAAATCATATAGGCATAAAATATGCAAACTCTCTTCTATAAATTAAAGAATTATTATTGTTGAATAGTTGAAAACATAACGACAAAAGGAGAAATGACAACATTTTTTATTGGCACAATGTTTCCAAAGCTGCCTCAGCTGCAAAAGCGTCAGAAAACAATCTATATGTGGGAAAGGGCTAAGCGTTCATAACAGCTGTAATAAAATTTGCTCATAAATAACTTATTTATGATATTAGGCTCATCATCTCCATCTAACACTTTTAACCTACACCAAATCTGCAGCAGACAACCTTCAAAACATAATTCTTCTAAAAGAGTAGAAAACCTTGTGGCTAAAAGAGCCATTGCTCATAATATGCTATTTCTTTATTTGGCATTTTGTTCAAAACGTGTCTGCATGCAAGAAAAGGTTCAATCTTTAGCCGATATATATCTGCACAATATCTCCTTTTTCAAAAATCTTTAAAAGCTTACTAGCGCTTAATTAACCCTTTCCCACATATATTTCAGACGCCTCTGCAGCAAACGACTTCTGAAAACATTGTGGCAAAGGTGAAATTGGTCATGATTTTAATAATAAAACTTTCATTAATGGAGATTTTTCACATTTTTGATAAGATGTTTTCAAAGTCGTCTGCTACAGATTTGTTGTATGTGGGAAAGGGTTAAAAGAACTTAAAAAGATACAAGAGTCTCTATATATAAATGGCAATTAAAAGAAAAATTGAAATTGTACATACTTTGACTAAATTATTCATACCTTATCTCTGTAAAAGATGTATTTAACAACCACTATGAACACAAGCTTTCTCTTTAAGGTTTGTTTACAAAAATACAACACTAATCATCTCACTGACTGTTTAATGGTGCGAATATCACATGCAGCATGCAACGTCTCAATAAACAAGGGCTGTTACAAAACTATTCAGACATATGGATTCATCTGCACAGCAACAAGTTATTTTTTCAAAGAAAACTGCTTAGATACGCATGTCCCAACACAATTCTAACCAATCAGCTAAATAATTGAATAATTAACAGCTTTGTAACTATCTTTGAGTATAAAAAGAGATATCGTAAAGTTCTGTGAAATTATTGATGACCCCCATGTTCAGTGTTGCATGCAAACTGGTTTTATTCTTTCATTTCCATGTTCAAAGTAATGGTCTTAACTTGATCTGGACTCTTTTTGCTGAGAAAGTATGCCTTTATAGTTTGTTTTCACATTCCAGTTGCTCAACTTTTGTCGTAAGAAAGATATATATATTTATAACACTTTCCAACATACATCAAATCTGCAGCGTGTTAGATAAAACTCTAGGCAAAAATATGAAACAGTTCCGTAATGAAACAAGACGGATGTTTGATGCAAAGCATCAAAGAGAAGCCGCACTATTTCGTTTCACATGAAGAAATAAGAAAAAAGATAATTTAAATCCACAAACATTAGAACAATTTAATCTGTAGTCATGCAGTAATGCTGATACCGGTTATTGGAGATATAAGTTTTATGTAGGATATTTAACCTGGCAGGGTCTGTGTTTTAAGTGAATGAGATAATTTAGAGTTAAACTGATCATGAAAAGTGACATATAATACTAAAGATAAATGGACAAGAGTTTATGATAAATTTAAATTAGTACCAAAAACAATCAACTATTTGTATTGAACACACACCCTGTTATGATAATGTTTTATCAAATAATGCTGACACACAGAAAATCTGTTTTTCGTTTGTATCGGTAAGTCATGATAGTGGATAAGGGTTTCCCACATAAAACAAATCTGCAGTAGACGACTTTGAAATTATCAAGTAAAAAATATAACAAATCTCTATAAATGATCGTATGATAATTGAAAAATGTTGAAATTATTGTGGCAAATGCAGATATTGCTCATTATGAGCAATTTCTCCTTTTGCCACAATGATTTCAATGATGTTTACCCTGACAGACTTTAAAATCATCAAGTACAAAACATAGAAAATCTCTATAAATGATAGTAAGATAATTGAAAAGAGTGGAAATTATTGTGGCAAATTGAGCAATTGAAAATCAAAGCTGTCGGATTACGAACGAACAATCTCGAGTTGACGAAACTGATGTGAACTTGTGTCGTGATAAGCATTCAGAAAATCAAGGAAACGTATTTTAATGTACACGTAATCCGAAAGACTGACAAGAGCTGCAGCGACTTTTGAAAACATTGTGACAAAAAGAGAAATTGATCACCAGGAATTTATCCTTTTGCTACAATGTTTTCTACTTTATGTCCATAAATTATACCTTCATTTAGCAAGATGTTCCAACTTTTACTTAATGTGCTACATATCTGTTGTATGTGGGAAAGGCTTAACATACATTTAATTAATATACTGGCCTTTGTCTTTTGTTTTTAGTTTGTAAAACTCACACATGTATATAAAGTGTAAAAGGGATGTTTTAAAAGTCATTACCTTAAATTAATGTACTTAGTAAGGACAAAGAGAAATCAATATATGTGGTCACACTGGCAGGTCTAAATATTCCCCTTGTTCGAAATTTGTAAGCATCCCTACAGGAAACCGCCTCCGTGGCTTCCAACAATTATTATTGAGTAGAATTAATGACACATTGTGGCAAAAGGAGACACAACTCATTATGAGTAATTCCACCTTTTGCCACAATGTTTTCAAGTTTTGTCTGGTGTTGATGTGTCAACATTTCTCGGCATGTTGAAAAGGGTTAACTCTTTCCCTCATACGACAATTCTGCAGCAGACGACTTTGAACTTATTTTGGCAAAACATAGAAAATCTCCATAGTTGAATTGATAAGCTATGACAAAAAGGGGAAAACATTGTGGCAAAAGGATAAATTGCACGTTTTGTACAATTTCTTCTTTTGTCACTTTGTTTTCAAAAAGCCGTCTGCTGCAGAGGTGTCAGAAAGCGTCTATATGAGGGAAAGGGTTAAACCAGAAACTCTTAAATTAAAGATTACAAGTAACACGTTAAGTACCACCACTGTACTCTGGGGTCTTTATTCTCCTCCATGGTGTAGTGTAAGAGCTTCCTCCTCAGTTGCAAGAGGTCTCTGATTAGTTACCTGGTAGGGTCACACCAAAGGCCTTTAAAATGGTAGTAGTTACTTTTCTTGCATGGCCCTCAGGATTGTTGGGTTGGCATTATGACTGACTCGCTGGTATCAAGATAAATTGACCAGTAGTACTGGTAACTTACCCAGGAAGCAATGATATAATTAAAGAACAACAAACATAATACACTTTGGTTTCCTCTTGATACTTCAAGATACCTTGATAAGAAGGAGCAAAGTGTTTTCTTTGGCATTGAAAACTTAGTTGTTTTGGGAGTTCACAATGACTACCTCAATGAGAGATCTCTAACACTTTCCCACTTGCAGACCCATTTTAACCCTAACCTCATTAAGACGCTTTCTGAAGCATCTGCGGCAGACTGCTTTTTGAAAACATTGTGGCAAATGGAGAAATTGCTCAAAACGAGCAATTTCTCCATTTGCCACAATGTTTTCAACTTTGTTGTTTACTATTTTCAATTAAAATATCTTATTCATGCAGTTACATAATAATGTTTTAACACTTTACCAGATACAACAATTCTGCAGCAGATGATATTTGGAACATTATAGTAACTGACAAAAACCTGAAAAATCTCCATAAATGAGAGCTTAATTATTAAAACGAGCAATTTCTTCTTTTGCAACAATGTTTTCAAAAGTTGTCCGCTGCAGATGCGTCAAAATGTGTCTATATGTGGGAAAGGGTTAAAATAGTTTTTAGTTATTTGAAAACTATTATCCGGAATTCCTGAGACAGAACCTTTAAACTTTGATTCAAAATTCATAAGCTTAACCCTTTCTATGTATGATACAGACATCTACTAATGCGCAGCAAATATATGACATTTGAAAAATTTAGGCAAAAAGAATAAAAAAACTTCTCCTTTAGAGCAAGCTCTCTATTTCCCACAATGGTTTCTACTCCGTTTAAAGTTTACTTCTATTTTTTATGATGTTACACATTTTGCAGCAGAAGTTTTCAATGCAGAGGACTTTGGAAACATAATATCAGGTAAACAGTTTTAAGTACCACACTCTCCCCAGGTTAATGGCATTTGTATTGTATTATGCCATGTATTCACCAACTAAATCAATGCCTATTTAGTTCTCTGCAATTATTTCTGTCCTTATAGTTTTTATACCAGACATATTTTACAATTTACCAGTTCCCTCATAGAAACCTCTATTGACGTCTTTACAACAGGCAAATTTTAACCTTTTCCCTCATGTAGACGCTTTCTGACGCCTCTGAAGCAGACGATAAGCAATTCCTCCATTTGTCACAATGAGATTTTCTATATTTTGGACTCAATACTTTCAAAGTCGTCAGCTACAGATTTATTGTTTGTGGGAAAGGTTTAATACATTCTGACTGAAAAAGAAAATTTGCTCCATTTCTCCTTTACATTATTATGGTGTTTTCACCCTTCCCCAAAGAAATACATTTCAAATTTTCGAGATGATATAATTTTGCTCATACAACAATTCGGCAGCAGACGACTTTGAACATATTTTGTCAAAAAATAGAAAATCTCTATAATTGAATGGATAACCTATGACTAAAAGTGGAAAACATTGTGGCAAAAGGAGAAATTGCTTGTTTTGAGCAATTTCTTCTTTTGTCACTATGTTTTCAAAAAGCCGTCTGCTGCAGAGGTCTCAGAAAGCGTCTATATGAGGGAAAGAGTTAAGTGCAGATATTTTCAAACTATACTGCTTAATCCTTTCCAGAATACGACAAATCTGCAGGAGATGACTTAGAAGATATCGTAATAAAAAATATCAAAACTCTTATAGTATGATTATTGAATGAAGTTGAAAACATTGTGGCAAAAACAGAAATTGCTCATCAAGAGCAATTTCTCCATGCATATACATCAAAATTTGTTGGCAGGTGGGAAAGGTTTATTTCCTGTAATCAGTTAATAACAAATGATGACAATTTTCACTCAAATGTTTTCTACTGGGTGGAAGAAACATAATAAGTATGTAGACAAATCAACCCTTACCCACATACATCAGATCTACAGCAGACATCATTCAAAACAGCTAGGCAAAAAAGGGGAAAATATCTGCATTAGGAAGTATCATCATAGAATACAGTTGACTAGTGAAGACCTTGTTGTCAAAGTAGTAAATTCTAATGATGAGTAATTTCTTCTATTCTTTTCAAAGGTCTGAAGATGTGTCAGAAAGATCTGCACGCAAGTTATGGTTAATCCTTTTCCCACATACAACAAACTTACAGCCGACGACTTTGAAAACATCTTACCAAAAATATGACAGATCTCTGTAAATGAAAGTATAATAATTGAATAACATTGAAAAGTTTCAAAACATAAAGGCAAAAGAAGAAATTGCTCTTAATGAGCAATTTCTACTTTTGTCAAATGTCGTCTGCTGCAAATGCTTCAGAAAGCGTATGTATGTGGGAAGGGGGGTTAAAACACAAATTCCACTGCCCCATCAGTCATTCACCCAGTGGCTTATCAAATTGTTAAGAAATAATGTATGACTGTTATCACCTTTGTTTAGGTGTTCTTGACCTGAGTACAGTTTTTGTCAGAATACAGGTAAATCTTAAATGAAGACATTTTACTGATAAGCCAAGCTGGCTCTAGTTTTATCAGCTAATTACAATGGGCATAAATATGAGTCTGTGTTTATGCTATTAACTCATTCCCTCCTACAGACATTTATTGACTCACTTCGCAGCAGATGATTTTTGAAATTATTGTGGCAAAAGCAGAAACTGCTCATGATAATTTGCTATTCAATAATGAAAACTTGATTTCCATTGTTTGCCCAGATAATTTCAAAGTCGCCTGCTGCAGATCTGTTTTTAGGTATCACTTATACTAGTCATTTCTAAACCTCAGAAAATGTCAGATTTCACTGAAAATGAGAAGAGCATACTTTCTCTAATGGAGAGGAATCTAAAATCTCCCTAAATCCTTATAATAACAACTTGATCCTCGATTGTTTTATAACAAATTATGATGAAAAAATAAATAATCAAATAGACAATTTATGTTGCCAGATCTTCATGCAGAAGACAAATTTGATAACATTTACGTAACAGGAGGAATTGGTCAATATCTATAGCTGTATACTTAAAAAGAATTCAAATCAATCTTTGACCTGAGGGTCTCAAGATTTATTTTAACCTTTTCTTTGGTGGTGTATTGGTAGATTATCAGTGATATAACTGAAACATTGTAGAAAGCAGCGCAAAACACCAAGTTTTCACATATCTACAGTAGATAACATTTGAAAATATTGTGGTTAAAAGATGTTTTATGGCACATCAACAGCTTAGGTCATTTAGCGCTGGTAAAAGGGAAAAGAAACATAATGAGAAATATCTCATTTTGCTACAATGTTTTCATCTCATTTCAATCATTATACTTTCAAAACAAAGAATGTTTAATTTTTTTTGTCCAACTGTTTATAAAATTGTTTGCTGAAGTTTTGTTGTATGTGAGGAAAGGGCTTATTTCATTCTAATTCTTCAAATGTTTTTAACTTTAAACAATCTAAAACTGGAATACATGATGTATCACTCAGGTTGTGTATTAACCCCTTTCCCTGATATAGACGCCTTCTGACGCCTCCGTACCAGACTACTTTTGAAAACATTGTGACTAAACTAGAAATTGCTCAAAACAAGCCATTTTCACCTTTTGCCACAATGTTTTCAACTCTATACATAAATATACTTTCATTTATTGAGATTTTTGAAAAGTTTGCCAAAACAATTTTAAGTCGTCTGCTTCAGATTTGTTGTATGTGGGAAAAATGTGTATCATTGAAAGGGTTAATAACATTTTGAGTATTTAATTATTTCTGATCTATGAATCTGCTCTCATTTCTTCAACAAATAAATCTCCAGAGGCTAACTAAGCTCATCTCCTTTTACCAAAGTGTTTTCAGAAGGCGGCTGTAACAGATACATCTAAATAAATATCCCGAGAAATAAAGAGTAGGATACATGTGAGGAAGGAATTGTGAACCTTGAAAATGGTGCCAGCAGAACTCCATTTCACACTTGAGAAAAAAATATTTCTGAAGCATGTGTGCAAGACAACAATTGTTCCTCAACAACAAAAAAACTACAAAGAAGCTGTGCCATAGGAAAATCCCACTTAGGATGTTCTTTGGTTAACACCTTTCCACATGCACATTCATTTTGAGGCATCTGCAGCTGGCCATTTTGAAAGAATGTTGCAAAAACAAACATTGCTTACAATTAGCAGTCTTTCCTTTTGCTACAATTATAACTTTCGATACAAATTCGATACAAATAATTATTCTTTCATTTAATAAAATTGGCCATGTTTAAAGATGTGTTCAAAGCCGTCTTCTTAAGATTTGTTGTATGTAGGAAAGTGTTAATGATGAATAGTACAGTCAACTCCCAGTGTTAACACAAAGTCAAGTGCCTTTCAGAATGGATCATTGACTAAATGACAAGAGGGGCTAATCAAGTTTTGTCGCTGGATGCAAGTTTCTGAGGTGGGTTTTTCCACGGCCTTGCACAGATGATGTTAAAATAATCTGGTATTCCCTGTACAAAACTTCTCTCTATTTCCAGGCAATTCATCATGGAGAAGTTAACCTATTTCCAGATTGTGCAGTCTAACAATCTTTTAATTCTACATGTTGCCTCAGATGAAATTGCCAGATTATTATGGTTGTGAAAAATAATGTTGTTTTTCTTAATGCTTTCTCACATACAATAAACCTGCAGAGGTTGACTTATTTCTAGAAATGAGCCATCCCATGAGAAAACCAACATTGTGGAATCTGCGTAAAGTATCGACCCGGATAAGCCTAAGCATGCCGCACAGGCTAATCTGGGCAGACTCTTTTCGCCTCCTGTGGATTTTCTGTTTCAGGAATCATTACTCTATACCTCTATCCTCCTGAGACGTTATGTGTTGGCACAGATAAGCCTGCGCGGACTGCGCAGGCTGATCTGGGTAGATAAATTACGCAGAGGCCATTATATTGGTTATCTCAAATGTATGTTAACTCTCTCTAAAGAGACTGTTGAAGTATAAAATAGAAATGAAAACACTGTGGCAAAAGGAGAAATTGCTCATTTTAAGCAATTTCTTCTATTGTCACAATGTTTTCAAATGTTATCAAGGCATCTAAATTTGGAAGAGCTTAAAAAAGCATTGCAACTTATGAATTGATATAATAAGTAAATTTCCAACTATCCTTGTTACTTGAGATTTATTTGAGAGATTTTTTATTCGTGACTTCAAAGGTTTTGTTTAATTTTCTCAATTAAGTAATACTGTCACAATTTGATGTGTCATATCCAGTCTTCTTGATATGAGCAATCTTTTTTCGCACATTTTTTTTTTAATAATGGCATCTGGATGCTGCAGATTATTAATTAATAATCTCATTAATTTTTTAATTGTCATCTGTATGGGGGAAACGGACCACAAATAGAATTTCATATTCAAGTATTGACGATCCTATTTAGGTTGGCCCTTTCCGTCATGCTTCATTCTGTAAATGGATCGAAAGTGAACAACTTAGAAAACAGTGTGGCAAAAGGATAAATTACTGTTCATGACAATGTTTTCAACTTTATTCAATACTTATTTCTTCATTTACAGAAATTTTCCATGTTTAAGCCTAGAAGTTTTAAAAATTGTCTGGAGTAGATTTGTTTTTCAGTTCCTCTAATCAGCCTTGAGATCAAGGTTCTAAATTCCATTAATCCTTTCCCTCATACGACAATTCTGCAGCAGACGACTTTGAACATATTTTGTCAAAAAATAGAAAAATCTCTTTATTGAACGGATAAACTTAAAGTGGAAAACATTGTGGCAAAAGGAGAAATTGCTTGTTTTGAGCAATTTCCTCTTTTGTCACTATGTTTTCAAAAAGCCGTCTGCTGCAGAGGCGTCAGAAAGCGTCTATATGAGGAAAAGGGTTAAAGGTTGGGTTTTTTCTTTCCCTTATACAGATGCATTTGACGCCTCTGCATCAGACAGCCCTTTGAAAACAGTGACAAAAGAAGAAATTGCTCAAGACAAGCAATCTTTTCTTTCGCCACCGGCTTGGTGGTGGTGTAGTGATAGAGCGTCCACCTTGAGTACGGGAAGTTCCGGTTCGATCCAGTTCTAGTTCATACCGAATACTTTTAAAATGGTAGTAATGGGGTAGTAATGGGGTTGCGGGGTTAGCATTACAATTGACTGGCTGGTGTCAGGATAAATGGACCAGTAATACTGGTAACTTACCCAAGAAACACCACGATATAACCGAAAAAAATTGAAAGCGGTGTAAAACACCAAACAAACAAATCATCTTTAGCCACAAACTGTTCAACTCTAATCAATTATCATACTTTAATTTGATTAACCCTTTCCCTCATATAGACGCTTTCTGACGCCTCTGCAGCAGACGGCTTTTTGAAAACATAGTGACAAAAGAAGAAATTGCACAGTGCAATTTCTCCTTTTGACACAATGTTTTCCACTTTAAGTCATAGGTTATCCATTCAATTGCAGAGATTTTCCATTTTTTGACAAAGTATGTTCAAAGTCGTCTGCTGCAGAATTGTTGTATGAGGGAAAGGGTTAATTAACAGGCTTTTTTAATTTTGTCTAAACATTTTTAAAGTTGTCTGGTGCATGCTTTGTTGTACAATTTAAACAAACCTTTATAAAGATCAATGCTCTAAATTCCATCCGAGACATGTTTATTTATCAAGACATTAAATCTGATGTTTGTAATCAACCCCCTAACACATAGTGGAACAATTTACATTGAATGACTTACAAAAACAAACACATCATCTCATCATCAGCGAAAAAACATACTGTTGTTTTCAGTGAGCCCACTTCCTTGTCTGTATGGTATTTATCAAACAGGAGTTGTAATAAGGGGACCCTGTGGCCCTGTATCACTCCCCCAGAGCTCTAAATAAGGGGCAATTTGCATGTTCTAATATCCTTATTTGACCTTATAACCCTATGTTGTGGGTACTCAAAAGAATCGTCTCATTGAGACCATTCTTTTGAGTACCCACATCATAGGGTTTGGATGGATGATACGAGAGATATTGTGGGGAAAAGAGCTGTTTACTCCTCCTCATCTTGACCTCGGACTCCCCTGATTGATTTCAGAGTATCCCTACAAATTTACTGAAAACTAGCACAAATAACTTCCTTCAATGCTTTGACCAATCAAAAACGGTTTCAAAATCATGGTAGTAGGTCAACTAATATTTCCTTGAGATCTGTCCTCTTATATAGGAAAGAATATGATCATAATAAGCAATTTCTCCTTTTGTGACAATATTTTCAACTGTATTATACAATTTATACTTTCATTTATAGAGATTTTTTTTTATATTTTGCCAGTATATTTTCAGTCGTCTGCTGCAGATTAATTATATGTGGGGATGGCTTAAATGTCTTTCACATCGATCTACCAACCTTCTTCCAACAATTTCACCCTGTGACTAAACCCAAAATAATTTCAACATGGCATTCGATGAATAGATACTGATTCAAGCTCAGATATTTGGTACATCATTAAATATTTTCTAAAATCATACAATATCAAAGTACAATCTGATGTAGATTAACCCTTTCCCACTTGCAGGTGCATTTTAAACCATTTGCAGTGGAAAACATTTGATAAGATATTGTGACAAAAGAAAACAAAAAATTATGATGAGCAATTTCTTCTTTTACCATATAAATGTTTTCAACTTTTTTTAACTATAATATTATGTTTTAAGAGATTATGGTTTAAGAGATTTCTATGAAGATATTTTAAAAGTCGTCTGCTGCAGTATTATTATATGTGGGAAATAGGGGGTTAAAGAAAAATCAACTGATAAACTGAGATGAAAAGTTGCAATTTGAGAGATGTCTGCAAAAGACTGTCTGGATTAATTGCTTCATCACAAATACTCCTTTTTGTTCTTTGAAAGGTAAATGTTCAAACGCAGTACCTGTGCTATCTAATGTGAGTGCTAAAGGTTTTTTCTTCCTTCAAAAGGTTCTTATTTTTGTGTAAATGGAGGAAATTTATATATCTATATGTACCCTTTCCCGCATGAAGACACAATTTTGATGAAATTGCAGCAGTTAACTTTTGAATACATTGTGGCAAAAGAAGAAATTATTAATGATGAGCAATTTCTCCTTCTGCCACAATGTTTCAACCTTTTTCAAATATTATGACTGTCTTGTTCAGGTGGTGACTGATGGTGACAACTTGACTAGAAATATATCAAGCAACAGTAAAATATATAAAAATCTATTTTAGTAATTATTTTGTTGTTAACCATTTCCCTCATATAGACGCTTTCTGATGCCTCTTCAGCAGACGGCTTTTTGAAAACATAGTGACAAAAGAAGAAATTGCACAAAACGTGCAATTTCTTCTTTTGCCACAATGTTTTCCACTTTTCGTCATAGGTTATCCGTTCAATTATGGAGATTTTCTATGTTTTGACAAAATATGTTCAAAGTCGTCTGCTGCAGAATTGTGGTATGAGGGAAATGGTTAAGTGCCGAGTTATATTGACTGAACAGGCATACACAGCCGTTAATATCATCTCCTGAGGGATATTTACTATATTATTGAATGTATCTCTTAGATTTGTAAAGACTGTGTTGGTATCGTTAGCTGTTCACCTGACGTCGTATTTTTAGAGTCTCCAGTTTTTTATAACATCAGACATAAACCTTTCCCACATATAGACACATTCTGATGCTTCTGCAGCAGATGACTCTGGAAAACATTGTTACAAAAGTAGAAATTGCTCAATATGAGCAATTTCTCCCTTTGCCACAATATCTTCAACTCCATTCAATAAATATACTATCATTTATAGACATTGTCTATATATGTTTGCCTTGAAGTTATCAAAGACGTCTGCTGCAGATTTGTTGATTTGATGACTACCGGTATGTTTCAACCCTATTCAATAACTTACATTAATCTATTTGTCTTTTTTTTCCCCTTAATGTTGTCAAAGATGTGTTGCTGCAGATTTGTTGTATGAGGGAAAGAGAGAGCCGACTATTACCTGGAAAATTGGAAGCATGGAGTTGTGACAGATTTGGAAACGTTGTGTAAAGGATATTTCTTTCATTATGAATAATTTCTCTTTTTCCCACAGTTTTTGCTGTAGGTGTCAGAATTGTCTGTGTCATAAAATTTGTAGTAGGGAAAGGAAAACAAGCTAATCAATTGAACATAAATTTTCTTCTCATGACTTTTTCTGCAAACTAATATATCTTCCAGAATGTTTTCGACTCTATATAATAATTAAAGATTCCACTTTCATTATTTTACTGAAAGTTAACATTTTGATCCAGATGTTTTTAACCTTTTCCCCCCATACAACATTCCAGGACAGATCTTAATGTCCTCTATAAATATCAACCCTTAGAATCCCACACAATTTGCAGCAGATGATTTTCAAATCATGTAGGCAAAATTCAATAATTTCTACAAATAAAAGTTTAGTTGTGAAAACAGTCTGGCAAAAGTAGAAATTACTATTATCTATTATCTTGCCATCCTGTTCCAAACTATAGTCGGCTGCAAATGCGTAAAAATGCATCTACCTGTAGGAATGGGTTATCATCAAGTAAGTATTAGGTGGTTTAACCCTTTCCCTCATACGACAATTCTGCAGCGGATGACTTTGAATGTATTTTGTTAAAACATAGAAAATCTCCATAATTGAATGGATAACCTATGACAAAAAGTGGAAAACATTGTGGAAAAAGGAGAAATTGCACGTTTTGTTAGAATAGAGATGAAAACATCATGGCAAAAGGAAAATTGCTCATAATGAACTATGATGGTTTCAAAAGTTGTCTGCTACAAAATGCTTAAAAGTGTGTCTGCTAATGGGAAAGCTTTCAAGTTGTCTGAATTAATAAATTATACAACATACAAGAGAAAGTTGATGCAACGCATCAATGTCGCCGGATATCCATAGTGCAGTTATGCATAACACTAACATTAAGGTAGTTGAATAAACAGTTATCAACTGAGGGGCATATTGGAACATCAGGGGTGGGGGTCAAGTGAAAATGTATCATAACTTGCATTGTTTTGTCAACTAAGTGAATGATAATTGAAGCCTTTCATTGTTTATGATCAATCTCCATTCCAAAGTAGGTTGACCATACACACAACTAATTATTGATCATAAACAGTAATGGAAATGAGTAATCTTGCCAATCATTAGTCTTAGTATGTATACAGTGCTTTCATTAAGGAATAATTATAAGATTTGTGAATTCAACATACACTTTTCAAGATGTTTGTCAGAATATTTGAATTTTATTATTTTTCAATAAAACCACAAAACAGACAATTTATGATTTGCATGCAATAGCACGTCATTTTACCTTTCCTCTTTTAAAGTCAACAGTGGAAACCTTTGCAGCAATCTACTTTTAAAACAATGAGATAAGGGTAAAATCGCTGAAGACATGAGTTTTCTCTTTTTCTCAAAATGATATTAGCTTAGCATCCTAATTATATCATACTTTAACAAATGTTGAAATGTAGTCCAATATTTATAAATTAGACCACCTTCGAAATATAATAATAACTAAACAGTTAAATCTCATTGAAATTGCTGTATAATTTTAACTTAATTTCGAACATAAACTTAGCCCTACAACATGTTAATTTATTTTAATTCTTTCCTTCCTTTTTTATAATGAAAACAACAAACTACTCATGTTTTAAAATTATATTATGATGAGCGCCCTTGTGTCAATGATGCATAACAGATCGGAAGCAATATGCTTTTAGGGAATTAAATGACACATTTAAAATTGTCAAGGACGAAATAATTTTGTACGAAAGACCCGATCCTTTCTTATTCGCAGAGGTGTCGTTCTTGAAACTCTCTTTATAGGCAGAGAGTGTTCGTTCAAAGTCATTTTTCCATTAAAACCAGTTTTATCTCGGTTTGTTCTTTTCTTCATTTGTTTCGAACCAAATAAACATTTTTAAATCACCTATAATTTACTATTTGTAAGTGAGTGTAAAGAGCGGCTCTCTGCAAAGGAGATTGATCTACGCAGTTGGTATTCGCGAGTCACGCAGGTGCGCGTAAGTAAACAAACAAGCAAATTCAGAGAATCATGGTCCCCCGCCAGGGTCAAGGTCACAAAAATTGGTATTGATGGAAAGGGGTTGTCACAAGGAATACACATGTGAAATATGAAAGCAGTACCTATTACGGTTCAGAAGAAAGGGCCATAACTCCGTGAAAAATCATCCAACCGGAACGCAAACACGATATGCGCATCTACACTTGGTGGTGATCCTTCCTATGAAGTTTCATAAAATTCCAAAAAGCGGTTGCAGAGAAATAGCCCGGAAATGAATTTAGTCATACATAGCCTGATGGTGGAGTAAAGGGCCATAACTCCGTGAAAAATAATCCAACCGGAACGCAAACACGATATGCGCATCTACACTTGGTGGTGATCCTTCCTATAAAGTTTCATCAAATTCCAAAAAGCGGTTGCAGAGAGATAGCCCGGAAATGAATTAAGTCATACATAGCCGGATGGTGGGGTAAAACTCCGTGAAAAATCATCCAACCGGAACGCAAACACGATATGCACATCTACACTTGGTGGTGATCCTTCCTATAAAGTTTCATCAAATTCCAAAAAGCGGTTGCAGAGAAATAGCCCGGAAAAATGAATTTACTCATACATAGCCGGATGGTGGGGTAAAGGGCCATAACTCCGTGAAAAATCATCCAACCGGAACGCAAACACGATATGCGCATCTACACTTGGTGGTGATCCTTCCTATGAAGTTTCATAAAATTCCAAAAAGCGGTTGCAGAGAAATAGCCCGGAAATGAATTTAGTCATACATAGCCTGATGGTGGAGTAAAGGGCCATAACTCCGTGAAAAATAATCCAACCGGAACGCAAACACGATATGCGCATCTACACTTGGTGGTGATCCTTCCTATGAAGTTTCATCAAATTCCAAAAAGCGGTTGCAGAGAAATAGCCCGGAAATGAATTTAGTCATACATAGGGGTAAAGGGCCATAACTCCGTGAAAAATAATCCAACCGGAACGCAAACACGATATGCGCATCTACACTTGGTGGTGATCCTTCCTATGAAATTTCATCAAATTCGAAAAAGCGGTTGCAGAGAAATAGCCCGGAAACGAAAGTGTGACAGCGTGACGGACTGACGGACTGACGGACTGACGAATGAGAAATAATAGTCCCCGCGCTTTCGCAAAAGCGGGGGACAATTAGACTGCGACGTAAAGGTTTGTAGTTATCGACTTTTGATTACAGGTAGTAGTGTAAAATAAAGTATACCAGTCTAGCTAATAGGGACTGTTTTGTCTTCGTAAATAAAACAAAAAAACATAAATGCGAGTCAAAATAAAGAAACTGAAAATACCTAAAACATCGGAATATTTATTTAATTTTAGATGTGTCATTACTTAGTGTTTTTAAACAAACACAATTGTGATATGTTCAAGACATCTAAATGTGTTTCTTTCTAATAATAATCCCCCCTCCCATGTGATTTCAGAAAACCTATTAAAAATAGAAGTCGCGGGCTTCTGCCCGGCGACTAATAAAGAGTTGGAAGTATTCATTTTACACTTGTACAGAGAGGTGAAAACAATATGTAAGA
This sequence comes from Serripes groenlandicus, assembly GCA_031761405.1. Classification (NCBI taxonomy): domain Eukaryota; kingdom Metazoa; phylum Mollusca; class Bivalvia; order Cardiida; family Cardiidae; genus Serripes; species Serripes groenlandicus. The sequence continues at coordinate 119,469,535 of JASEVX010000001.1, read as the reverse complement.
AAAGGAGAAATCATACACCGTGAGTAATTCCTCCATTTTCAAAAGTGATCTCCTGTAGTTTAGTTTGTTTGTACAGTATTTAAACAATATATCTCAATATTGACATATAGCAGTTGGTTGCAAGTCTAGCAGGGACCACATTTGTCTTCGTAAATAAGACAAAAACACTTAAATGCAAGTCAACAAAATGAAACTAAAAATACCTAAAACATCGAAATGTTTATTCCATTTTAGATGTGTCATTACTTAGTGTTTTTAAACAAACACAATTGTAATATGTTCAAAACATCTTAATGTGTTTCTTTCCAATAATTATCCCTCCTCCCATGTGATTTCCGAAAAGCTATTAAAAATAGAAGTCGCGGGCTTCTGCCCGGCGACTAATGAACACTGCTTTCAACAGCATTTCAGCCAATAAATATCACAGCGATTCCTGGTAAATAACCAGTGAAACCAGTGAATCAATGGTAACATTTAATTCCTTCAACCCTCAGCACAAAGGAGGGAAGCCATTACTACCTTTTTTAAAGTCTTTGGTATGACACGACCGAGGATCAAACCTTGGGTATCCCACTATTGAGGCAGATGATCTAACCCATACAGAATCAAGTCTGATAAGTCATCTGCATCAGGAAATGAGTTGAAAACATTGATGGGAAGGAGAAATTACTCATAATGCGCAATTTTTTCCTTCTGCAACAATATTTTTAAAAGTCGTCTGCTGCAGATATGCTAAAATGCTTCTGAATGTGAGGGAGGGATTAATACTTTCCCACAAACATCAAAGCTGCTGCAGACCACTTTGAAAACTTATCTTTTATTTGAAAATATAATTTAATTATATGTATTGTAACTCACGGTAGACTACAGAGATGAAAAAAATATGGCAAATGGAGAAATTGCTCATGAGATTATGTTTGGCACAATGTTTTCAGAAGTCGTCTGCATCAAAACACATCCGTATGTTAGAGAAGGTTTAACTACTTACTGTTAATTAGAAAGAGCCCTAGGTAGATTCCTGTATATCCCAATTGAGAAAATGTACCATTCTCCACAAAGTCCTAGTTTCCCAGTTAATGGTATGGTAATAATTAAAACCCAGTTTAACTATTCTTTGATCATCTGATTCCAGGAAATTAATCTCAAACTCTTACAATTAACTTAACCAAAATGTTTTTTGTAAACAGTATACCCAGCATACTGGGAACAAAATCTCTTAGCATATGCACACACTGTTACATGTACAGCTTAATTTGCTTGTCACTTATCTAATTTTTATTTTTTAGCCGGTCAATCAGCAATAAGTGATCTATGGGGAATAAGTAAAATTTCACTGTATACAAATTTAGCCAAGCAAGATCATATAAAACTTGACTTCCATCAAATGAAGTATTTACACATAAAACATCACAATCCTGCCTATTGTTCAGTCAAACTGTTTCAGTTATGATCTATTAAATTCTTAGAACTCCTACAAAATCCTGTATAGAACTTATATACGACAAGAAAAAACACTACATTTTCCAAGTCACAGACAGTCCTAGAATGGACCTGTATAATTTCCTTGTTCACACATTGATTATTATTGAACCAGTCCATATAACTCGGTGCCTCGATACCTGCCTTTCTCTTCTGACTGGTTACTGTATAAGACAGACTGGGTTACAGTGAACGTTTATACCACTGCCTGCTCTATCAAAAATCTATTGGACATTACCGAATGTCTAAGGATAACACACATTCTACTGTGATGCCTTTTTTAACCCTTTCCCTCATATGGACGCTTTCTGACGCCTCTGCAGCAGACGGCTTTTTGAAAACATAGTGACAAAAGAAGAAATTGCACAGAACGTGCAATTTCTCCTTTTGCCACAATATTTTCCACTTTTTGTCATAGGTTGTCCATTCAATTATGGAGATTTTCTATGTTTTGTAAAAAATAAGTTCAAAGTCGTCTGCTACAGAATTGTCGTATGAGGGAAAGGGTTAATGCACTCTAATCACACACTTGAATTGATTCATTTTTCTTCCAGGATCTATATCACGTTCTTCATCTCGGCAGAAAATGCTTTTAGAAGACATATTGGAAATAGACGAGATTGCTAAAAACCAGCATTTATTTTCCTCCCCACAATCTCAATTAAATCTATGTATCAAAATTGACCATCAAAGTTTCAAGCTTTCGGATTTTTCTTTCAAATGTTTTCAAAGAACCATATCCAAGTAAGAGTTCATTCCTATTAGCATTATAAGACATTTATGCATAAGAATACAAATTATGTATTCAATCCCATTTTTTTATGTGGATGAAAATCCTTGCCACAGTTAACCCTTTCCCTCATACGACAATTCTACAGCAGACGACTTTGAACATATTTTGTCAATAAATAGAAAATCTCTATAATTGAATGGATAACCTATGACTAAAAGTGGAAAACATTGTGACAAAAGAAGAAATTGCTTGCTTTGAGCAATTTCTTCTTTTGTCACTCAATGTTTTCAAAAAGCTGTCTGCTGCAGAGGCATCAGAAAGTGTCTATATGAGGGAAAGCGTTAACTCTATTTTAACCCTTTCCCACATACAGACGCCTCTGCAGCAGAGGACTTTTGAAAACATGGTGACAAAAGAGAAAATGCTCAAAACGAACAATTTCTCCTTTTGTCACTCATAATATTTTCAACTCTTTTCAGTAATTATACCTACATTTATAGAGATTTTCTGTGTGTTTGCACAGATGATTTCAAAGTCCTCTGCTGCAGAATTATTGTATGCCGGAAAGGGTTGATAGATAAATTCAATGTTTGTTTCTAGATGTTTTCAAAGTGGTCTACTGTACATTTATTTTGTAGATCAATTCAGAGGCCTTAGATAAGTTGATTAATTGATGGGGTTTAACGCCGTTTTTCAACAACTTTTCGGTTATATCATGGCGGCCAGTTCACCTACTCATGCATTTCCTTGTTTTTTCACAGCAGTACTCCACACAACAAGAAAACCACACCAGTACTCCACACAACAATCTTCCCAAGCAACTGGCTGCTTTTCCACATAGACTTAGCCCATTAGTGGAAGACGAATGACGCATGTCGCATTGACTTTTGTCAATCCTCTGAAAGAAAGTTGGCCGAGCCGGGATTTGAACTCACAACCCCGTGGATTGACAGACCGCGTCGCTCCCGGGGCTCGGCTTAGATAAGAAAGAGCTTAACCCTTTCCCTCATACGACAATTCTGCAGCAGACGACTTTGAACATATTTTGTCAAAAATTAGAAAATCTCTATAGTTGAATGGATAACCGTTTTGTGCAATTTCTTCTTTTGTCACTATGTTTTCAAATAGCCGTCTGCTGCAAAGGTGTCAGAAAGCGTCTATATGAGGGAAAGGGTTAACCTTATTGTTTCCCACATACAAAATATCTACAGCAGACAACTTTGAAATCCTCTCGTCAAAGATATTAAGAACTCTCTATAAAGGAAAGAATGATTATTTAATGGAGTTGCAAACATTTTGGCAATATGGGAAATTGCTCTTTATAAGCCGTTTCTCCTTTTAGACATAATGTTTTTTAAATTTTTTGTGTCGCAGATGCTTCAAAATGCATCAACATTTGTGAAAGAGTTCAGACTTTTGCCTACAATAGATCTCTTATCCAAACAAAACCCTATTGGTCTATTTTATGGGTTACTGAAAATGTACTAAGTTGTGGGCGTTCAAAGGTATACTTTTTTCTTTTATAGAGATTTTCCTTGTATTTTAGCCTTGACATATTCAAAGCCTTCATTCTGCTGCAGATCTGTTGTTTCTGGGAAAGATAAAAATACACCTGTAATTTGTCATTCTGTTAAATGCCCAGATGGGACAGAGTTTACAACATAAAACAGGACAGAAAAACAGTCATTAAGTGATTGTAGAACAAAAAACCAATATGAAATGGAATGAAACATCAACAGTGAATATTTAAAGCTCTAGATATGGGGCGTTTTGCATGTTCTAAAATCCTTATTTGACCCTCTAACCCTATGTTGTGTGTACTCAAAAGAATCGTCTCAGTGAGACAATTCTTTTGAGTACCCACAACATAGGGTTTGCTTTCATAATAAGACAGAAATTGTGGGGAAAAGAGCTGAATACTCCTCCTTATCTGGACCTCTGTGACAACAATCAGAGGCAGAAATGAAACATCTACTACTGGATACAGCCTGTTAAATATTGATCATACTGGTCATTATCCCTTCCCACGCTGAATATGGGCATTTTAGACTCTTCAAAACTTAAAACATCACATGAAATGCAGGAACTATTTGGACAAGTAGGTAAATATTCAGATAAACACTTGAAAAACTAAATGAAGGAAATGCAAAAAAAAAAATACTCATTATAAGCAATTTCTTTCTTAAAGCTTTCCTATAGACAAAATATCTGTAGCAAATGACTTTGAAAACATCTTATCAAAAATGTGAAAAAATTCCATTAATGACACTTTAGTTATTAAATAGAATAGAAAATATTGTTGCAAATGGTAAAATTGCTCATTATGAGCAATTTCACCTTTAGAACGATGTTTCCAAAAGTCGTCTGCTGCAGGCGTCTGAAAGCGTCAATATCTGGGAAACCAGGGTTAATGCTTTTATAATGTCACCTGCTGCATCATAAGTTTTCTGTATAAGGGTAAGGTTAAATGGCTAAAACACCAGAAAATGAATGTACTATCAACGTTAACCGGCCTATCATGCTTTATTTGTTTAATGGACTTTCCTAGTTTTTGATTTTAGTAGTTCCTTATAGGAATATAACTTTGTTTGCAGTCTTGTCTTGATCTTGATTTGCAATGAACCCAATGGTCACCAAATTAACCTTTTCCCACATATAGACGCTTTCTGACACATCGGTAGCAGATGACTGTTAAAAACATTATGACAAAAGGAGAAATTGCTCAAAACAAGCAATTTCTCCGTTTGGCACAATGTTTTCAAATTTCTTCAGTAATTATTAGTCGCCGGGCAGAAGCCCGCGACTTCTATTTTTAATAGGTTTTCGGAAATCACATGGGAGGGGGGATTATTATTAGAAAGAAACACATTTAGATGTCTTGAACATATTACAATTGTGTTTGTTTAAAAACACTAAGTAATGACACATCTAAAATGAAATAAATATTCCGATGTTTTAGGTATTTTCAGTTTCTTTATTTTGACTCGCATTTATGTTTTTTTGTTTTATTTACGAAGACAAAACAGTCCCTATTAGCTAGACTGAAATACTTTATTTTACACTATATACTACATGTACTCAAAAGGCGATAACTACAAACCTTTACGTCGCACAGTCTTAATTTATTTACATACCCACACCTGCTTGAAGCAGACTGTTTGTTATGTGTAAATATCGAGATGAAAATGACCTCGAATATGCTCCTTTTATTGGCAATTTTAACTTCCTGAATGTTATTTTCATGTTCAAAGAGATGTCTTGATTTGTGAAGAAGGCATTTTATAATGTTTATCTATGTATATCTAAAATATAAAATGTTTCTAAGCTAAAACTGTTGATCGCGTGACTCGCGAATACCAACTGCGTAGAACAATCTCCTTTGCAGAGAGCCGCTCTTTACACTCACTTACAAATAGTAAATCGTAGGTGATTTAAAATGTTTATTTGGTTCGAAACAAATGAAGAAAAGAACAAACCGAGATAAAACAAGTTTTAATAGAAACATTACTTTGAACGAACACTCTCTGCCTATAAAGAGAGTTTCAAGAACGACACCTCTGCGAATAAGAAAGAATCAGGTCTTTCGTACACAATTATTTCGTCCTTGACAATTTTAAATGTGTCATTTAATTCCCTAAAGGCATATTGCTTTCGATCTGCATAGTATTATGCATCATTGACACAATGGCGCTCATCATAATATAATTTTAAAACATGAGTAGTTTGTTATTTTCTTTATAAAAAAAGAAGGAAAGAATTAAAATAAATTAACATGTTGTAGGGCTCAGTTTATGTTCGAAATTAAGTTTAAATTATACAACAATTTCAATGAGATTTAACTGTTTAGTTGATATTATATTTCGAAGGTGGTCTAATTTATAAATATTGGACTACACTTCAACGTTTGTTTGTTAAAGTATGATATAATTAGGATGCCAAGCTAATATCATTTTGAGAAAAATGAGAAAACTCATGTCTTCAGCGATTTAACCCTTATCTCGTTGTTTTAAAAGTAGATTGCTGCAAAGGTGTCCACTGTTGACTTTAATAGAGGAAAGGTAAAAAGACGTGCTATTGCATGCAAATCCTAAATTGTCTGTTTTGTGGTTTTATTGAAAAATAATAAAATTCAAATATTCTGACAAACATCTTGAAAAGTGTATGTGGAATTCACAATCTTATAATTATTCCTTAATGAAAGCACTGTATACGTACTAAGACTAATGATTGGCAAGATTTCTCATTTCCATTACTGTTTATGATCAATAATTAGTTGGTTGTGTGTATGGTCAACCTACTTTGGAATGGAGATTGATCATAAACAATGAAAGGCTTCAATTATCATTCACTTCGTTGACAAAACAATGCAAGTTATGATACATTTTCACTTGACCCCCACCCCTGATGTTCCTATATGCCCCTCAGTTGATAACTGTTTATTCAACTACTATAATGTTAGTGTTATGCATAACTGCACTATGGATATCCGGCGACATTGATGCGTTGCATCAACTTTCTCTTGTACCTTCATTTATAGAGATTTTCTACGTTTTTGCCTACAAGATAACTGATATTGCTTGACGCCATTTTCAACCATTTTTAGTTGTATCATGGCATAACCTGTGTCAGTTACCTGTGCTACTAGTCCACTTATCCTTACACCCGGTGAGCCTTCTCCATGCTAAAACCCCACAATCCTGCGCATAAAAAACATCAATGACAAGGCTGGGGATTGAACCTATGACCTAGAGCCTTTGAGTTGGGTCCTCTTCCACTTAATCACAAATGTGATCACAGCTAGATGACTGAAAAGTGATCCCTTAGTGGACTGTGACATGGCAAGCAACATAAACCAATCATACCAAGTAAAGGATTATCCCTTTCCCACATACAGACGCCTCTGCAGCAAACAAATTTTGCAAACATTGTGGCAATAAAAGAAATTGCACATAATAATCAATGTCTCCTTTTGTTACAATGTTTTCAGATATTTTTAATTATTATACTTTCATTTATGGAGATTTTCCATAATGTTGCATACCGTGATTATGTACTTTCAAAGTCATCAGGAGTGCTGCAAATGAGTCATATGTGGGAAAGGGTTAACACATCACTGAATATTTATTAACAATGGAAATTTTGTCTCATGCCACCAACTGTCATTTTAGGAACATAAAAAATCTTTACTAATTCTTTTTCCGATTTGCTTTTCTGAGTAGATGGTGGGTCACTTTGCTAACTCGTTTCCAAGAATGTGATATTTAACCCTTTCCCACATACAACAAATCTGCAGCAGACGCCTTTGAAAACATCTCAACAATAATATGGAAAACTCCATAAATGAAAACATATATACTTATTGAATAGAGTTGAAAACATTGTGTCAAAAGGAGAAATTGCTTGTTTTAAGCCATTTCTTCTTTTGTCACAAAGTTTTCAAAAGTCCCGTGCTGCAGGGGCATCAGAAAGCGTCTAGCAGACGTCTTTTTGAAAACATAGCGACAAAAGAAGAAATTGCACAAAACGTGCAATTTCTCCTTTTGCCACAATGTTTTCCACTTTTAGTCATAGGTTATCCATTCAATTATAGAGATTTTCCATATTTTGATAAAATATGTTCAAGACGTCTGCTGCTGAATTGTCGTATGAGGGAAAGGGTTAAGAGCCTCCTGGCTTCCTAACACCAGTACCCCACACAACAGCTTTTCCAAACAACTGGCTGTTTTTTCCACATACACTGTAAGCCAATGGTGGAAGATGAATGAAGTTTGTTGCCTCGACTTTTGTCAAACGTTGGAAAGAAAGTTGGCTGAGCTGGGGTTCGAACTCACAGCCCCTGTGGAGAGGGATTTAATCCATAGTATCGTTTATCCAACAAATTCAAGAACTAGACATAATTCAATTTAATTAGTATTTATTTAAACAATTGGAAATCAATTAGACATGAAAGTACAAACAGGAGCTTGAGTAAATCTCGATACTATACAATTATTTAAAACCTCTACAAAATTTCATTTATAAATTGATACTTTGTATCAATAATGCAGACAATTCTACAGGCAACAGTTATTTTCAAATCATTGTATGAACTATTGTTTGGTGTTTTATGCAGCTCTAAAAATGTTCAGTTATATCACAGTGTTTCCCGGGTTAGTTTTCAGTACTACCGGTTCATTTATCCTGACAGTGGCGTAGCTTCCTTTAGGCCGTGTAGGCCGCGGCCTACACCTTTTCCCAGAAAGTCGAAAAAATAAAAATGCCAAAAATGCAATAAAAATCGGAGGGGGAGAGGGGTAAGGGTAAACAAGAACATCAGAAACAAGATTTGCCAAGAATAAACTAATTGATTTGTCGGAATCAACACGTATGGAATGGTGAATAGGCTATATATAACCCAAAGGAAGACTTAGAGTGCAAACGACTGGAGCCCGCATTAAGTTCCGTCTTTTAGACATTTTAAACGAAGTTTAGTGGGCGCTTTTTTTTAAATGTAAACAGACTCTTGGTCTGATAGAGGTCATCATGACCGAAAACATTCCCAAGTACCCAGATATCGGATGTTTAACTTTACCTTCTGTAGACGAAGACACCAAACAAAAGTTGTTAAATGGCACCTGGCCATCATGTCTTCAGTTCTCATTTCCCACACGGTCAGTCTTTTTCTTAGTTTCAAATAGAAAATATACACTAAAGTCTATTCTCAGTATTCTGCATAATTTAAACCAATTTTGAGTTGATTTTGAGGATAATTGTATATTTTATGAATGGTTTCTCCTTTTGACTTACGACAAATATTTGCGTACGACGTTTAGTAAGACGGGCCCCTGCCCTTGATGAGTCGGTAAATATTCGTAATGAGGAAATAGCATTGTGTTTAAATAAGAAAAATGTTACGAATTTGATTGAGAGGATTTCGTGGCCGAGTGGTTAAGGCGACGGACTTCGAAGATTAAGTGTTTTACCCGCCAAAGTTCAAAACCAACCCTCGACATAATTTTTTTATTTTTTTTTTGCAACTAAATATTTAACTCATTACATTTAATATGTTTCAAAGGAAATTACACGAAAATATATATTATTTATAAAAAAAATGGACTTGCATATTGTGTAAGCACACGATTTAATAGACAGTACAACTTATTTCAAATTAAGACAGTCGAATGCAGTGGCAGGCATTTTCTTCTTCATTTTAATTAATGTTTAATTTAACTAGTATTGAAGATAATATAAATAAGAAGACATTTAACATGAAAAACTGTTATAAAAGAAAACGGCGCTGTTATAACTGAAAGGAGTTCAAACAACCACAGCCGTCTGTGTTTTGGTTTGCCAAAATTGGGTAAAACCCCAAAACAAGATAGCCCCTCTTTCTGGGTTATCAAGTTAAACATGAACCAAATTAGGGGATTTTTAGAAGATGAAAAAATGCTATTATTAGAAACTGGTTTCCACAAATAATATTATATGAAGTCAGGGACCGCCCTAAAATCAGTCGCCTTATATATATGAAGTCAGGGACCGCCCTAAAATCAGTCGCCTGTGACATAGCTCGCCCCACCCACTTTCTCATTATTCGTAAAAGACCGCACAAATCATTTAAAATGTTTTTAATCTTCTGAACATGCTGCGACAATTTCGTGAAATTGACTTACGATGAGTTTTATCGTAAGTTGCTTGATACCGGGTTCGATGCCCCATCCGGCTGATTTTTTAAAAATTCTTTGTCTTGAACGAAACAGTATTTTAACAATTTTAATTACCATTATTTATTATTGTTTTCTTTTCCAGAGAATTTGGAAAAAGTAGTAAGCCGCGAAAACTCAGCGGGAAATGGTTAATGGAAACACCATGGTTGAGGTACTCTATGACAAAGGATGCCGTCTTTTGTGTGAACTGCTGTTTGTTCGGAGGACGAGAGAAAACCTTTACAGCTGGAACATGGGATTGGAAGAATATTTCCATGATAATAAAACGTCATGCAGATGAAAAATCTCATCTTGATGCGTCTATTCATGCCGAAGGCTATATGGATATCTTGTCCGGCAAATGTGAATCAATAAACAAAACCATATCCACCAGTGCAAAAGAATCGGTAAACAAAAATCGATACATATTGTCCAGAATTATTGAAGTAATTGTGCTTTGTGCAAAGCAGAATATACCATTACGTGGACACACCGAAAATAACAGCAATTTCATGGCTATACTGAGGACCTTTGCACAAAATGACGAAATACTAGCAAACCATCTAGAAAATGCACACTATAACAGTAAATACACTTCACCAGAAATCCAAAACGAATTAATTAACATTTGCGCAAGTCAGGTGAAGAATCAACTTTTGGAAGACTGTCGGTCGTGCCCCTATTACGCCATCATGGTTGATGAAGCAACAGACAAATCGACAAAAGAACAACTGTCTTTTTGCGTGCGTTTCGTTGATGGGAGTTGCGAAGTCCGAGAAGAATTTCTTGGATTGGTCGAGTGTGAATCGATCAAGGGAGTCGCACTCTGCGCAAAAATTGTGGAGTTCTTGCAAGAAGCAAATCTCGATATACTTAAGATCAGGGCTCAGTGCTATGACGGTGCGTCAAACATGTCTGGGAAATTTCGGGGACTTCAAGCTCTTATCCGTGAACGTTCACCACATGCAAATTACGTGCATTGCAAATCGCATTGTTTGAATCTTTCTTTAGTCCATAGCTCGAACATTCCTTGTGTCAGAACCATGATGTCGACTGTTCAGGACATAAGCTTCCTATTTGACTATTCAGCTAAACGGTTGTTTGCATTCCAGGACGAGCTGTCACGCGATGTTGCTACCCAAGAGGAAATGAACCAGCGCACTAAGGTCCGTAAACTGTGTGAAACACGTTGGTCCAGTCGGGCAGACGCTCTTGAAACTTTCAAGAATGCGTTCCCGGTAGTGGTTCACGCATTGGAGACGTTGCAGGCAGATAACGACGAAAAGGCGGGGCAATATCTGGCCGCCATATTACGCTTCGAATTTATAATCGCGCTGCTTGTGGCGGAACACATTCTGAGTAGCACCGTCCCCCTGACAAATCTCCTACAAAAGCAGGACAACGACTTGTTGCACGCTGTGAGTGAAACACGCGTAGTTATTAAACTGTGCAACGATGAAAGGGCTGACCAGTATGTTTGGGATGCTTTATACGACAAGGCCGTAAATGTTAGCGCTGATTTTAATATTCAACCATCAATGCCGAGAAGAGCTGGTCGTCAGCAGCACAGAGCTAACCCTGATGTCCAAACGGTGTCCGATTACTACAGGGTCACTTTGTATAATGTCTTCCTGGACCATTTAGTTCAGGAAATGGAAACTCGGATCCTGGGTAATGAAGATCGGTACTGTGCGCAACACTTATTGCCTTCCAAACTCGCTGACCTGCGGGAAAATATGCTGCCGACAATTTATGCCGCCTTTGCCCCCGACCTTCTTCAAACATACGAGACATTCAAGTCGGAAATTGCTAGATGGAGAGTCAAATGGAGTATTACAGACATTAGGGCTTCAAGACTCCATGACACCCTTCAGCAGACGTGCAAGGACTTGTATCCTTGCATTTGTACCATCATCGGGGTCCTTTTGACAATGCCACCGACGTCGGCCACATGTGAAAGGTCATTCAGTGGAATGAAACGCATAAAGAACTATTTGCGAACAACAATGACGTCTGACAGACTGTCGTCTTTGGCCCTAATCCATGTACACAAAGACATGAACATCAATGTTGACCGAGTGATTAACGTGTTTGCCTCAGAGAAATGCAGAAAACTAGACTTTTTCTAAATTGACGTTTGACATTGACTTGAAACGCATTTAGATGTTGAAAACTAATGTCGCTAGTTTTTCCTCTTGTCTTTTATTTGCAATATTCGCTGATATTTTATGAATTTCAAAAACATTTATGAGGTAAACAAAATACTTGAGGGTTAAAGCATAATGTTTAACATAACGGCATAGCATATATTTAATTAAACAATATAATTATGTAAAATTATAATTTGAAGAAAACAAACCTCAAGTTGAAAATAGCCAGCAAATAGTGTCTAAATTAACAATATAAAATCAACGTCCAGTTGCTGTCAAATTTATTTCAGTCAAGAGAATAAAATCTAAGTAAAATGTCATGATATATATGGTCTAGAAAACATTCTTATTTGTACCAAATATACCCCAAAACGCATCTCCGACATTCTATGGCGCATTCGGCCTACACCTTCATTTCATCCAAGCTACGCCCCTGCCTGACACCAGTTAGTCAGTCGTAATGTTAACCCTGCAAAACTGAGCACTAATAGGAGGGCAGCCATCATTAGTCGCCGGGCAGAAGCCCGCGACTTCTATTTTTAATAGCTTTTCGGAAATCACATGGGAGGGCGGCTTATTATTAGAAAGAAACAAATCTAGATGATTTGAACATATTACAATTGTGGTTGTTTACGAACACTAATAAATGACACATCTAAAATGAAATAAATATTCCGATTTTTTAATGTTTGCAGTTTTTTTATTTCACTCGCATTTAAGTTTTTTGTCTTATTTACGAAGACAAAAGTGGTCCCTTCAAGACGTGAACCAACACCCCCTAATGCAGACTCTTATGTGTCATCATTGAGGTCAATTTCGGATTCTCCTTTTAATAGCAATTTTAACTTACTAAATGTTGTTTTCATGTTCAAAGAGATGTCTTGATTTGTGTAGAATTCATTTAATAATGTTAATCCATGAATATCTAAAGTAGGAACTGTTTCTAAGCTAAATATAGACCCTATTCTGTTGTGCAGTTCCGTGACCTTTAACATCGATTTTCGCGCATGCGCATTTCGATATGAAAAAGCGAGTGATATTATTTTATTTTAGACAAGTACAAGACGAATGTTTGACGCAAAGCGTCAAAGAGAAGCCGCAATATTTCGTTGTACATGTAGAAATAAGAAAAAAAGAACATTTTTAAATCCACAAACAAAAGAACAATTTAAACTGTAGACGGTAATGCTGATATATTTCTCCTTTTGAAGACTTTTGTTTTCTTCAAATTACCTCCCTTTAAAGCAATACCAGGATATTTACCTTGTGATTCGAATAAGATGGACAAACATTGAAATTATATGAATGAATACTATTATTTAAATAAGTAACAACAGCAAAATTAAATTTAAGCCAGATAAATGTGTACACATTTCGTTAATTTTTTATAGATACCCTAATGTATAGGTATGTATATAAAATTTATAAACAAATGTTTTCATTACTACGTTCCTAATGTTTGAATAGACTAAGGAAAGTCAAGATTACATAAATAAATCAATGCAGTCTTTTCCGGCGACATTGATGCCTTGCATCAACTTTCTCTTGTTACCATTTTTAAAGTCTTTGGTATGACCTGGCGGTGAAAAGGAGGAACAGTTACTTCTCTGGTTCTACTCCCAATATTGTTTTCGAAGCTACATCAAAATGAACTTTTTACAACATACTGTATACATGGATATATTTGCGTGTCCAAAAGTTTGCAAATTGCCGACTTCAGACGTTTCGCATGCGGAAATGTTTGCGAATCACAGAAATCTGTATGTTTGTAATTTTTGCACGTCATCAATATCACTTAACCGAAGTCGTGCATAATATCTACAAGTCATGAAAATATTCTGTAAATTATCGATAAAAAGTGTTGACACATCAATACAATGCGACCCATCGTTTGCCGAGACCTGTAAGGACATATACCGGACTGGTGATGGGCAACTTATAAATATGTTAAATGTATTGCTGCAAATATATTGCAAATGTTTGGACGTAATTGTTTCTTAGCTTCTGTTATCTTTTGTTATCTTTAGTAATCAGTCTCATACTGTTTCTTACTGTTTCATTTGGAATGACGATATGAATCAAAATACCGGCTTGACAGTGCATAGGTAAAATAAACATCGGAGAACGTAGAAAGTTTTGCTGGAGAAATTCGCAATAATTTCCATGGCGCAAACTTTACCACTTATACAGTACAGCAAATCTACAGTAGATGACTTTGAAATCATCGTGTCAAAAATATGAAAATCTTTATACAAGAAAGTATAATTATTGAAACGGGTTGAACAAATTGAGTGCTCATTATCTACTGCAGTAGTGTAGAAAAGCCTCTGTAAGTGGGAAAGGGTTAAATGTTCAATTATACAGATGTTACACCTTTTTCTTCAGACTTTTTCAAAATATACAACTCTAAGATTCTAATAACGGATAAAAGCAGAAAAAGATATACATGTAAACCGGAATGAGAACTAACTTAACAACCCTTTTCCAACTTATAGAAGCATTTTGACGCATCTTCAGCAGACGACTTTTGCAAACGTTGTGGAAAAGAGAGAAGTTGCAAACAATGAGCAATTTCTTCTTTCATCACAATGTTTTCAACTCTATTAAAAAACAATACTTACATTTTAAAAGATATTTCATACCTTTGTTCAGATGCTTTCAAATAGTAAGCCGCTGTAGATTTATTGTATGTGGGATAGGATTTTAGAATTAAAGATACAAGAACAAGCACTAACTTAATAGATGGATAATAATGCATCACAATAAAGTTAACTTCAGTAGATTAATTGCTTTCCTGGTATTTTCACTGATCCTTGGAAGGAAATTAACAAATAATTAAGTAAGCTTTCATCATATAATCCAGACAATGTTGTTGCCAAAGAGGAGTCATTCCTTAAGAAAAGGGATTTCACATTTAACCCTTTTCCACTTGCAATAAATCTGCAGCAGACAACTTTGAAAACATCTTGGCAAGTCTATGTGAAATCTCTATAAATAAAAATTAAATTTTTAAAATAAAGTTGAAAACATTGTGTCAAAAGAGGATTTGTTCATTATGAGCATGTTCTCCTTTTCACACAATATTTTCAAAATTCATCTGCTGCAAACTCATCAAAGCGCATCTGCAGTTGGAAAAGGGTCAAACTGCTTACCTAACATCATATTTATAGATTCAGTTAATTTGCAAACATCTGATAAAAAACATTTCTAAAAATCTGCAAGAAATTACAATTGGAATTACATTTTTTAAGCAAAATGGAAAAAAAAATGGAAAAAAAAAGAAATTCCTCATTTCAAACTGCTCTTCACAAACTGTAAAGAGAGGCTCTTTAGAGCAGTCATATATCAATTATATGGCTCTAGAGGATTCAAAGCAACATATGCAGAACAAACAAAAACATCAAAGAGTAAACCTATCTCCTTGTACATCCATAAAATACCAACAAGTTATCTTCTCAAAGTTGTTCACTATCCTGCTGCTATCTGTTTCCCACATACAAGAAATCATCGCGAGACTACTTCTAGAAAAATCTAGACAAACTAAATAAATGAAACAATTTTAAATTTTATTAAAACAAAAGGACCGTTGTGGTCCATCATATCGCTTACCTCATTTAATAGAACTTACTCTTGACATATTAGGAAATGTGAGCCCTGTCCCCTGGTGGCCATATTGATCAAAGGATCAGAATAATTTGAACAATCTAGGTAGAGGGTCACCCAAGGAACATTCTGTGGCAAATTATTTACAAATCAAGCTGTGAAATAATGACCCATGTCCCATCATTTTCTACAGTGGTCAATCAAGAGGAACTGGCAAGCAATACACATTGTGTACTGTTGTATAACATGCAAGGACTACTATATATAAGATTGGGTTATATTCAGTAACTTTGGTTCTTGGTAAGTTACAAACAGTCGAAGGACTTTGCAGTCAGGAGCTGCTAGCCCAATTACTATGCTATATGTATTATATTAAAAGATCTGAGTTTCACTTATTACTTCACAGACCCAGTACCTTGTACAAGACGATTTATAGGCGTTTTAAGTATAATTATACAGAAAAATCGTATTTGAACAATGGTGATAAAGGGTCACCTAAAGAAAATTTGTGCAAATCAGGCCAATACTTTCTAACAAAGACTTTTAAAGTTTTTACTATATATACAAATACTAAGGAACACAAGTGCCATGTTTTTCAACAGATTGGAAAAAAATCACCAATCTTAGTATACTGTGAGTGGGTCACTCAAGGAACATTTGAGCCAAATTATTTAATGAAAATGAAGAAGATTTCTACTGTAGATTTTTCAAAATGCATTCTGCAAGTTGGAAAGGGAAGTGTGAAGATTAGAGCATCATCTCTTGTTCATCATCAAGAGCAGTTTCTATTCTTCTAACATTTCCTGCTTTTTTTAACAAAATCATACTTATGTTCGTAAAGATTTTCCACTTTTATTTGCAGTTTTGTGCTTTTTGACAAATCTCATCTTCAATAACAGGATTATCATTCTGTACAAGTACACGTTTTGTATTGGGTTTGAATTTGGCTGTAATGGTGACTTAGTACCCATCCATTTGACCAAACTTACTAAATATTTTACATCGATTGCAAAACAAGATTTCAGATTATATTCATTAAGCTTGATACCTGCTTCCTGGAGACATAATAAGCACAAGCAACATTTGTATTGAAAACTCAAACAAGGCAGAATCACTCATCACAGGATTCAAACCCAGGACAAGAGACCATTGCTCTACCAGTCGACTTTCCAACACTTGCCTTGCAGTTTTATTGATTGTAATTTTGATTTCCGTCAATTCCTAACACAACAAAGAATGCCGATGTTCAATGGCACAGCCGATTTAAAACCCGTTCTCCTGGCCATACAGTAGGTTTTTTCCATGATTCCAAAGATGAATCCATTTTAACTGTCACTCATTTATCACTGCTTCCTTGCTTACACATAAGTACTCCATACAACATGTCTTTTAACCCTTTTAACCCTTTCCCTGATATAGACACTTTCTGATGCCTCTGCAGCAGACAGCTTTTTGAAAATATAGTGACAAAAGAAGAAATTGCTCAAAACGAGCAATTTCTCCTTTTGACACAATGTTTTCCACTTTTAGTCATAGGTCATCCATTCAATTTCTATTTTTTGACAAAATATGTTCAAAGTCGTCTTATGCAGAATTGTTGTATGAGGGAAAGGGTTAACCCACCTTTTCCATATACAGATACATTTTGATGCATCTGCAGCAAACTTTACAGAGGTTATTTTTCAAACACTAAGTAGTATGACCTTTAGTTTGGAAAGCAGCAGTAAAAGATAATTATTTTATAATAGTTTAAATGTGCTGCTAATTAAGTTAGCTATGCTAAATGGCAGGTGATCCATTAAACGTTGGATGCATTCTGACATAAGAATCTTTAGATTTACAAAGAGATCACATTGTAAAAACATTTCAAGCTTAACCCTTTTCTCTGATGCAAATGACTTATGATTATTTAGAAGTAAACACTTTATAAAACCATTAATCATTTCCCTCATATAGACGCTTTCTGATGCCTTTGCAGCAGACGGCTTTTTGAAAACATAGTGACAAAAGAAGAAATTGCTCAAAACAAGAAATTTCTCCTTTTGCCACAATGTTTTCCACTTTTTATCATAGGTTATCCATTCAATTATAAAGATTTTCTATTTTTTGACAAATTATGTTCAAAGTCGTCTGCTGCAGAATTGTCGTATGAGGGAAAGGGTTAAAACAAAGCAATTTCTCCCAGTGTTTCAACTCAGTATGAAAATTATACTTCTATCTATTTCCAGGACAGATCTTAATGTCCTCTATAAATATCAACCCTTAGATTCCCACACAATTTGCAGCAGATGATTTTCAAATCATGTAGGCAAAATTCAATAATTTCTATAAATAAAAGTTTAGTTGTGAAAACAGTGTGGCAAAAGTAGAAATTACTATTATCTATTATCTTGCCATCCTGTTCCAAACTATAGTCGGCTGCAAATGCGTCAAAATGCATCTACCTGTAGGAATGGGTTATCCATCAAGTAAGTATTAGGTGGTTTAACCCTTTTCCTCATACGACAATTCTGCAGCAGATGACTTTGAACTTATTTTGTCAAAACATACAAAATCTCCATAGTTGAATGGATAACCTATGACAATAAGTGGAAAACATTGTGGCAAAAGGAGAAATTGCATGTTTTGTGCAATTTCTTCTTTTGTCACTATGTTTTCAAAAGGCCATCTGCTGCAGAGGCGTCAGAAAGCGTCTATATGAGGGAAAGGGTTAAAGCTTTGCTAATACCAGAACAGAAAGTATTGGCATTTCAACTTATTATTTGCCTGGATGTTTCAAACTTGTTTACTGCACATTGTATGTAGGAAAGGGCAACTAAATGTAATATTTGGAATTACCTATGTGGTGAATAAGGGGCCACCCAAGAAACGAAATTGCATCATAATCAAACAATAATTCAGAAGAATTACTGCCGTATGCTTCAAAATATTCTTCAATCAATTGGCAACTACTCAAAGTCAATCAAACTAATCATGATTGAACAATAACCGACAGTAAAGTATTCAATACAATTAATCCCAATAATTCTTTCAAAGTCTTTAACACTTGGATTGGTTCATAAAGCCTACAGTATTAACAAGATGGGTTAGTGAAACACCAATGGCAACAAAGGTTTTTAACAAGAGCTGTCGGAGAACAGCGCACTCAACTATTCAACCGCTTATATGCAGGATAGAGTTATCTTACTTGATTGTGTACATAGGTGTGATGGCTGGGAAGGGCTGTATAAAGTTTCAAAGCAATGCATTAAGTAAATACTGAGATATGGACTCTTAATGTAGTTGCATGCAAATCTTTAACCAAATTTCTAGGTAAAACAAGAGTTGTCGGAGGACAATATAGCTCGCCTATCAGGGCCAAAAAGGGCGATAATTTGCATAATAAACTGGATCGAGTTATCATACTTGATTGTTTACATAGGTGTGATGGTTGGAAAGGGTTCTATAGTTTCAATGCAATGCATGAAGCAGTTACAAAGATATGATGTCTTAATGCCGTTGCACTCACAACTTTAATCAGAATTTCTAAGTAAAACAAGATGTGTTTGTGAAACACTGATGCCCCCGAATAGCAACATCTAGGTCAAAGGTCAAGGTCGCAAGGTCAAAAATGTTGGTACTGACAGAAAGGTCATGTCACAAGAAATACACATGTGAAATATGGTAGCCGTACCTGTTATGGTTCAAAAGTAGTGGTCAAGGTTAAAGTTTTTTCCGACAGACAGCCCGGCTGTAGCTTTTCCGGGGAGACTTACCAAATTCCATGGAAAACCCCCGGAGTATTCGGACAACTTTTCAGGGATAATCTGACACTTTCCATGGAAATTCCAGGACATTTATGTGGAAAACCCGGAAATTCCATGGACAACCCGGAAAAGTTTCATGGAAACCCCGGAAAAGTTCCATGGACACCCCGGAACGGTTCCATGGACATGCTGGAATGGTTCCGGGACCCCAGAGTATTCGGACACATTTCCAGCATTTCCGCATTTTAACATTAAATTCCTTGGTTTTTTCCATGGTTTTTCCATGGTTTCCGTGTATTTTCCGTGTATTTTTGTATTTTCTGTTATGAGTCCCCGGAAAAGCTACAGCCGGGCGACAGGCCAAAAACTAGATGCCCACCGAATCGGTGATTTCGGGGGAATAAAAAGGGCCATAACTTGCTTAATATGCAGAATAGAGTTATCTCACTTGATAATCTACATGCATGATAGATGGGAAGGGTGGTAGAAAGTTTCAATGCAATACATATAGGATATAAGTACATGCATGCAGAACCTTAACTGAGGTGTGACGCGGAAACCGACGCCGACACCAGGGTGAGTAGTATAGATCTCATATTCTTCGAATAGTCGAGCTAAAAAGTAGTTCAAAGTTCAATATCAAGGTCAGTGTGCCAAGCAGGATCAGCTGTTTAAGTTTTGTTTTAACCCTTTCCCTCATATAGACGCTTTCTGACGCCTCTGCAGCAGACGGCTTTTTGAAAACATAGTGACAAAAGAAGAAATTGCACAAAACGTGCAATTTCTCCTTTTGCCACAATGTTTTCCACTTTTTGTCATGGATTCTCTATGTTTTGACAAAATACGTTCAAAGTCGTCTACTGCAGAATTGTCGTTTGAGGGAAAGGGTTAATGGGGTTTAATGCAGTTTTCAACAGTATTTCACTTATATCTGGGCATTTCCTTGGTGATTTCCAGTAACATGTAACCATAGACACCGGTGCATCAGTTGTAATTTTAGCTCCGCAACCCTGAGCATCAAGAAGGAAAGCCATTACTAACTTTAAGTTTTTGGTATTACTCGACCAGGGATAACTAATTTGGTAGCTTATTATAAATAATTGACATGTCGAATATGAAGGCCCTATCTCAGAGGGTTCAAGCAATGTTTGATATTTAAAGATTTTGCAACAAATAGGGCAATAACTAGATACCCCTGAATCCATACCTCCTAAGTAGTGAATCTTCAAGTAAAAATGACCAGTAAATATGAATAAAACAACCACAATTCAAGGAAAGACAAGTCTGCACTTTTTTGATTAACCGTTTTCCACTTACAACAAATTTGCATGAGAAATATATAAATGAAAGTATATATTATTGAATAAAATTAAAATCATTGTTAAAACAGGAGAAAATGCTCATAAAGAGCACTTCCTACTTCTGCTGTAACGATTTTCTAAAGTTGTTAAACTACATAAGGTCTGCATGTGGGAAGGGGTTATGAAGGAAAAGGAATATAACAACATCCGATAGTGTAGAGAATGGTAATTTCCAGGTTCGATATGACACTATTTGCTGAGAATTGGATACAATGATTTGAAATTTGATCTAGGTGATATCACAATGGTGTCAGGAGTAAACTGGACCCAATTTCCCTTTCCCACATATAGATGCATCTGCAGCAGAGGACTTTTGAAAATATTGTGGCAAAATAAGAAATTGCTCAAGATGACTTTAAAAATGGAAGTAGTGGCTTCCTAACTTGAATCTTGATGTTTCTGGTATAATATTACGATATATATGCTGGTGTTTGGATACACCAGGGCCGTAGATAAGTCCCCCTGGATACACTTACCAGCAATACTAGTCACTCATCCGGGAAATGACAAAATTTAACTGCAGAAAATTATGAATACAATTTTGCAATATTAGAAATTAGAAATTGCTCATTAGAATTCTTGATTCAATAATTATACTTTTATAGATTTTTCCTATTTTTGATTTCAAAGTCGTCTGCTGCAGATAAGTTGTATGTGGGAAAGGGTTAGTCTGACCAGACAATCATACTGAGTACCCATCACAAAGTGTTTAAAGGGATTTGAAATACTTTCTAGGTCCAGACAAGGAGGGGTTACAAAACAACTCTTTTCCCCACAATCTCTCTTTATTATACTACCCAACCCTATGATGAGGGTACTCGAGAGTATCCACAATGTAGGGCCAGAGGTTCAAATAAGGATTTTAAAACATGCAAAACTTTGCAGTTCCTTTACCCAGTTTCCCTGTGGGCATTTGGTGAAAGAATCAACATGTGCTAGATTTCATACTTTCCTATTATTATTGATGTTGTTGGGAAAGAAACTGCTTGCATTCAGACATTAATCTAGTTGGGTAAATATTTGAATATCACCCCTAGATTTGTAGAACACTTTCCAATAAAAGCTGGCATTACCATTCTTAAGGCAGCATATCACTCTATACTACAAAACATGTCTCATTTCTCACTCTGTAAACAGGCATCTTTTGCAAACATTTTTGAAATAGGTGGAAAAAGGTAAAATGAACAATTTCTCCCTTTCCCACACTGTTTCAACTATATACAATAGTAATACTTTTATTTGTAGAGATTTTCCATATCATTGCCCAGATGTTTTCAATTAGTCATCAGCTGGATGTTTGTTGTATGTTGGGGGGGAAGGTTAATCATCATCAATCCAGTGAATCGACTACCAGCCTGTATCTCTTAATCATCATCAATTAGTGAATTGACTACCACCCTGTATCTCTTAATCATCATCAATTAGTGAATTGACTACCAGCCTGTATCTCTTAATCATCATCAATTAGTGAATTGACTACCAGCCTGTATCTCTTAATCATCATCAATCCAGTGAATTGACTACCAGTCTGTATCTCTTAATCATCATCAATCCAGTGAATTGACTACCAGCCTGTATCTCTTAATCATCATCAAACCAGTGAATTGACTACCAGCCTGTATCTCTTAATCATCATCAATCCAGTGAATTGACTACCAGCCTGTATCTCTTAATCATCATCAATCCAGTGAATTGACTACCAGCCTGTATCTCTTAATCATCATCAAACCAGTGAATTGACTACCAGCCTGTATCTCTTAATCATCATCAATCCAGTGAATTGACTACCAGCCTGTATCTCTTAATCATCATCAAACCGGTGAATTGACTACCAGCCTGTATCCCTTAATCATCATCAATCCAGTGAATTGACTACCAGCCTGTATCTCTTAATCATCATAAAACCAGTGAATGGACTACCACCCTGTATCTCTTAATCATCATCAATCCAGTGAATTGACTACCACCCTGTATCTCTTAATCATCATCAAACCAGTGAATTGACTACCACCCTGTATCTCTTAATCATCATCAAACCAGTGAATTGACTACCAGCCTGTATCTCTTAATCATCATCAAACCAGTGAATTGACTACCAGCCTGTATCTCTTAATCATCATCAAACCAGTGAATTGACTACCAGCCTGTATCTCTTAATCATCATCAATCCAGGGAATTGACTACCAGCCTGTATCTCTTAATCATCATCATACCGGTGAATTGACTACCAGCCTTTATATCTTAATCATCATCAATCCAGTGAATTGACTACCAGCCTGTATCTCTTAATCATCATCAAACCAGTGAATTGACTACCAGCCTGTATCTCTTAATCATCATCAAACCGGTGAATTGACTACCAGCCTGTATCTCTTAATAATCATCAATCCAGTGAATTGACTACCAGCCTGTCTCTTAATCATCATCAAACCAGTGAATTGACTACCAGCCTGTATCTCTTAATCATCATCAATCCAGTGAATTGACTACCAGCCTGTATCTCTTAATCATCATCAATCCAGTGAATTGACTACCAGCCTGTATCTCTTAATCATCATCAAACCAGTGAATTGACTACCACCCTGTATCTCTTATTCTTATATTGTTAACAAAAATAATATGTGTATCTACTTTTCCTTCAATATTAAAAACCTTTTTTCTTTTACTTTTCATGAGAATATATGCATCCATGATAAACCCACTGTAAGACAAGCCAATAAATGTCCCATCAAAGAATGGATTAAATCTACAGTGAATAAAAAAAAATGCATTCAAAGTGTCTTATCAAATTAACATATCCCGAGCAAAATTTAATGTACTTCCATCATTTATGTTTTGAAAAATTTAACATCTGGAAAACTGTTAGAAGTTTCTGGACCAGAGGAAAGGAACTTTTAAACCTCCATGCAAAGAGATTTTAACTAATTTGCAGCAGACAATTTTTGAAAATATTGTTGCAAATGGAGAAATTGCTCATCATGAGCATTTATTTCTCCTCTGCCGCAATGTTTTCAACTCTTTTCAAGAGATTTTTTCAAATTTTTGTCTGCTGCAGATTTGTTATATGTGGGAATGGCCCTGGTTACCAGTAGAAATCTGGTTTTGTATAACTCTTCCATATTTATGAGGGGGACCCATCTATTTACAATATCAGTCTGATAGATTAGAAATGTTGAGGAGACTAACTGCAGGCTCTGGAATAATAAACCAGACACATGACAAACATCGTCCATCACGCCTTATCCTGCTGCATCTATCAAATCAAGTGTCCACAGCCTATAGTTTTCACCGCCATATCTTGTCTTTTAGCAATAAGTTTTGTTAAACCTTTCCAACACGTCTGACTTTGGAAACATCTAGGCAAACTATGGAAAATCTTCATAAATGATAGTTTTAACATCAAATAGAGTTAAAAATAGTATGGCAAAAGGAGGAATTGCTTATTTAAGACTAAAGCCACAATGTTTTAAAGATTTGCCCGCTGAAGATGCGCCTGTATGTAGGCAATTGTTAAAATATTTGAATGGTGTCTTGTGCCATTTTCAAGAATATTTCAGTTATATTGCATCATTTCCTGCTGTATTACTGGTGAGTGTATCCCACCACCAGCAATACATTGTCATTGGTTTGTTACTTTATGAGTCCAGGTGGGTAGCAGCGACTACCATTTTTAAAGTCATCACCAACATTTTCTCCTTTTGCAACCATACTTTCAAAAGTCGTCTGCTACAAATATGCATATGGACAAGGGTTAATTCCCCTTTTTGCATGATGTAGCTCAATAACACATTTCCATATTTCACAAATGAGGGACAGATTGTGTAAATATTATACATATTCTCGAAAATTTAGCATACTTCTTGGTATCAAATTATAACAGGGATATTTTACACTAGAACTAGTTACATTAAACAATCCTTTATAACGCTGTCATGATTTTTTGACTAATTAGCAAACAGTGTAGGGCGGAATCATCCTGGCTGCACTGGGTATACATACATTGGTTTCAAATTCCTTCAGGATGGTTTTTGCACAGCTCTGCTCAATTATACTTTCATTAATAGAGATTTTCCATATTTCTGCATAAAAGTTTTCAAAGTTGTTTGCTACAAATATTTGTGGTATGTGGGAAAAGGTAAATAAACAGTAACAACATTTCCAAACAACATTTTTCTAAATTTTGAGAATAGTCACCTTAAACCAAATTGCTCTATGTCAAATGTGAATTGCTAATTCCAAACTAAATCTTGATAAGTCTATCCCCT
Source organism: Serripes groenlandicus (assembly GCA_031761405.1). NCBI lineage: Eukaryota > Metazoa > Mollusca > Bivalvia > Cardiida > Cardiidae > Serripes > Serripes groenlandicus. The sequence goes on along the minus strand of JASEVX010000001.1, from coordinate 119,444,513 downwards.
ATGTTCAAAATAAGAACAATTATCTGATTTCCAAGAAATTACAAAATCACTGGTGATATTTTTAATCTAAATTAACCCTTTCCCACTTTCATACACAATTTGACGCCTCTGCAACAAACAACTTTTTAAAACATGTGGCAAAAGTGAAATTGCTTGTTATGAGCATACAACCTTTCCAAATCTGTTCAATAATTTAACCGAGATAATCAATAAGTTAACAGAGATAATCAATAATTAACCGAGATAATCAATAATTTAACGGAGATAACCGATAATTTTTCCTTTTTTTCTTCTAAGTCTACTGCTGCCAATTTGTTGTATCTGGGAAAGGATTAACAATTTCCTCAGATATAAATACCTTTAGATGTCTCTGGAGCTTTTTACTTTTGAAAAGGAAAAATTATATTAAAAAAATACTGTCATATCTGCAAGTTTTTACTGGAAATTAGTACAGGATCAATATCTATCTCTTGTCTGGCGTATGCATACACATTTTGACCTATCTACAGCAGACTTGTGGAAACCCTTGTGTAACAGGTAACACAATGAGCAATTTCTCCTTTTGCCACAATGTGTATCTATGTTTAATTATAATTCTTCAGATAGAATTTCCACATTTTGGCCTGCTGCATATATGATGTATGTGGATAATGGTTACAGCTTAGTACTCCTGCAGAGAAAATATTAAAACATGAGCTAGAGTAGCAGCCTACAATAACTGCTGTACATGTGCTTTCATCACTGAGGTACTGTATAAGTGGTAAAGTTTGCGCCATGGAAATGTTTGCGAATTCACTAAATTCGCGAAAATATCTGCCAGCGGAACTTTCCATGTTTGTCGATATATATTTTACCTACGCACCGTCCAGCCGGTATTTTGATTCACATCGTCTTACCTGAGAATTGCGACTCATTCCAAATGAAACCGCAAGAGACTGATGACTAAAGACAACAAACATATTTTAATTTAAATTGTGTGTTGTTGAAACTATGTCGAAAGATTTGCAATATATTTGCAGCAATACATTTAAAATATTTACAAGTTGCCCATCACCGGTCCGGTATAAAATTGGAAAGAATCTACTTTGTGAAATTCAGGGGTGAAAGAGCTAAACCATACATTGTTTAAATGCCACAATTTTCAAACACCGACTTGATCATTTCTGGTTTGGAAATAAGAACATCATGGACTTTCATTAGCCACTTGGCGTGAATAGGTTTTATCAAACGCATTTTTTTTTTGAAGGTCTGACTGCAGTGTGCTTTAAACACGTCAAAAATGGGCCATAGCCGTCTGGTTACACCTGTGTCAGGAAACAAAACCGCTAGATAGTTTTAACACCTAATCATACAGGTCTCGCCAAACAAAGGGTCGCATTGTATCGATAATTATCCATACATTTTCACGCCATGTAGATATTATGCATGACTCCGAGATAGTAATATTCAGGACGTGCAAAAAATACGAACATATGGATTTCTGTGATTCGCAAAAATTTCCTCGTGCGAAACGTCTGAAATCGGCAATTCGCGAACTTTTGGAAACGCAAATATATCCACTTATACAGTATATTAGCTTCCAAGACTGAGGTACATGTGCTTCCACTACTGAGGCAAACATGCTTCCACTACTGAGGCACACATGTTTCCACTACTGATGAACACATGCTTCCACTACTGATGAACACATGCTTCCACTACTGATGAACACAGTCATGCTTCCACAACTGATGAACACATGCTTCCACAACTGAGGAACATATGCTCCCAATATTGAGGTACATGTGTTTTGACTACTGAGGTGCATGTGCATCCAAGAATGAGGTACATGTGCTTCCAAGACTGAGGTGCATGTGCTTCCACCACAGAAGTATATGTTCTCCAAATATTGCAAATGTGCTGCAAAGGCAGAGGTACTGTGCTTCAAATACATGGGAACATGGACTTCCAAGACAGATGTACATGGGTTTCCAAGAAAGAGATACAAGGGCTTCCAAGACAGAGGTACATGGGTTTCCAAGACAGAGGTACATGGGCTTCCAAGACTAATCTACATGTTGTTCAAGGACTGAGGTACATGGGCGTCCAATACTGTGATGTACGTGCTTCCAGCACTGAGGTACAAGTGTTACCACTACTGAGGATATGTGCTACCAGTACTGAGGTACAAGTGTTACCACAACTAAGATGTATTTGCTTCCACTACTGAGGTACATGTGTTATCGAAGTAGAGGTTTATGTGCTTTGATGGCTGAGATACATGTATTAAAAGACTGAGGTATATGTGCTTCCATGACTGAGGTACATGTGCTTTAAAGACTGAAGTACATGGGCTTCCACAACTGAGATACATGGGCTTCCACCACTGAGGTTCTTGGGCTTCCACAACTGAGGTACATGGGCTTCAACCACTGAGGTACATGGGCTTCCACTACTGAGGTACATGGGCTTCCACTGCTGAGGTACATGGGCTTCCAAAACTGAGGTACATGAGCTACCATCTCTGCAGTGTTTTGGGCTTCCACAACTGAGATACATGGGCTTCCACCACTGAGGTACATGTGCTTCAACTACTGAGGTACATGGGCTTCCACTACTGAGATACATGGGCTTCCTCCACTGAGGTACATGGGCTTCAACTACTGAGGTACATGTGCTTCCAGTACTGAGGTACATGGGCTACCATCTCTGATGTTATTGGGCTTCCACCATTGATATACATGGGCTTCCACTACTGCGGTACATGTGCTACCACTACTGAGGTTCATGTGTTACAACTAATGAGGTACATGTGTTATCGAGATTGAGGTATATGTGCTTTGATGACTGAGATACATGTACTAAAGTACTGAGGTATATGTGCTTCCATGACTGGGGTACAGGTACCCCCCAAGACTGAGGTACATGGGCTTCCACCTCTGAGGTTATTGGGCTTCCACCACTGAGATACATGTGTGTCAACTACTGTGGTAAATATGCTTTCTAGAATGAGGTATATGTGATTTCAAGACTGAGGTACATGGGTTTGCACCTCTGAGGTTCTTGGGCTTCCACCACTGAGGTACATGGGCTTCAAGCACTGGGGTACATGTGCTTCAACTGCTTTGGTAAATATGCTTTCTAGAATGAGGTAGATGTGATTTCAAGACTGATGTACATGTACTTTCAAGAATGAGGTACATATGCTTCCAACATTGAGGTACATGTACTTCCTAGGCTGAGGTACATATGCTTCCACCATTGAGGTACATGTACTTCCTAGGCTGAGGTACATGTACTTCCTAGGCTGAGGTACATATGCTTCCACCATTGAGGTACATGTACTTCCTAGGCTGAGGTATATGTACTTCCTAGGCTGAGGTACATGTACTTCCTAGGCTGAGGTACATGTACTTCCTAGGCTGAGGTTCATGTACTTCCTAGGCCGAGGTACATGTACTTCCTAGGCTGAGGTTCATGTACTTCCTAGGCTGAGGTACATGTGCTTCCAATAATGAGGTACATGTTTTCCAATACTGAGGTACATGTGGCTGGCACCACCATTTAGGTACATGTGCTTCCAATAATGAGGTACATGTGCTTCCAATACTGAGGTACATGTGCTTCCAATAATGAGGTACATGTTTTCCAATACTGAGGTACATGTGGCTGGCACCACCATTTAGGTACATGTGCTTCCAATAATGAGGTACATGTTTTCCAATACTGAAGTACATGTGGCTGGCACCACCATTTAGGTACATGTGCTTCTAATAATGAGGTACATGTTTTCCAATACTGAGGTACATGTGGCTGGCACCACCATTTAGGTACATGTGCTTCCAATAATGAGGTACATGTTTTCCAATACTGAGGTACATGTGGCTGGCACCACCATTTAGGTACATGTGCTTCCACCATTTAGGTCCATGTTTTCTAATACTGAGGTGCATATGCCTGGCACCACCATGGAGGTTCATGTCCTTTCAAGGGTGACCTACTCCTACCTAGGTAGATGTATTTCCAAGACTTAGATAATTTTATGCATGCGCTTACACAACTGAGGTACATGTGAATCCTTGACTGTGGTACATGATTTTCCAAGGCTTAGTTATGTGTGTGCTTCCAAGAATTCATGCTCAGGTGAGCTAAGTACGAGGCCACAACTAGAGTATTAACAAGAGTTCCCTTTAATTTGGCCCAAAATGACCCATATCCAAACTTGGCTATTAAAACTCATCCAGACAGTCATTCTGACAATGTTTCAAGTTAAAAATGCGACCTCCAAAGTGTGCACAATATTTTCCTTTAATTTGACCTTGTGACCTCCTTTTTATCCTCACATGACCCAATTTCAAACTTGGCCAAGGTCTGATGGGGATGTATGTTCTGATAAATTTTCATGAGGATTAGATGCAAAATGTTGCCTGTAGAAGGTTAACAAGGCAATTGTTGATGACGGACGATGGAAAAAAGGTGATCACAATTATTATAGCTCATCTTCAGCCCATTTTGTGCTTAGATGAGCTAGAAAGGTAGAACAAAGTTGAAAAAGGGAAATTTCTCATTTTCCACAATGTTTTGAAAAGATGTCTGATGCAGAGCAGGTTTTTCAAAATGTTGTACAACAGGTTGTAACAGACAACTTTGTTCCACACTAAAAGACACGGTATAATCTGATTAAATGAGTCCCAGAGCATCACAAAAATAATGGAGACACTAGTAAATATTTTACATTTCTTGAACTTGACTCATACGGGACTCCTCGAAGGCATTGAAGGAAGCAATTACAAGACTGTTATCTCTACTTCAATTAATCTTTTACCTGATACAATGAATATAGACTCTTACCAAAGATTTTTGAAAACATTGCTAAAGAAGAAATTGCTCACAATGTTTTTAACTCTTTTTCAATAATCACACTTTCATTCATAGAAATGTTCTACATTTTTGTCCAGTCCTCTGCTGCAGAATGTTGCTTATGGGAAATGGTTAAAACTTAATAAAGATAAGATTATTTCAGTTTCATAAAATGTTTTTAAAATTCATCAGTATTCTGACACAGAACAGTTTTGTTTAAGAGAGTGGATAACACAAAACAATGTTAAAAGCCATATTTTGACTCCTTTGCAGCAGACAACTTTGGAGACATTGTGGGAACATTTTTTTGGTTCTAAGAGATATCATTAACAGGTCAACAGACAACACAGCAGTCACTTCTAATACAAAACATGGAATATCTGACAAGGAAGACATCAAGAAAGAGAGAGTGGAAGATAGTGTTGCAGAGGTAGAGCATTGGCCTCTCGTACCAAATGTCCCGCTTTTGAGTCCCATGATGAGCGGGTTCTGACTTTGGGATTTTTCCACAGAAACCGCTTGAGTACTGGTTAAGTCTCCAGGAAGCAGACGTAGAGCGTGATTAATATAAGCTGAAAGCTTGTTTTGCAATATATGTTTTATAAATAAGTTTAAACTAAAAAGAGAATGCATGTTCCAGTGCTGTGGGACGAACATTATCATCTACCTTGTAGTAACTGTTTACCTGATATGAGCCTGAATCTGGAGAACAGGTCCAGTCAAACCTCTGCTTAACCCTTTCCCACCTCTAGATGCATCTGCAGCAGACAACTTTTAAAAACATTGTGACATTTAAAGGAGAAATTGCTCAAAACGAGCAATTTCTACTTTTGCCACAATGTTTTCAACTCTCTTCAGTAATTATACCTACATTTATAGAGCTTTTCCATGCTTTTCCAAAGATACTTTCAAAGTCGTCTGCTGCAGATTTGTTGTTTTGTTTGTTTGGAGTTTAACGCCGCTTTCAACAGCTTTGGTCATATCATGGCGGTCAGTGCACCTACCCATGTTTTCCTGGCTTTCCCACACCAGTACTTACACAACATTCTTTCGAAGCCACTGACTACTTTCTCACATAGATCAGAGGTGAGAGGCAATGGAAAACATCGCCCGAAAGAATGTCGCCGCAACCGGGTATCGAACCCGTGACCTCCAGATCACGAGTCAGATACGCTACCAATTGAGCTACCCGGCCGGGTCGCAGATTTGTTGTATGTGGGAAAAGGTTAAGACCACTATGAAATAGCAATTTCCTATATATAGTGACCATACTTTTAGTTTCTCAAATACTTATTTTAAATATAAATAACCCTGCAATTAAAGACCACCTGTGAACAAAGACCAGATTGTTTACTTCCAATGGATGGTCTTTTAAACACAGGTTTGACTGTACAATGCTTTAAAATGTCAACTGCAAAGGCTCCAAATATCTCCTGCATCAGAGAAAGGCTTAACCCTTTCTCCCATGTTTATGCTTTTTAAGGCCTCTGCAGTGGATGACTTTTGAAAACATTGCGACAAAAGGAGAAATTGGTCATCATGCTCATTTTCTTTTTTACCACAATTTTTTGATTCTATTAAACAATTTCACTGTCATTTTTGGATATTCTTTATTTGTCAATGTTTTCAAAGTCGTCTGCTGCATATTTTTGTATGAAGGAAAGGGTTCAGCAAAATCTCTATACATTAATATTGTATCATGGAAAAATTGATGATGAGCAATCTTTCCTTTTTGCACAATGTTTACAAAATGGTCTGCTGCAGGTGTCAGAAAGCATATTTTTTGTATGTAGCAAAGGGTTAAGCAAAATCTCTATAAAATAATATTGTATCATGAAATGGAGTTGAAAACATTGTGGCAAAAGGAGAAATTGAAGATGAGTCGTCTGCTGCAGAGGTGTCAGAAAGAATCTCTATGTGGGAAGGCATAAAGCAATCTATAAAACCTCCTGAACTGACATTTTATAGATGTCTGTATGGGGCGTGTTGGGTGTCAAGAATCAGAGTAATTGACATTAACTGTTTACCTTATTTAATAATATCTTTAATTGTTACAGTCTACTGCTTTGATAAAACAACCTAAAAGTATAACATTGAAGGATTTTGAAAACTTGAAGATTACTTATGAACATTATTGCAGGTTTTTTTTACGGGGTTTTATGCCTCTTTCAAACAATTTTCAGTTATGTCACAGCATTTCCTAGGTAAGACACCAGTTCTACTGGTCCATTAATGCTGACACCAGCAAGTCAGTTCTATTTCTATATAACACTACAATCCTGAGTGCCAAGGAGGGAAAGCCATTTCTACTATTTTCAAAGTCTTTGGTATGACCTTGCCTTGAATCGAACTGTGACCTCCTACACCCGAGGCCGACGCTCTCTCACTACACAAACATTATTGGAAAAGTGTGATAATTTGCATTATATGCAGGCTAGAGTAATTTAACTTGATTGCTTTCATAGGTGTGATGGTTGGGAAGGGTTGTATAACGTTTCAATGGAATGCATCGAGTAGTTACTAAGATATGGACTCTTAATGTAGTTGCACGCAAACCTTTAACCATAATTTCTAAGTAAAACAAGATGTGTTTGTGAAACAATGATGCCCCGAATGGCAACATCTAGGTCAACGGTCAAGGTCGCAATGTCAAAAATGTTGGTACTGACAGAAAGGTCATGTCACAAAGAATACACATGTGAAATATGGTAGCCATATCTGTTATGGTTCAAAAGTAGTGGTCAAGGTTAAAGTTTTTTTCGACAGACAGACAGACAGGCCAAAAACTAGATGCCCACCGAATCGGCTGATTCCGGGGGCATAAAGGGCCATAACTTGCATAAAATGCAGGATAGAGTTATTAAACTTCAAAATCAACATAGGTTTAATAGTTGGGAAGGGTTGTATTTATTTATTCATTTATTGGGGTTTTACGCCGCTTTCAACATTATTTCAGTTATATCACGGCGACAGTTCACTTATTCATGATCCCTGGGTAAACAAACCAGTACTAGGCTAGAAAATGTGCCTTGCCCAAGGGCACTCTACCATGACCGAGGTGCCGCGACTGGGGGATCGAACCCGGGACACCCGGTTTCGAAATCCCCGACGCTAACCACTCGACCACAGCGGATTCCTGGGAAGGGTTGTATAAAGTTTCAAAGCAATGCATCAAGTAAATAATAGGATATCGACTCTTAATATAATTGCATGCAAAACTTTAACCAAATTTCTAGTTAAAACAAGAGCACCGCTAACGGCACAGACGCTGGACTGATAGAAAACAGAAACAAGAGGGCCATGATGGCCCTGGATCGCTCACCTTAATTATACAATGTACTGCAATGCAAAACACATCAAGACAATTATTCTGAATGCAACCTCCACAGTGTTAACAATATTTTCCTTCATTTGGCCTAGTGATCTATATTTTTTTACCTGATATGACCCATATTCCAACATGGACTAGATATCATCAAGACAACATTCTGACAAAGTTTCAACTTGCTCAAAGTAAAAATGCGGCCTCCGGAGTTTGAACAATATTTTCCTTTATTGACCTAGTTTCTGATCCAATATGACCCATATTCGAACTTGGCCTAGATATCATTTAGACAAACATTCTGACCAAATTTCAAGCTGCTGAAGCAAAAAATGTGGCATCCAAAGTGTTAACAAGATTTTCCTTCAATTTGGCCTAGTGAACTAGTTTTTGACCCGGCATGACCCATATTTGAACTTGACCTAGATATCTTTAAGACAAACATTCTGACCAAATTTCAAGCTGCTGAAGCAAAAAATGCAGCATCCAAAGTGTTAACAAGATTTTCCTTCAATTTGACCTAGTGACCTAGTTTTTGACCCAGCATAACCCATATTCGAACTTGACCTAGATATTTTTAAGACAAACATTCTGACAAATTTCAAACTGCTTAAGCAAAAATTGCGGCCTTTGGAGTGTTAACAAGATTTTCCTTCAATTTGACCTAGTGACCCACTTTTTAAGCCAATGTGACCCATGTTCGAACTTGACCTACAAAGACAAACATTCTGATAAAGTTTCAACATGATCAAGTTGAAAATGTGGCCTCCAGAGTGTTAACAAGATTTCCCTTCAATTCGACCTAGTGACCTAGTTTTTGACCTCATATGGCCCAGTTTCGAACCTGTCCAAGATTTTATGGAGATGAACGTTCTGATAAACTTTCATGAAGATTGGATGCAAAATGTAGCCCGTAGAATGTTAACCAAATGTTGACGACACACGACGGACGGATGCCGGACAAAATGTGATCACAATAGCTCACCTTGCACTTCGTGCATAGGTGAGCTAAAAAAGCTGAGCTGAACAAAACCGGTCGACCACACCGATGCCAGGGTCATGACAATAGCTCTCGTTTTTTTCAAAAGTCGAGCTAAAAAGGGCCATGAAGTGCAAAATATACTGGATCGAGATATCATACTTGATTGTCTATATAGGTGTGAAGGTTGGGAAGGGTTGTAAAAAGTTTCAATGCAATGCATCAAGTAGTTACTAAGAGATGGTCTCTTAATGTAGTTGCATGCAAAACTTTAACCAGAATTTTTAAATTGAAAAAGGGCCATAACTTGCATAAAATGCAGGATAGAGTTATCTAACTTGATAATCTACATAGGTGTGATAGTTGGGTAGGGTTGTAGAAAGTGTCAATGCAATGCATCAAGTAAATACTGAGATATGGACTCTTAATTTAGTTGCACGCAAAACTTTAACCAGAATTTCTAAGTAAAAAAAGGCCCATAACTTGCATAAAATGAAGGATAAAGTTATATTACTTGAAAATATACATAGGTGTGATAGTTGAGTAGGCTTGAAGAAAGTTTCAATGCAATACATGTAGTATTTAGGTACTTGCATGCAAAACTTTAACCAAGGTGTGACATGGATGCCGACGTGGACGCCAACGGCAACGCCAGGGTGAGTTACTAAGTATAAGCTCTCATATTCTTTGAATAGTCGAGCTAAAAATGAAACCAAAATAGTTTAAATAGCTGAGGAACTTTTCTCCTATTGTATTTTTGCTTAACCCTTTCCCTCATACAGCAATTCTGCAGCAGACGACTTTGAACGTATTTTGTGAAAAAATAGAAAATCTCCATAAATGAATGGATAACCTATGACAAAAAGTAGAAAACATTGTGGCAAAAGAAGAAATTGCACGTTTTGTGCAATTTCTTCTTTTGTCACTATGTTTTCAAAAAGCCGTCTGCTGCAGAGGCGTCAAAAAGCGTCTATATGAGGGAAAGGGTTAATACCCAACCAAACCAAAGAAATTTAAATAGTGGTGGACATCTTTTACTTGATTAAATTCTCACAACGGTGCTGGTATCTTGAATGCAACAGCTGTCTATATAAATAATGTTTTAACAGAGGCCCACAGGGAAGACTCAGGCATGCCCAACTGTGCAGCCTCTATAAATAGTCTTTATTATTATTATTATTATTATTATAACCCTAGGTTGTGGGTACCATTCACCTTTCCCACATACAATAAATTGGCAGCAGGTGACTATGAATACATTGTGGCAAAAATATGATAAAATCTCGGTAAATATACAGATACACTTATAATAGAGTTGAAAACATCGTGTCAAAAGGGGAAATTGCTCATAACATCATAATGTTTTCAAAAGTCCTCTGCTGCAAAAGCGTCCGTTTTAGATAAGGGGAAACTCAAAAGAATGACTAAAAGTGGAAATCATTGTGACAAAAGGAGAAATTGCACGTTTTGTGCAATTTCTTCTTTTGTCACTATGTTTTTCAAATAGCCGTCTGCTGCAGAGGCATCAGAAAGCGTCTATATGAGGGAAAGGGTTAATCACCAACTACATAAAGGTTTCAAGGTCGCTTCAGGATTTCAGTGCACGGAAAACATGGTTCATCCAGAGCTCCAGCAGATTTAACTGTTTTGTAATTAACAATAAACAATCAATGTATTCATGCATACATAGTGTGGGCTTGAAGGGAAACAGTAGTAGCTAAAAGTATCATCTTGTTTAAACCCTTTATTGTATGAAGATTTATTTTGGAGCATCCGCGGCAGATGACTTTTGAAACAATTGTTGCAAAAAAAAGAAATTGCACACAATGAGCAAATTCTCCTTTTACACAAATGTTTGCAACTTGTTTTAGTAATTATTTGTTCATTAACACAGCTTTTCCAAAGTTTTGCATAGATGCTTAACCCTTTCCCTCATATAGACGCTTTTTGAACCTCTGCAGCAGACAGCTTTTTGAAAACGAAGTGACAAAAGAAGAAATTGCTCAAAACGAGCAATTTCTCCTTTTGCCACAGTGTTTTCCACTTTTAGACATAGATTATCCATTCAATTATAGAGATTTTCTATCTTTTGACAAAATATGTTCAAAGACATTTGCTACAGAATTGTTGTATGAAGGAAAAGGTTAAGAGTTAAAATGCTATAATTAAGAATAATATGAACTATTCCAAAAAATTACATGAATGTTACCTGAATGTATAAAATTACCTGAATAATCACTAACAATGTCATGTGTAACTGTACAACTGCAGGTAAATATTTCTCCAGTATTATAATGAGTGATGTTTTATTAGTATCCCTCATTACACATATAAACCTTGGGGCTATGATTTTTTGGTAATTCACTAACCCCCCTTTCCCATATCCAACAAATCTGTAGCAGACCACTTTGAAAAGATCCAGGTAAAAAGATGGAAACTCTCTATAAATGAATATGTAATTATTGAATAAAATTGAAAACATTGTGGCAAAAGCACATTGCTCATTGTGAGCTATTTCTCATGTTGCCACAATGTTTTCCATGGTCCTCTGCTGAAGATGGGTCTGCAGGTGGTAAAGGATTAATACTCACATTTATCTACCTTAACCCTTTTCCTCATAAAGACGCTTTCTGACACCCCTGCCAGCAGACTACTTTTGCCACAATGATTTTAACTGATTTCCATGTTTTCTGATGCAGAATTGTTATATGTGGGTAATGGTTAATATGTGAGTTTAGTCACAATACCTTCACTGGTTATAACATGTAAGGCTGTTGATCTAGGACTCACTAATGTCACTAACATTGCTGGGTGTAAGACAGCGCACTCGACATTTTTAGTGCTTAACAATAACAACATTTTTGTTGCAGTAAAAGGCAAAACAAAAATCCTTGACAGAGTTACCTTCTCTTGTCTACAGATGGGGGTCATGATGAATAAAAAGTTTTCAAAGTTTCCTTAGGCAATATCCTTAAGGGTTAATTCGATAATTGGATTTTACCTAGATTCAATGTACTTTCTAAGTAAACAAGATCTGTCGGAGGACAGCGCACTAGATTTTTTTTGTGCTTGACAATAAAACAAAACATTTTTGGGTGGTATACAGAAAACATAACCAAGTAATTTATCTTTTTATTTATAAGCAAAGTACTTTATACGTCGAAAAAAGGGTCATTATTCTTACAAAACCCTTCACTGAATTATGTACTCTTGACTGTTGGTGGAGATAATGATGGTAAATACATATTGTAAGTGTTTAAGCTATATCCCTAATGATTTTGAATTATTATTTGAAAAATTATTTGGTATGAATAACTTCAAATTCTAAATCGAAAAAGGGACATAATTCTTACAAAAACCTTGACAGAGTTATGTACTCTTGTCTGTTGATGGAGGTAATGATGGGGGAACACTTGAACAAATTTGAAAGTTTTTGCCATGACAAAGTCATCGCTCCTGCTCACAAGGAATCAAATATTTATCAAAGGTATAAACTTACCAGTACCAATCAGCCAATCTGATCTGGAATGCCTACAAAACAGAAATTAAACTTTATTAATAAATCATGCACTTCTATCTTGAAAGTCTTTTACTGATACAAACAACTTTTGGTGCAACTATATTTATTTTACATTGATTGTGAAACAAGCTTTATGCTTATATCAATCACGCTCGATGGCTGCTTCCTGGATACTTAACGAGTACTCGTGCCGTTTGTGTGGAAAAATCCCAAAGGCAGAACCCGCTCATCATGGGATTCGAAACCGGGACCTTTGGTACAAGAAGCCGACGCTCTACCTCTGTACCACTGTCTCCCACAATGTCTCACACTTTGCCAATACTGAATACCATTGATGCCACTAAAGCAGATTAATATTTAACCCTTTCCCTCATACGACAATTCTGCAGCAGACGACTTTGAACGTATTTTTTTAAAAAATAAAAAATCTCCATAATTGAAAGGATAACCTATGACAAAAAGTGGAAAACATTGTGGCAAAAGGAGAAATTGCATGTTTTGTGCAATTTCTTCTTTTGTCACTATGTTTTCAAAAAGCCGTCTGCTGCAGAGGCGTCAGAAAACGTCTATATGAGGAAAAGGGTTAAATCATGTGGAATTTGTAAAATGTTCTCATGTTGAATGCACTTGTGACTGTAATGTGTTCTTCTCTGAAGAATATTTACCAGATCTATAGTCTTTTAGTCAGAACACAATATTTATAAAGTTATCACATCAGTAAATAGGTCAAATAAAGAAAAAGAAGAACACCTGACCCGTCGATTTCAATATAAAATAATAAAGTGTGCTCATTATTGTTTCTCACCCATGTTTATACCACATGATAAAGATGAGAACAATATGAGATAATGTAACAAGGAGTGAAGTCACCTCAGTTTGTTTGTTTGATCAACTGATAGCCAAAAGAACCCAGCTTCTAACTGCTAAAATCTTAGATGAAAAAAAAAGGCATTTACATTTTCTTTCATGTCTACAGACACATTGTGATTATCTGCAGCAGATGACTTTTGAAAACACTGGCAAAAGATGTAATTGCTTATAATATTTTTTTCAACTTTCATGATTTTAGATTTTCCATATTTTTGCCTTCATATTTTCTATATCTTGGAAAGAGCTAAGACAGGTGCTAATAGTGCATAACCATACCAGTCAATGCTAACACATTCTGAGAACTTTCTGCATTGTTTTCCATTCAATCAAATCTCTCTGGGACTGTCTTTTCTAGAAGACGGTCTTAAAACAAAGATCAGACTGTTACTAAGGATGAACAATATGTCAGTCCAATCTTGATTCTTTTAGACTGAAAGAGGTAATATACCAATTACCTAAGGTGCCTGTTAACCCTTTCCCACTTGCAGAAGCATTCTGACGCATCTGCAGCAGACAATTGACATTTGAAATAACAGGCAGTGCAACAACCAACTTCTTGGCAACATTAAAGAACAAGGTGAAAGTTTTCAAATTCATCAATTTCCCACACAACGATTCTTATAATATGTTACCATGCAGATCTCTATCATAAGAGAAAGTGCATATTGGCTGATCTTATAGCATTATTTGCCGGTAAAAACCCTTTATTGTGAATCTAAAGATTTATCATCTTGAAGATTTTGTTCAGCAATAAGAAAGACATCGTTTGAAGACACATTTCTACTCCCCTCACTTAGAACTCTGTATTAAGGTAGATGCTCAACACTTTCTCACATGTAGATGCCATTCGATGCATCTGCAGCAGCAACGCTTAAAACTAAAAAAAAAATATGTGTAACTAACTAATTTATATAGATTTACCCTACTTTTGCCTACAAGTTTTTCAAAGTCATCTGCTGCAGATTTGTTGTATGTGGGAAAGGTTAACAATGAATGAAAATTCAGATCATATTATTTGGTATAACCATATCACTTCTAAGATTGAAACCCCTTGATTGCTTACATATATCTTGATGGTAAACACTGAACAGCGAAAACCTTGATCAGACTGTGCAAGCTGATTTGAGTCTTCACTAGTTGTCAATTTCCCTTAAATTACTTCATACACACTCATTTTGACAACACTTGAAACATTGGGGCAAAATGCCTTTTACCACAATATTTTCAGATCTATTCAATTATTATAATTTCATTTACAGAGATTTTTCAATTTTTTATTAAGATATTTTTAAATACGTCTGCTGCAGGTTCATTGTACGTGGGAATAGAAGGGTACTTTTTCATATGACATCACTAGGAAAACCATCCTAGTAATTACTGCAGGGAACCAATCAAACTATTGATTATAGATATGTGGCAGAAAAACAGTAAACTTTTGTCTAAAATAAATATTCTGTAATACCCTAACCTGTCAGAGAAAATGACAAGGTAATAACACCCATTATGTCTTTGAAGTTGGAAGAATACAGCCATGAGGGCAAGTCCAAAACTTACAAATTGCTTTGTTTCCATGGCAACCTATAGCACTCTGGTAAACAAATCTCTTCCATTTTGTTTGTTCAATGCAAATGCCATTGGCTGACAACAGTTAAACTATTTCCGTTTAACAATCAAGAAAATTGTCGTGAATTGCTTGATAGGAAAGTGACAACATACCAAATGGTTAACCCTTTCCCACATACAGAGGGTTTCTGAAGTTTTAGAAAACATTTTGGAAAATGTTGAAATTTTCCAATAATTGTACTTTCAATAATAGTTTTCATAATTTACCTACATGTTTTCAAAGTAATCTGCTGCATATTTTTAATGTCGTTGAAATTTGGGCAAGCCATTGTTGTATATCGGGTTTTATAGCATTTTTATCATTCTCACAAATCAAATTGACCAATTTCTCTATTTTCCATAATGTTTTGAAAACAACGTCTGCTGTATAAGACACTAGAAAGGGTCTTTATCAGTTAAAGTGTAAATAAACCCTTTCCCCCATTTTGACGCCTGTGAAGCAGAAGACTTTTGAAAACTTGATGATCAATTTCCTCTTTTTACTACAATGTTTCCAACTTTATTGATTAATTAAACTTTCATTCATAGAAGTTTTCAATATATACGCCGAGATGTTTTCAAACTCATACTGCTGAGAAGGCAGTATAACTGCATAATTATGTGGGCAAGAGTTAAGGTTTATATTTCTCCCAGTTAATACTAGCTAATATGATTAACTGCTGTGCCTGCCTTTTTTCGTAGATCCTGGTGACACAGTCAAAAGGTAGCAGACGGTTCTTGTCAAAAGTCATTTTAAGTCTAATAGGTTTTCTTGTCTCTAGAATATGTCTACCAAATAGAGAAAGTTAATTTCTTTGATTGTCAATAAACTTAACTAAATATTTTTTACCCCTTACACTGATCTTCAGAGCATACGTCTTATAACCTTTGCCATTAAAATAGACATTATTATAATAGAAGCATTTTGATGGCTCTGCAACAGAAGACTTTTATGAAAATATATGACTTAATGAGAAATTGGTCATAATGTTTCTATTCCAGAATTAAACTTTTGTATGCAGAAAAGGATTAAATTACACAAAATGAAAAGAATATGCTTTTATCACAATGATTTCAACTCATAAAATAGTATGTTTATTGTTACTTTGATGTTCTTGAAGGAAACAGCTCTATCATAAGTTTATTGACAATTTTAAGTCTTTTCCTAAATATATACAGTATAGAAATGAGAAGTGTCCTGACTTTCTCACACCAGTACTACACATAACGCACTTCCCTGGTAACTGGCTATCTTCCTTATGTGACTACTTGGCCTGTTGGTGGAAGACAAAATTTAATGAAGATAGTCACAATGACTATCGATCATTGGCAAGAAAGAAAGGGAAAGCCAGGTTTGAACTCACAACCCCTGGATTGAAAGCCCTTGACATTACCGATGAAGTTTTAAGTGACTCTACCAATAGTTTACCATCAAGACATATGTAAATCCCACATAGACTATTTAGCCCATTGGTGGAAGACAAATTGCGCTAGTCACAATGACTTTTGTCAATCATCAGAAAGATTAATTTAAGAGCTAGAGTTTAACCCTAATATGACAATTCTGCAGCAGACGACTTTGAACATATTTTGTCAAAAAATAGAAAATCTCTGTAATTGAATGGATAACCTATGACTAAAAGTAGAAAACATTGTGGCAAAAGGAGAAATTGCTCGTTTTGAGCAATCTTCTTCTTTTGTCACTATGTTTTCAAAAAGCTGTCTGCTGCAGAGGCGTCAGAAAGCGTCTATATGAGGGAAAGGGTTAAACCCACAAACCCTGGATTGAAAACCCTCGACAGTACCAACAGAGCTAAAGTGACTCAACAAGTAATCACAGAAGCATTAATACAAAGAGTGTTTCCAATATTCAACCCATTACCAATGATGATTATATAATTATAGTAATTACAAACTCTTTGAAATAGAAAGCATGTACAGGAAACAAGGTCAGTTCTAAACAGGTGAAAGCAATGTTTCAGACAATTATGATAAAAGTGAGACTGGGAGAAATTGCTAAACAAGAGGGCCATGATGGCCCTGGATCGCTCACCTGATTTTTTTCACTTTAGCTATATAAGCCCTGCCCCCTGGCGGCCATAGTTTCCTACCAAACAACTTGGGAATATGATAGAGGGTCACCCTAGGAACATTTCTACAAAATTATTTGAAAATCGGCCTGACACTTTCAGAGAAGAAGATTTTTTAAGTTTTCACTATAGCCATATCAGGCAAAATAGCACCACCCCCCTGGCGGCCATGTTTTTCGACCAATCAACATGGCTTGAAGGAATCTGATAGAGGGTCATCCGAGGAACATTTCTACAAAATTATTTGAAAATCGACATGACACTTTCGGAGGAGAAGATTTTTTAAGTTTTCACTATAGCCATATAAGGCAAAATAGCCCCGCCCCCCCTGGTGGCCATGTTTTTGGACCAATCAACATGGCTTGGTGGAATCTGATAGAGGGTCATCCAAGGAGCATTTCTACAAAATTATTTGGAAATCTGCCAACCAGTTTGGGAGAAGAAGATTTTTTAAGTTTTCACTATAGCATGCATATAAGACAAAATCTGGCGAGGTCATTGAGAGGATGCTTTCTGTGAATTTTCATCCCAATTGACCCACTGGTTACTGAGGAGAAGAAGTTGACGCACGATGGACGCCGGAAAAAAGGCGATCACAATAACTCACCTTGAGCAAAGCTCAAAAATTAACAATTGCCTGCAATGTTTTCTTTATCCCTTTCCCACCTGCAGACACATTTTGACGCAATAGCAGCAGAAGACTTTTGAAAACATTGTGACCAAAGGGGAAATTGCTTATGATGAGCCATTTCTCCTTTGGCCACAATGTTTTCAACTTTATTTCCTTACAATTAAGCTAATTCTTTCATGGAGATTTTTCAGGTTTTTGTCACTGTTTTGAAAGTCGTCTGCTGCATATTTGTTGTATGTTGGAAAGGGTTAATTGCTCTCAAAAATAATTCACGTTTCTGCAAATTACAACTTTTTAAAATATTGCTTATAAATTTCCACACTTTCCACTTAAATTTTGTTCACTTTTTCAACAGTGTTCTAATATGTTTTAAACCTTCCTTTTTCCATTAAATTTCTTTCTTTTCATAATATTTATTATGTTTTGAAAACAAGATATGATGCAGGACAACATTGCACACTGGGTTGGGGTTTGATTGTAAATCTCTACCCTTTTCCACATACAACAAACCTGCAGCAGATAACTTAAAATACATCTTGGCAAAAATATGCAAAATCTCTGTAAATGAAAGCTTAATAGTTCGAAACAATGTGGCAAAAGGAAAATTGCTCATTGTGAGAAATTTCACCTCATTTTGTCAGAATGCTTTCTTAAGCCGTCTGCTGTAGGTGTTTAAGAATAATGTTTATATGTTGAAAAGGATTAAAGGCAAAACTGATACATTTCTGCCGTCGCCAAAGACACTACCAACAGGATGACAACATAAGCGCATAGATCTTATAATCTACCAATGCCTCAAAAAGCATTTCAAATTCTATGAAAGTTATAAAACCAGCCTTTCCCATATCTTGGACATAATCTGATGCATCTGTAGCAGATGACCTTTAAAAACAATGTGAGTAATTGCCTATGATGAGCAATTTCTAATTTTGCTACTTAGATAAATGATTTCAACTCTATGAAATGCATATTTTCATTTCTAGATATTTTCTCTTTTTTTTCAAAGTCACCTCCTTCATATTTTTGAATATGGGAAAGGGTTAAGGGTAATATTATATAACGGATTCCTAAAAAAATATTTCAGACAACATTAAATTTTAATTCTCTTTCTTAGCACCTGATCACATAATGCAATTCAGTAGACCACCATATCCAATACCATTTATACTGGAAATGATTAATTTAATTGTTATATTTACGTTTGAAAACCTGTCTCTACACATGCAACACAGTTTTCAAAAGTTGTTGACTGCAAATGCGGCAAAATGTGTTTGCAGGTTGTAAATAACTCCTTTCTCACAAACAACAAATCAACAGCAGACGAATTTCAGAGTATTTAAGCAAACATTCGTTAAATCTTCATAAATAAATGCAAAACTATTGTAAAGAGTTGAAAATATTTTGGCAATAAGAAAAATTTCTTACCATGAGCAATTTTTCCTATTGCCAGAGTTTTAAAAAGACATCTGCTTCACTGGCGTCAAAAGGCGTCTTATTGTGGGAAAGGGTTAAAGAATGTTGAAAATGTTATGGGGTTAAGAAGAAATTGCTTTAAGATTGTAAAATGCCCTTTATCCAAAATATTTTCAACTCTACATCAGAATTATACTTTCAATCTTTGAGAAATTACCACTTTTCCTGCAAGGTTTCTGAAGCAGAGGAAGCTTACTGATGCATCTGCAGCAGAAGGTTTTGGTAACATTTTTTTGTCAACTGTTTTTACTAGTACACTGTCAAATGTTTTCAGAGTAGTCTGGTGAAGATTTCTTGTAAGTGGGAAAGGGTTATGAAGTTATATAGAGTATGTTTGAAGAAACACACATGTCGTCTGCCAATAACCACTTCTTATAACCAAATAAGTAAGGAGTGTGACAGACAGACAGACAATGGAGAAGTGATCCTTAATGACAGTCTGCCGAGACAGGTGACATGAAGATCAGAGAAAGAGCCGGGCTTATGATGTCAACACATACTAGTCAATTTATACCTTTCCCACATACAACAAACTGCAGCAGAAGACTTTTAAAACGTCTAGGCGAAACTATGGAAAATCACTTTAAACTAGAGATTGCTTTTTTGAAAAAGCGCTTGTCTCCCCATTTGTGTGGTCATAGGGGACGAAAAGAAATGATGGAGTCAAAATCAATTTGTTCAGGTGAATGTTATTGTGACCTTGACCTTTGACATTGTGACCTCAAAATCAATAGGGGTTATCTACTGGTTAGGACCAACGTGTGTAACCAAGTATGAAGTTCCTCGACATAATCATTCTTTAGTTATTGAGCGGAAACCATTTTTTCAGCTGAAGGTTACCATGACCTTGACCTTTGATCTAGTGACCTCAAAATCAATAGGGGTCATCTGCTGGTGGTGACCAACCTGCACACCAAGTATTAAGTTCCATGGTCAAAGCCATTAAGCGAAAACAATTATTCAGCTCATTGTCACTGTGACCTTTCAGCTCAAGGTCACTGTGACCTTGACTTTAGATATACTGACCTCAAAATCAAAAGGGGTCTTTTACTAGGCATGGCAAACCTTCATACCAAGTAAGGAGTTCTTCAGCCCAAGCGTTCTTCAGTTATTCAGCGGAAACCATTTTTTACCTCACAAGGTCACCATGACCTTGACCTTCTGACATCAAAATCAATAGGGGTCATCTACTGGTCATGACCAACCTGCATACCAAGTATGAAGTTCCTACGCCCAAGGGTTCTTCAGTTATTGAGCGGAAAAAGTATGATGGACGTGACCTTGACCACTGTGACCTTGACCTTTGACCTAGTGATCTCAAAATCAATAGAGGTCATTTACTGGTAGTGACCAACCTGCACACAAAGTATGAAGTTCCTGGGCCCAAGCAAAAACAAATTTTCAGCTCATCGTCACTGTGACCTTTCAGCTCAAGGTCACTGTGACCTTGATTTAAGACGTACTGACCTCAATATCAAAAGGGGTCTTCTACTGGGCATGGCCAACCTGCATACTAAGTATGGAGTTTCTCGGCCCAAGCATTCTTCAGTTATTGAGCGGAAACCACTTTTTACCTCACAAGGTCACCATGACCTTGACCTTTGACCTTCTGACATCAAACTCAATAGGGGTCAGCTACTGGTCATGACCAACCTGCATACCAAGAATGAAGTTCCTACACCCAAGCGTTCTTCAGTTATTGAGCAGAAACAAGTGTGACAGACGAAAGGACGGGGGACGAAAGGACGGACGGAACGGGCAAAAACAATATGTCACCCCTATGTATGGGGGGAGACATAATGAAAGTTTAATTATGGATTCAAGTTGAGATCATATTGGCAAAAGGAGATATTGCTGACCATGTTTTCAAAAGTCATCCGATACAGATGCTTCAAAAAGAGTCTGCAGTTGGGTAAGGGTTAAACAGGAGATGTGTTATATACAGTGGGTGTAAGATCAAGATGACAACAATGTTTTTCTACCATAATCACCAACAAGAGTGATGGACCAGTTACAAAATATCACTTCTTGAGTGCTCACTGTGTAAAAATCTATCTTGATTATAAACCAAACAAGAGCACAGCAAACAATATAAATCCAACTGACATTGTTGTTTTGTAAAGATGTATTATAGTCACTGTGACCTTAACCTTAACTTAAGACTTATTTATTTTACATCAATTGCAAAACAAGCTTTCAGCTTATATTCATCCCGCTTGATGTCTACTTAACCTTGACCTTTGACCTAGGATACATGAGTGAAACACAAGCTCTCTTGACACTAAACCTGTGTAAAACATATGAAGAAATTACATTCACAAATGAAAGTGCTAAAGTGAGAGGTAGTTGTTTTGTAAAATCGTATTATAGTTTCTGTAACCTTGACCTTTTACCTTGGTTGGTAAATAGTGATCCCATCCAAGCCCTTTTAACACTGGATCTGTGTGTGAAGTATGAAGGAATTTCATCTTCAAAAAGAAAGTGTTAGAGCTATGATGTCATTTTGTACAGACGTATTAAAGTCACTGACATTAACCTTAGACCAAAACAAAGAAGAACAAAACTGTATTGGGCCTGCGATGTTTGTTAGCAAACGTGTTAAATTTCATACCAATAGGATAAGAAATAATGTCGCTAGAGATGACGTCATTGGGGCCCTTATATAGTCACAGTACTAGGTGTGACCTTTTAGTTTCACCTAGCTAGCTCAGTGAAACATGAACTTACAAAAGGCAATGCTTGCGAACATGTATAAGTTCATAACAATCTGATTAGGAATGAAGTTGCTAGAGCGATGATATCTGTTGCAAACATTTTGGCAAAAGGAGAATTGCTTATATAAATGAGCAATTTCTTATTTAATTACAGCTTTCTCAACTCTATTCAAACTATATCATCATTTGTAGAAATTCTCTTTATTTTTGACTTGATATTTTCGAAGTCGTCGGTTGCACATTTATTGTATGCCCAAAAGAGTTTAGTAAGAAAAAATAACCATCTGTGAATTCCAGACACATTTCTATTGACCAAATCAAACACATTGCATCAATTAGTTTGAGGAAATTGGCAATTAGGTAAATATTTGGCACCCAAACGTACTGAGGTCAGAACCCAAAAATCTGTTACACTATATTTATATGATTAATATGAATAAAGATATAAAGATTCTATGGCATGTGACTCCAATCTTTCTTCTTTAACCCCCCTTTACCAAATGTAGATGCATTTTGATGCAACTCCAGCAGTTAACTTTTGAAAACATTATGACAAAAGGAGAACAGTTCAAAACAGGCAATTTCTCCTTAATTGTTACAATATTTTTTCCAAATCTATTCATCAAATTAACCTCAATTTATATTTGTGTTTCATTTTTGTGTGTTTTTTTTAAAGTCATATGCTGCAGATTTGTTGTATGATCGAAAGAGTTTACATTTTCCCAGATTTTAACATCATTTGGGCAGCTAGCTTTGCAGCAGATCAAAATCAAAAACAATAGTAACTCTCAGTCTCTGTATCAAAAGCATACTTGCAATTTTCCGAGGAAATATCTTTATCTTCAGATCACACTAAAAATTCCATTGTAGGAAAACAATTTTCAACAAGAGTTGTCGGAGGACAATATAGCTCGCCTATCAGGGCCATCGTCTATCAGGGCCTACTTCAGAACAGTTATAGCATTAGATAAAGTCACACAGTATCACCTATTGCAAGATAATACACCTTTTCAATACTTCCATGCAAATGTTAACCAAGTCCATACAGGCCTTTTAAATCTGTAAATTGGTTTATATACGATGTATGCCAATAGTGAACATAATACCGAAGACTTACAGTATCAGTATCAGATAAAACCACACACTATTATTTATTGCAAGATATCACAAATTTTCAATACTTGCATGCAAATCTTAACCTGGCAATGCTGATACCATCGCCATACAAGGTCCCCTAATGATCCTGAATAAGTGTGTGAAGTTTCAAAGCAACAGCATACACAGTGTCTGAGAAAAGGCCTTGCACGCAAAGGTTTGACCAAAATTCTAAGTCGAAAAAGGGGCACAATTCAGTCAAAATCCATTCCAGAGTTATGGGACTTGACATACAAGGTCCCCTAATGACCCTGAATAAGTGTGTGAAGTTTGAAAGCAACAGCATACACAGTGTCTGAGAAAAGGCCTTGCACGCAAAGGTTTGACCCAATTTCTAA
The DNA here is from genome assembly GCA_031761405.1 of Serripes groenlandicus. Taxonomy (NCBI): domain Eukaryota; kingdom Metazoa; phylum Mollusca; class Bivalvia; order Cardiida; family Cardiidae; genus Serripes; species Serripes groenlandicus. The sequence continues at coordinate 119,420,980 of JASEVX010000001.1, read as the reverse complement.
GTCCAAAAAGGGGCACAATTCAGTCAAAATCCATTCCAGAGTTATGGGACTTGACATACAAGGTCCCCTAATGATCCTGAATAAGTGTGTGAAGTTTCAAAGCAACAGCATACACAGTGTCTGAGAAAAGGCCTTGCACGCAAAGGTTTGACCAAGCTGGCAACGCGGACACCAACGCCAACGCCAACGCGGACGTGATAACATAAGCTCCCCTATTTCTTCGAATAGGCGAGCTAAAAATGAATGGTGCACAAATTGGTATTTGAAAGTGTCAATTGATATTGATACATCTTTGAAACGGAAACACAGACAAACCGATAATGTGGCGACTAGAAGTAAAATAAATGCTCTCCTGAAATTTCTGATGGCATAAAAAGTCCTCTTTATCAAGGAATTGTTACATTTAACCCTTTCCCATATCAAAATATTAAGCAGCAGACGACACAATTTGGCTCCTGCAGATGCACCAAAATGACTCTGCAAATTGGTTAAGAAGGAACATTGTAAATATTTATTACTCAAATGATTTTATATAAACTGTCCAATTATAAAAGAATGCATGCATGTGTTTCACAGCTGTTAAAATGCATCAAATTGGCGAAAGAAAACGGTAACTTAATCATAAATACAGTAAAGTCATATTATCTAGAAACAGGAGTTAAAATTTTAATTCATCTTCCTTCTATTTTTGTGATTTTTGACAACAGATATTTCAAAGATTCTGTCCCAATTGAAAATAAACTTTAACCCGAGTGCTACCCTTATGTTTATCCTGGAACAAAGCACATCACTGTCATGCTATCATATACGTGTTAGACAGAGGGGAACTATTTGTTAACACTTTTCCTTTAAAAAAAGGCCTATAACCCTTTCCCACATACAGTTAATCTGCAGCAGACAACTTTGAAAACATGTAGTCAAAAACATCTCTATAAATGAAGTATATACATATATAGTGTGGCAAAAGGAACAAGAGGCCCAAGAGGGCCAGTATCGCTCCACGGCCATAAGGCAAAACAAGAGGCCCAAGAGGGCCAGTATCGCTCCACGGCCATAAGGCAAAATAAAATCTCCAAACAGCCCTGCCCCGTGGTGGCTATTTTTTTTACCAACCACCATGGCTTAAAGGAATCTTGTAGAGTGTCACCAAAGGAATGTTTCTGCAAAATTATTTGAAAATATGCCTGACACTTTCGGAGGAGAAGATTTTTTAAGTTTTCACTATGGTCATATAAGTCAAAATAGCCCCGCCCTCTGGCGGCCATGTTTTTCGACCAATCAACATGGCTTGAAGGAATCTGATAGAGGGTCACCCAATGAACATTTCTACAAAATTATTTGAAAATCGGCTGAACACTTTCGGAGAAGAAGATGTTTTAAGTTTTCACTATAGCTATATAACGCAAAAAAGCCCCGCCCCCTGGCGGCCATGTTTTTCGCCCAATCAACATTTCTTGAAGGAATCTAATTAAGGTTCACACAAGGAACATTTCTACAAAATTATTTGAAAATCGGCCTGACACTTTTGGAGGAGAAGATTTTTTAAGTTTGCTCTTTAGCCATATAGGCAAAATAGCCCCGCCCTGTGACGGCCATGTTTTTTTACCAATCAACATGGCTTGAAGGAATCTGATAGAGGGTCACCCACGGAACATTTCTACATAATTATTTGAAAATCTGCTGAACACTTTTTGAGAAGAAGATTATTTAAGTTTTCACTATAGCTATATAAGGCAAAAAAGCCCCGCCCCCTGGCGGCCATGTTTTTCGCCCAATCAAAATTTCTTGAAGGAATCTAATAAAGGGTCACCCAAGGAACATTTCTACAAAATTATTTGAAAATCGGCCTGACACTTTCGGAGAAGAAGATTTTTTAAGTTCTCACTATTTTTTTCTTTCGGTTGCCATGGAAACCAGAATTTTGAATGGATCAAAAAAATTTGAAGGAATTTAGTAGAGGACATTGAGAGGATGCTTCCCATGAAGTTTCAACCAAATTGGCCAAGTGGTTAGGGAGAAGAAGTCGTTTAAAGGAAAAAGTTAACGCACGCACGCACGCACGCACGCACGCACGCACGCACGGACGCACGACGGACAATTCGCCATGACATAAGCTCGACTGGCTTTCAGCCAGTGGAGCTAAAAATCAAATCTCCAAACAGCCCTGCCCCCTAGTGGCCATATTTTTTACCAACCACCATGGCTTAAAGGAATCTTGTAGAGTGTCACCCAAGGAATGTTTCTGCAAAATTATTTGAAAATCGGCCTGACACTTTCGGAGAAGAAGATTTTTTAAGTTTTCACAATAGCCAAATAAGGCAAAATAGCCCCACCCCATGGCGGCCATATTTTTGAACCAATCAACATGGCTTGAAGGAATCTGATAGAGGGTCACCCAAAGAACATTTCTACAAAATTATTTGAAAATCTGCTCAACACTTTCGGAGAAGAAGATTTTTTAAATTTTCACTATGGTCATATAGAGCAAAATAGCCCCGCCCTCTGGCGGCCATATTTTTCGACCAATCAACATGGCTTGAAGGAATCTGATAGAGGGTCACCCAATGAACATTTCTACAAAATTATTTGAAAATCGGCTGAACACTTTCGGAGAAGAAGATTTTTTAAGTTTTCACTATGGTCATATAAGGCAAAATAGCCCCGCCCTCTGGCGACCATGTTTTTCGACTAATCAACATTTCTTGAAGGAATCTAATAAAGGGTCACCCAAGGAACATTTCTACAAAATTATTTGAAAATCGCCCTGACACTTTCAGAGAAGAAGATTTTTTAAGTTTTCACTATTTTTTTCTTTTGGTTGCCATGGAAACCAGAATTATGGATGGATCAAAAAAAATTGAAGGAATTTAAGAGAGGACATTGAGAGGATGCTTCCTATGAAGTTTCAACCAAATTGGCCAAGTGGTTAGTGAGAAGAAGTCGTTTAAAGGAAAAAGTTTACGCACGCACGCACGCACGCACGACGGACAATTCGCCATGACATAAGCTCGACTGGCTTTCAGCCAGTGGAGCTAAAAATTGCTTGTTTTCAATATATTCAAAAGTCGTCTGCTGTAGATGTGGGAAAAGATCAATGTCTATATAACCCTTTCCCTCATACGACAATTCTGCAGCAGACGACTTTGAACGTATTTTGTCAGATGGATAACCTATGACTAAAAGTGGAAAACATTGCGACAAAAGGAGAAATTGCACGTTCTGTGCAATTTCTTCTTTTGTCACTATGTTTTCAAAATGCCGTCTGCTTTAACCCTTTCCCTCATACGACAATTCTGCAGCAGACGACTTTGAACGTATTTTGTCAAAACATAGAAAATCTCCATAATTGAATGGATAACCTATGACAAAAAGTGGAAAACATTGTGGCAAAAGGAGAAATTGCACGTTTTGTGCAATTTCTTCTTTTGTCACTATGTTTTCAAAAAGCCGTCTGCTGCAGAGGCGTCCGAAAGCGTTTATATGAGGGAAAGGGTTAATAGACATATTTTTAAAAAACAAGAGGGTCATGATGGCCCGGGATCGCTCACCTTAATTATACAATGTACTGCAATGCAAAACACAGCAAGACAATTATTCTGAATGCAACCTCCACAGTGTTAACAAGATTTTCCTTCATTTGGCCTAGTGATCTATATTCTTTTACCTGATATGACCCATATTCCAACATGGACTAGATATCATCAAGACAACCTTGTGACAAATTTTCAACTTGCTCAAAGTAAAAATGCGGCCTCCGAAGTTTGAACAATATTTTCCTTTATTGACCTTGTTTCTGACCAAATATGACCCATATTCGAACTTGACCTAGATATAATTCAGACAAACATTCTGATCAAATTTCAAGCTGCTGAAGCAAAAAATGCGGCATCCAAAGTGTTAACAAGATTTTCTTCAATTTGACCTAGTGACCTAGTTTTTGACCATACATGATCCATATTCGAATCTGGCTTAGATATCATTTAGATAAACATTCTCATTAAATGTCAAGCTGCTGTAGCAAAAATGCGTCTTCTACAGAGTTAACAAGATTTTGCCTAAATTTAGCCTAGTGACCTAGTTTCTGACCCAATATGACCCATATTTAAACTTGACCTAGATATATTTAAGACAAACATTCTGACAAAATTTCAACATGCTCACGTTAAAAATGTGGCCTCTACAGTGTTAACAAGATTACGCTTCAAAATGGCCTAATGACCTAGTTTCTGACCCAATATGACCCATATTCGAACTTGACCTAGATATTTTTAAGACAAACATTCTGACACAATTTCAAACTGCTGAAGCAAAAACTGCGGCCTCTGGAGTGTTAACAAGATTTTCCTTCAATTTGACCTAGTGACCTACTTTTTGACCCGACATGACCCATGTTCGAACTTGACCTACATATCATCAAGACAAACATTCTGATAAAGTTTCAACATGCTCAAGTTGAAAATGTGGCCTCCAGAGTGTTAACAAGATTTCGCTTCAATTTGACCTAGTGACCTCGTTTTTGACCTCATATGGCCCAGTTTCGAACTTGTCCAAGATTTTATGGAGATGAATGTTCTGATACACTTTCATGAAGATTGGATGCAAAATGTAGCCTGTAGAGTGTTAACAAGCTGAAATGTTGACGACGCACGACGGCCGGACGCCGGACAAAATGTGATCACAATAGCTCACCTTGCACTTCGTGCATAGGTGAGCTAAAAATAGATAAGAGAAAACTTATTCCTGCTTATTTATTTCTTCTTTTCCATTGATATTTTCAATAATGTTAATACAATTTTTTTCTCAGAATACAACCTTTACATATCAAAGATTATCATATTAGGTTAACCCTTTCCTTTTAAAGACATGTTGCAGCAGATGACTTTTGAAAAACAAGAGGGCAATGATTGCCCTGGATTGCTCACCTGAGTAATGCAATGTGATATGTCATTGCAACAAGAATAATTCTACATCAACATGGCTTGAAGTAAAAAGTAAAAAGTGTCACCCAAGGAACATTTCTACAAATTATTTCAAAATTGACCACATACTATCGGAGAAGAAGATTTTTAAAAAATTTGTTATAGCCATATAAATCAAAACAGCCCTGACCCTCGTGACTACATTTTTCGACCAATCAAGATGGCTCGAAGAATCAATTAAGACTCACCTAAGGAACATTTCTACAAAATTATTTGGAAATTGGACATATACTTTCGAGTAGAAGTTTTTTAAAGTTTTTACTTTAGCGATATAACACAAAACCATCCCACCCCCTGGCGGCCATGTTTTTTGACCAATCAACATGGCTTGAAGGAATCTGATAGAGGGTTTCCCAAGGAACAGACAGTCCTTCAAAATTATTTAAAAATTGGCCAATTGTTTTGGAGAATTTTTTTTTATGTGGTTGCCATGGAAACCAGAATTCTGAAAGGATCAACACAATTTGAAGGAAATTATGGTGAGGACATTGAGAGGATGCTTTCTGTAAAGTTTCATCAAAATTGTGTGCAAAAGTTGTCTGCTGCAGAGGCGTTAGAAAGTGTCTAGATGTTGGAAAATATTGGTTAATAGTTAGTTTTTCACATGAGCTTGAGAAGGTGACTTTTCCGACGTGTGGCAGACTCTGTCCATGTCACCAGTTATAAACCAGGTTTAGTAATTCACCCGCCTTCCTTCAATCTCTCCCACTTTTTATGAGCTTTTTATGGGATATCTCTCCAATGTGCTCACTAAAATTGGAGACAATGAATAGACATGGAAAGAAATTGAATACCAGATCTATAACTCTGGATACATTTAATGACCATTAACCAAAACTCCATTGCCCAATGTACACTATTTAAACCCTTTGAAATTGGAACAACTTGAGGGAAAAAATCAAGAAAATATTACTTCACCATTTCCCACATATACAAGCATTTTTACGCATCTGCAGCAGAAGCCATTTGAAAACATTACAGCAGATGGAGAAATTGCTCATATTGCCTTGTTCTCATCTCTATTCAATAATAAAACATTCATTTATGTCATAGAGAGTTTTGCAAAGACATTTTAAAAGTTGTATGACTGCTACAGATTTGCTGTATATTAGAAAGGGTTAAAGCAGACAGCAAAGTTTATTTTATTGGTGCTTTTTACCAGTTTTCAACATTATGTCAAATAAGTTACAGCGACAGAACACTTATTCATTATGGACACCAAAATGTTCTGGACTAGGAACTGTGCCTTGCCCAATGGGTATTCTATCATGATTGTACCATTCCGGAATCAAACCTGGGAAAGTTTAATATTTGTACTTTACATTTATGTTATCCTTGGTGCTGATGAGTGCCTGAAAGACTTTATAAACATTGATGTGCCAGCATCAGAGAAAACTTACCACAAGGTAAATGAAGTAGCCAGCAAATAAACGCGTACAACAAATATGAAGCAGGCAACTTATAAAATATATACTCAAAAATATGGAAAAATCGCTTCAAATGAATGTTGAAAGAAAGTATAAGAAATTGCAAAGTATTAGCAATTTGTTTTAACGCTTTCCCTCATATAGACGCTTTCCGACGCCTCTGCAGCAGACAGCTTTTTGAAAACATAGTGACAAAAGAAGAAACAGATAATTTCTCCCTTTGCCACAATGTTTTCCACTTTTAGTCATAGGTTATCCATTAAATTATAGAGATTTTTTATTTGTTTGCAAAATATGTTCAAAGTCGTCTGCTGCAGAATTGTCTTATGGGGGAAAGGGTTAAAAGTTCTCTGCTGCAGATGTGTCAAAATGGATACACATGTGGGAAAGTACTAAAACAAGAGACAGCCAGGGTTTGACAAGACATCCATCAAGTTATATGTTGCATATAATAAATGCATAATAAAGAAGTATTCATGTAAATATATGTTAGTCGTAACCTAGATAATAAATATAAACAACAACTTTTCTCAGCCTTAAATGCTTTGCTTTGAAACTGTTTGAAGAAAACAAAGGTAACATATTGTGGTAAATTGATATCGTAAGTTTGATACACACTTAAAAACCTGATTAAAGATAAAATTGCTCATGATGAGTAATTTTTACTTCTTGCACAAAATTATTTGAACAAAAGCCCTTATTGCTCCACTGTCATACAGCAAAAAATAATCACTATAGCTAAATAAGCAAAACAGCAGAGCCCCCTTGTGGCCATGTTTTTCATTTAATCAACATGGCTTGAAAAAAACCGACAGATGGTGACCCAAGGAACATTTCTACAAAATTATTTTGAAAATAGACTGCATAAATTGTTAAAGTTTTCACTATAGCCATACAAGGCATAAAAATCTGCCCCTTGGCAGCCATGATTACCAACAATAAATATGGCTTGAAGGAATCTGATAGGGGGTCACCAAAGGAGCATTTCAACAACATTATTTGAAAATTGGCCCGATACTTGGGAAGAGACGATTGTTTAAGTTTTCACTAAAGCCATATATTAAAGGCAAAAAAGTTTACACATGCATGGATGCACAAGGGACAATTCGCCATGACATAAGCTTGAATGGCTGTCAACCGGGTGAGCTAAAATTGATTGCATCTGAGGCTTCTAAAGTTGTATCAGGAAAAGGTTAGACCATCTTTATTTTACAAGGAGACAGCTTAGACTCATTAAAACATTTATCGAGGAAATCAATCCAAATAAATTTGTTTAAATTAAGTTTAGCATAGCAAGACATCTCATAAAGCCAATTCAAATTCCAAAATAAGATGGATTTGAGGAAAAGTCATGAATTTATGGTTCTCATTAACCATCATTCCTTAAATAATGAGTTCCTGCTCTAAAATTTATAACATCAAACTGATATAAAGCATCGGACATGTCACTCATTAAAATCACAGAAAGTAATTCAATGCTCTTGTTTCACATGATATACTATATCAAATCTCAAAAAGTCCAAATAACAATGCTAATAATGTGCGTATCCTGATTTACCTATAAAATGCCTTATGGAGAAAGTAACAATGCCTCATTAACCCTTTCCCACATATAACAAATCTGCAGCAGACAAATGTGAAATTATCTAGACCGACATAAGGAAAAAACCTATGAATGAAAGCTTTATTATTAAATAAAGTTGAATATGAAGTTTTTTAAAGTAAAACATATTTTTATTAGAAAATACTTACCAGTCATTTAATACCTGATATATCATCTCTATACACCTTAATTATCCTAGCGTATCCCTCACGTATCCGTGACATACACGGCCGCCCGGAAGTACGGGCGCGCACGTGAGCGGGTAATCACTTTTCATTCACCGTTAAGTATTGGTGACGACGCGGGGTTGGGAGGTGGGACTCTATAAATGACTGGTAAGTATTTTCTGATAAAAATATGTTTTACATTAAAAAACTTCATTTTTATATCAAAAATACATTACCAGTCATTTAATACCTGATGACTTCGTAGCATAGGACGGGAGGTTCGACCAATACTTACTGTCGTTCCAGGTACGTAGTAGTATATTATTCCATATTTTTCAGAACAAACATACTTGATTCCAACGGTAGTATAAAGTGATAGTGGGGATTGAATACAGGTTCAATCGGTATTCACTTTATTTATGTGTTGGATTATAAGAATTAGCGAACAACTCACTGAGAAGCCACAAGGGGACCCAGAGAGAACAAGTTATCTGACTGACTAGCCATAGAACGTAAGTAGAAAGACGAAAAGGTAGATTGCGTCTTCCATACTGCCGCTTGAAGAATCTCTTCAAGAGGAACATTATTAGAGAATGCCCAACTTGTAGAGAGAGCTCTAACCTCGTGAGGATGAATCCGCAAAAACGAGAGATCTCGACTAGACAGGTCTTTATAAGCTAATTTTATAGTAATAGATATCCAGCGGGAAATAGACGCCGCCGAAATATCTTTACAACCTATAAGAGGAAGAAATAACCTCTTTCTCCGACCCCGAGTCCCTTCAACTCTCTTAAGATAATGCTTAAGAGACCTAACGGGACAAAGGGTTCTGTCGGAATCAGAAGGACCACAGGTCGCCGAAAGGCTGGGAACTGTGATCGGCGAAGGTGAAACCGAAGGTAACTGGTTTTTAGCCAGGAACCCCGGTTGACAGAGTAGAGTGAAAGAGCCATCAGACTCATTGAATCTGATGTGCCCTGTTTCTACCGAAAGAGCGTGTAATTCGCTCCTTCGACGAGCTGTAGCGAAAGCTAAAAGAAAGACGGTTTTATAAGTTAGAAACTTTAAAGACGCCGATACTAGAGGCTTGTATGGAGCTCTAGTAAGCGACCAAAGGACGCAAGATAAATCCCATTTTGGAGTTAAACTCCTACAAACGGGTTTTTCTAATTCGAACGAGCGTATAAGTTCCGAGAGAAACGGATTTGAACCAATACTCTCTCCCCCAATGAACTTAAACGTGTTCGATAACATAGAACGGTAGCCTTTTACCGTACTAATTGCCAGTTGTTTTTCTTCGAAAAGAAAAAGAAGGAAATCGGCAATCCGAGTTACAGATGGACACTCCGGATTGATCGACCTTGTACCACACCAATCTGAGAAAACTCTCCACTTGGAATCATAAACGATTCTAGTGGATCGTCTTCTTGATTGTGCGATACGAGAGGCAACTTTTTGAGAAAAGTTTCTCTCTCGGACAGAACGCTTGATAATGTCCAGGCGTGAAGATGTAGCATTGCCAGGTTGGGATGAAGACGCCGACCTGGTTGCTGAAACAGTACGTCTTCTCGAATAGGAAGTCGTATTGGATTTGCCGAGAGACAGGCCAGGAGGTCGCTGAACCACGACCTCTGGGGCCAACAGGGTGCTATCAACAGTATTTTGCACTGTTGCGAGCGAAGAACCTTTTGAAGTACAATCGGAACCAGTATGAACGGGGGAAACGCATACCCGAACAGGAGGTTCCAATCGAGGGTCAGTGCGTCCACTGCCCAAGCTGCAGGATCGTACATCGGAGATACATAAAGTGGTACAGATCCGGAGGTGGTGTGAGTAAGGGTACCCCTTGTTGATAGATTAGCGGATCCAGCCACCACCAAAGGTGGGACTTGAAGAAATCCGTCAGAGCTATCTCCTGAGCCAGTGAGTCCACAGACGGACGCCACCGGGACAGAAAAAGAAACTGAAGGGGTCGCATGTGGAGCCTTCCTAGAAAGACTAGGTCGGCTGCTGCACTCAGGGAACCCAGAAGTGACAGCATGGATCGGGCTGTTACCGCAGCCTGTTCCAGTGAGAGACCGATTTTCTGTAACAGAGAATCGACTCTGTCCGAAGGTACTTGAATTACCGCTAAGTCGGTGAGAAACGTCATACCCACGAACGTGAACCTCTTTGACGGAATTAATTCCGACTTCTGCGTGTTGGGTATTAAACCCAACCGCAGAATGGTCCGCCAGGCTAGGGACAGATCGTGAAGTAAAAGTACACGATCCGTCCTGTGGAGAAGCCAATCGTCGAAGTATTGAAGAAGTTGGGGTCCTTTCCTGCGAAGGAAGGCTCCCACAGCACTGATTATCTTCGTAAACACTCGAGGGGCGGACTTGAGGCCGAAGGGAAGAGCCCTGAATTGGAACACTTCTCCCTCTATCACAAACCGAAGGTATTTCCTCGAGGAGGAAGCGATCGGGATGTGATAATAGGCGTCTGTTAGGTCTAGAGAGACCGCCCAGTCGCCTTTCCGAATTGCTACTCGGATGGAGCGGGTCGACTCCATTTTGAATTTCTCGACCGGAATCAATAGATTTAGCGCAGATAAATCTATAACTGGTCTCCACCTGCCGTCTTTCTTCGGAACAAGAAAAAGACGGCTGTAGAAACCCCGAGAATTGGGGTTGAGAACCCTCTCTATGGCATTCTTTTTCAGAAGTGATGAAATCACCTCCGACATGGCCGGATGACGTGATGACATGTCGATCGGCACGCTTGTCAGAGGAGGGGGGGAAATGAAGGGAATCAGATACCCTTCCTGTATCACAGACAAAATCCAACGATCCTCTGTGATACTTTCCCACTCCTCCGTGAAAAATGACAGGCGGCCCCCGACTGTAATCTCCGACCTTGGGATTGTCATAGAGAGGAGCGAATCCCTAGGGCTGCGGCTTCGGGTTCGTGTTAACTCTAGCAGGCTGCCGATGCTTAGTACCCTGATAAGGGCGCTTCGGTTTAGCTGATTTTTGACCCGTGGAAGGGGTTTGTTTAGGCTGAAACGCCTTTACATCCCGTTTTGGCTTCTTTGCTGGGTTGGGTTTCTTAGAACTACCCACATTCGCAGAATACGCTGAACGTTTCTGGCCCTGCGCAAAAGCCTTAGCTGCGTTCGCCGAAAGGCGTCGAGACTGTTCTGACGCATCAGAAACCGTCACTGCAGCAATCCTTCCATCAAAGAGTTGTTTCGACTCCAATGGTGCGGCCCTCAGGCTGTCCTTGCTAGTACTTAGCAATGAGTTAGGAGCAGCTAGCACTGCGTCCCTCCTCATGGACAGTATCTCTGTGGCGGTCTGAAGATTCAGTGCCATGAGATGCCTGTTGCCTGTGTCGAAAGCTTCGAGAATTCTGTTAGACCCTAGGCTAGAGATATTCTCCTCTTTTAACAACAAAGACAGAGCGACTGCGAAATGGTTGTCATGAGATGACACCATTACACCCAGTCTTGCTCTGGCCTCCCACTTCTCTAGAGTCTTAGCAGAGACTTGGACAGAAGCGGGTGCAGTTAACCCCAGTGTAGCTGCATCCCCGTCTAAAGCTGGCACTTTGACAGGGAAGAACTCCTTAGACGTAGAATACGCTTTAGGGTTGACCCATTCCTTAGAAATGGGTCCTGGGACCGACCAGCCTGGAGGTATAGCCTCTAGAGACCTGGTCGACTGCAATTGGTCTAACAATCTGCCCAAGTTGTTAGCTTGAGGAAGTAAATGCACTGGCGTAAAAGCCTGTACATTAAGTTCCTCTAGGCTCGAAAGGTTTTTCCGACGTGGGGGAGCGTCAACCTTAGGGCATAAAGTATTCGGCACCACCCGAAATACTTCGTCAATAGCCTGCTGAAAAGACCAACGCTCTACAGCTGGCTCCTCATCGGAAGGTTGACCACTCGGTCTTCCAACCGGTAGATCAATGTCCGACTCAGACATGGATAATAAGAGGGCGGCCGTACAAAATCTTCTGCCGGGGCCGAACTAACCGTATGGGACGGTTTCGACCTCTCGTTCACAGAATGACGCAATGTATTCTGATCCCGAGGTTGCCTGTAATCGGACTGCCTATCAAGTAGGTGTCCCCCCGAGAGCAGTGAATCCCCATGAGATGGGTAATGCTGATCCCGGTAGGCCGTTGAACTCTGTCTAACACCTAACGGTTCCATATTATGGACCGGTGGCTGGTATTGAGGAGCAGCATATTGTCTTGCGACATACACTGTCCCCCCAGGGGAAGAAAAAGATTTTTCGTAACCCCCATACCCGATGGAAGACAGAGGAATAATCGAACCCGGTGCAATACCAGGGTTAAAATTATTCTGATTCTGTAGTGGAGCAGAGATCGATCGATAATTAGAATCAATCCGGTCTATCACCACAGAACCCGTGCCTGGACGCGCCATGTTTACATAGCCGTCCGGCAGTGTAGACGAGGCATTGAAAAATGCCTGACTACTCGGTTGTCCTGTGTTTACATAAGACACTGGTGTTTGTGTCGTATTCACAGGCGTGACCGATTGGCCCGTAGCACCATAACGAAATGGGCTACTGACCTGATGCGGCATGTCTCCATGCGCGCGATTTTGGCCAGTCGTCGAATCAATTAAGATAGTCTGACTGCCAGGATGAATCGTTGCTAAATGACCAACCTTTTGCCTGGCTGGGTCCTTGCAATCGGACCTTTGCCCTGTCGCATCACGGTTACGTGAGCGACTGCCTGGTCTAGTCATGGCAATGTGACTGACTGGCCCAGTCGAATCCAAAAAGGACTGACTGGTGACAGGTCGATTCATTAACAAATGACTCCTCTCCGGTTGCCCGGTGACCTGACGTGCCTCGGCATTTGGGTTTTGTTGCTCAGCCCAACAAAAACCCGGCTGACTATACATAGGCAGGAGTGAAGCTGCACTATACAAATTCTCCGGAAAACTACGTCCGCCGACGTAGGTAACCGGTACTCTGCAGCCGTCCGAAGACCGCTGTAGCTCAGAGTAAGGTGTCGGATCAGTACAGATGGTGAGGTTCAGCGGTTAAATGTTCCAGCTGAGCATTTTCCCCGCTGTTTCCGTACGGTTTCTGAAGTTTCCCGACGGAGCAACTCTCATCCAAAGCTACCATCCGAATTTCCTCAGCGCGCGGAAAAACGGTTGTGTTGAGCGGAGAAGAAGGCTCAGCATTGCCCTTCGACTCGCTCAACACCGTTGCAGAGTCCGGTTGGGAGAACCCCTCGAACTTTGCCTCACTCGATGAAGATAAAGGCACCCTCTTAGGGGTCTTCTTTATCTTCCTGCTTTTGCGAGTCTTACTCCGCACGACCTTTTTCCAAATGGAAATAGGCCATGTCGAGCAGTACTCGCAAGGTGAAGCCTGTGTGCATTTGGTGCACACAACGCAGGTCGAATGCGAATCCCATAGGTGCACAGCATGACCACATGGGCTCCGCATCCCTTCACCATTGATTGACAGACATTATTCAATTTATGCACAAAATACAAGACTAAATAAAATTGTTATTATTTTATCTATATCCACGCCACGGGGACACCGGAAGCTTGGACACGTATATTGAAATAAATTTTGTTTCAAAATTTTTTCACAAATATTGAATAGAACAGTCAATGAATTCATACAGCAATAGTTAATGTACTATCGCTAACAGGGTAGGGAAAAAGTATTGAAAACAGCACGACTTCCGCACCCGAAGACGGTAACTGAAATTAGCGGGTGGAGTAATCCACGTGCTTCTCAGAGTATCGTCCGCTACAAAAACAATAAATACAGCAATAAAGTAAATAATTTACGGCCGTGACGTTAATGCAGACAAAATATTTGGACAATTAAATGATTATAAGGCAGGGCCTTATAAAACAAAAGAGTTAATTGGAAGAAATAATAATATAAATTTTCTTATCGACTACTCCGGTGAATCCAAAAATAAAAAGTGATTACCCGCTCACGTGCGCGCCCGTACTTCCGGGCGGTCGTATATGTCACGGATACGTGAGGGATACGCTAGCGTGGGCGTTTTTTTTTGGATAATTAAGGTGTATAGAGATGATATATCAGGTATTAAATGACTGGTAATGTATTTTTGATATAAAAACTTATTGGCAAAAGGAAAAATTATTCATAAAGATGAGCACTTTCGCCTTTAGTCACAATGTTTTCAAAAATTGTCTCCTGTAGAGGGGTAATAGATTTTGAAAACATTGCGTTGGCAAGGAGTAAATGCTGGACGTAAACAATTTCCCATCTCGAAGTGAGCCTTGGGCAAGGCACATTACATTACTAAGCCCTAGCTGAGGACTGGTTTGTTTACCCAGAGATCATAAATAAGTTAAAGCTGCATACAAAGTCAATTATAAGTAAAAACAAGATGACCATGATGTTCCTGTATAGTTCACCGGATTTATTAGAGTGTTTGGTGTTTTACACCAATTTTAACAATTTTCAGCTTTACACAGTTACAAGTACTACTGGTCATTTTATCCTGACACCAGCCAGTCAGTGGTAATGCTATCCACGCATCCCTGGGTGCCATGGAGGGCAGCCATTACTACCATTTTCTTTGGTATGACCTAAACTGAGATCGAATCTGCGAGGCGGAAGCTCTACCACTACACCACCGAGGCACTTTGATTTATTAGAACTGAATAGTTTTTAATGTGTTTACTACATACATATAATGAAAACAAGCCCCATGTTTTTCAACAGATCGGAATAATTTGAACAATTTTGGTAAAGGTCTAGGCTGCAGGTCACCCAAGAAACATTTGTGCCAAAATATTTTCAAATAATTTTGGATAAGAAGATTTATGCATACATATAATGAAAACAAGCCCAACTCAGGCCATGTCTTTCAACAGATTTGAATAAATTGCACACTCTTGGTTAAGGGTCACCTAAGGAACATTTTGTGCCTAATTAATTCCAAATCAGGCTCAAGCTTTTTTAAGTTTTAACAATATAAACATATAAGGAAAACAAGCCCTGCCCCATGGCAGCCATGTCTTTTAAAGGTTCATTTGAACAAACTTGGTATAGAGTCACCCAAGGTGATTTTTGAAGTTGTTTGTAGGGAAATGTGATCGGACAGACAGACCAAAGGCGTCTAAATTTACATTTCATATAATGGTATTATATAAAAAGATATTATTATTATAGTATATGAACCATATAGAGAGACTATTTATAGTAACACGGTCCTGAGTGGGATTTTCCAAATTTTCTCAAACAAAAACAGTACTGTCATTATTATTATTGTATAAGAACCTTGAAGTGAGATCATATTTGTTTAACTTAACATTGTCTTGTGCGGGTCTTTTTCTTCAAATTTTCTCAAATGAAAATTCAGCAGCCTATGGAACGAAGAAGCTATCGGAAGGTGAGTGATTGTAATAGCGCTCACTCTGCACTCTGTGCTCTGAGCTAAAAACGAAACATATAGGCAACCATTTTGAAAATTTCTATATAAAAATTCAGTATTATGAATTATTGAATATTGTTAAGAATGTGGCAAACAAAGGTTGACTGCTGCTGACGCATCCAAAGGTTTATATAGGTAAGGGTTTTAATGCAGGTCTAGGTAACAATCTCAGGTCTTGATTGTAACTACAGGGTATGTAAATGGAGAATCAATGATTACTTAATAACAGGCTCTAGGTTTAGTTTGTCTTTGATTGTATTTTCATGATACAATTAAAAACATTACCACTTCACTGTGCTTTAATACTGATAGTATCTGTTTTCAGTACATAGAGTATTGATTTGAGCTGAAATAGAGGCTGGGGCCTGTAATTACCCAGTTACCCAATATAATATTTTAACCCTTTCCAACATGTAGACATATTTCTTATAACACCTGCAGAAGATGACTTTTGAAAATGTTTGTGGCACAAGGAGAAATTCTCAAACTAAAAGCCATATTTTGCACACAAAGAAACAAAAACGTATTCAATGTATAAGCAGCAAGTAAATAATCTTTAACTGCCTCTACTTTTGAAAACATTGTGACGAAAGGACATATGGCTCATATTGCATAATTCTTCATTTTGCCACAATGTTTTCAACTCTATTCCATTAAAATACTTTTATTTACATTTCATATTTTTACAAAGATGTTTTCGAAGTCATCTGCTACATAAAATATGTACAGCTCTTCTATTCAGCCCATGGGTGGAAAACAAAATGGAGCTGGTACCATTGACTTCTGTCTGCTTGTCACAAATCCAACCAGTTCAGGGCTTTTTTACATGACAGAACTTGCTTGACAGTTGAAGAAAACCAGTTGATGAGAGGCAATGGTGACAATTCAATCAAGTTTCTTGTAAATGACAAGGTAATCCCTGGGCTCTCTTACTAAATACAATGAGACCATCATTAATATCAGTAAAGATCCTGATAATAAAAATGTCTGTTAGATCCAATGTCAGGGAACCCATTACCAAACAGACACACAAACAATCACCATTTCTACTTAAACCTTTCCCACATACAACAAATCTGCAGCAGATGACATTGAAAAATGTGTAGACAGTAAACAAAATGTCTCAAAAAATAAAAGTGTAGTCTCTGAAAAGAGTTAAAAACATTGTGGCAAGAGGAGAAATTGCTTGTTTGAGCAATTTCTTCTTTAGTCACAAGGTTTTCAAAAAGTCGTCTGCTGCATCAGAAAGTGTCTATATGTGGGAAAGGGTTAACCAATTTCCACAGTTGACTTTGAAGCTATCAAGCCAAACATATGGAACATCACTAATATTAAAAGTATGAGTTTTGCTTCAAGTTGAAATCATTTGCTGGATGCAATATCCCACAGATCTAGTTATCTGTGGTGTGGATCATTCTGTGGTTTATTTGCAGTTTTGTTGTATGTGGGGACAGGTCAATGAATTTAATTAAGATTTTTCTCAGAAAAAAGATTAAATTTTGATGATTACTGATTCTATATGAAGGCACCAAACTAATTGATAGTATAATCTGGACTTGAGCCCTTTCCTTCATACAATAAATCTGTAGCAGACAACCTTGAAGATATAGAAATCTCTATAAATGAAAGCTTAATTATTGAATGGAGTTGAATACATTGTGGCATAAGCGTAACGAGAAATTGCTCATTATAAACAATTTCTTCTTTTTCAACAATGTATTCAAAAGTCGTCTGCTGGAGATACGTAAAGATGAATTTGCAGGTGGGAAAGGGTTAAGATATCCTTGTGACAGATCAAACTTATGTTTATGCAGCAGCAGAGGTCCAGATAAGGAGGTTTATGTCAACCAAATTACTGGTTTATAAGCTTTTACATACATTCCTATAATACAACATATTTCCAATGCACAATCAAAGTACTCAGAAAATTGATATCAAGATTAATATTTCCCACATACCGTACAACTAATCTTCGGCAGTCAATTTTAAAAACATCATATAATTATCTAGGTGAAAAGATAGAATATCTCTATAAGTAACCCTTTCCCTCATACGACAATTCCGTAGACGACGACTTTGAACATGTTTTGCCAAAAAATAGAAAATCTTTATAATGGAATGGATAACCTATGACTAAAAGTGGAAAACATTGTGGCAAAAGGAGAAATTGCAAGTTTTGTGCAATTTCTTCTTTTGTCACTATGTTTTCAAATAGCCGTCTGCTGCAGAGGCGTCAGAAAGCGTTTATATGAGGGAAAGGGTTAATTAAAGTATTTAATAAGAGTTGAAAAATGTTACGGCAAAAGGGGAAATTACTCATGATGAGCCTTTTCTCCTTCCAACTCAATCCAATAGTTACTGTATGCTATCATTCAGAGAAATTTACCATATTTTTGCCTATATGTTTTGTAAGTCGTTATAGGCTGTAAATTTGTTGTATGTGGGAAAGGGTTTAATGACTGGATTTAAGAAATCCAGAGTGATCCGATCGTTAGTAAAGTTTTGGCAAATGAAGATGAAATCAATAACATGTTGGATGTAAATCAGTGATATTGATTGATCGGTGTAAAACTGATGTAAATGTATAATTGTTACGAGACATAGTTAGGACAGTTTTCTATGAAGCCCTGGATTTATAGATATGAATCAATAGTCACCCGTCTACCAGCCAGCTATAGATCATAGCTCCATCATTCTGCCTGTTTGCACTCACTTGACAGATGAAAGCACTAAATTTTATCCCTTTCCCACATACAACAAATCTGTAGTAGACGATTTTGAAAACATCTAGGGAAAACCTTAAATGAAATGAACTTTTTTAATAAAGTTGAAAATGTTATGACAAAAGAAGAAATTACTCATGATGAGTAGTTTCTTCCTTTGACACATATTTGTTTTAAAATTTAAAGTTGTATGAATGAAAATAGTAATGGGTAATTTAAGCTTTATTATATACATGTACCGATAAATACTTATTAAAAAATTATCAACAGAAGCTGACAAAACAGTGAGAAAACATTAACCCTTTCCCTCATACGACAATTCTGCAGCAGACGACTTTGAACGTATTTTGTCAAAACATAGAAAATTTCCATAATTGAATGGATAACCTGTGCAATTTCTTCTTTTGTCACTATGTTTTCAAAATGCCGTCTGCGCAAGAAAGCGTCTATATGAGGGAAAGGGTTAACAAAATAAATCATGCTAATTAAGGCTTCTACTTTGAAAATATCAGATGAGATAAATATAACATCTGGAAAATATAGTATTATTTCGATAAACAAAGTTGAAAAATATTTCCGTAAAACAAGACGGTGTTGAGCAATTTCTGCTTTCCACATTTTTTTTAAAAGTAGTGTTCATTTATATATATAGGGCCTAAAGGATATTTTGTCTCGGGGAATTGCTAAATGCTGCACTGAAGAGATTGCATTGTATCATGTCAAGGCAGTTATGTATCACTTCCCTCTGAAATCAGCAAAAAATCAAACTGAAAAATATTTTACGAGAAGAGAATGACGACGGAAGCTATAAAATGTCAACACAGGAAAGCTGTGTAAAACTTCTACCTGAAATATCACTTTAACCCTTTTCCCACATGTAGACGTTTTCTGACACCTCTGAAGCAGATGACTTTTGAAAACATTTTGAGAAAAGTAAAAATTGCTCATTAAGCAATTTCTCCTTTTGCCACAATATGTTCAACTCCATTTAAATAATTAAACTCTCATTTATCATGTTTTTAACCATATGATTAAAGTCATCTGCTGCAGATTTGTTGTATTTAGGAAAAGGATACTGAATTATCCACTATAATTGGTTTATAAACAATGAACACTTGCAGACCAGACTATCTTCCATCTGAGCCAGTGGTGGAGTCGGATTCATGAAATATTCAAAGTCAATTTACAAACAGCCATTACTTTAAACCCTTTTTATACACACAAGAAAACTGCAGCAGACCACTTTGAAAAGGTCCATGCTAAAAAATATCGAAAATCTCTGAATATGGCAGTTTAATTATTGAATAAAGTTGAAAACATTGTGGCAAAAGAAGTAAATGCTCATTATGCTTTAAATGTTCATAAATGTTGCCTGCTTATGGGTGAGGGTTAAATAATTCTTCAAAATGACTGAAACTGTAACATGCACTTAACCCATTCAAACCTATAATAGATTTAAAACCGGGCATTCCAGGTTCGATCCCCAGTTGCTACCCAAAAGTCATGATGGAGTGCCCTTGGACAAGGAACATTTCCTAGCCTAGTACCAGTTTGTTTAACCAGGAATCATGAATAAGTAATCTGCCGTGATATTACTTTTACAACGTTAAAAACTGCATAAAACACCAATAAAACAAAAAAACAATCCTATAATGCATACTTATGGTACATAAAAAACCTGCGAAATAAAAACACAGAGTACAGTCATGTCATGTCAGCTTTTCAATCAAATTCCTAAACCATTTCTCAAATGACTTAAGTCCAGTTCTGCCAGTTTCGACAACCTGTGTCTGTGTTAATAAACCTTTTTCTGATGCCTCTGCAGCAGACGACTTTTGAAAGCTTTGTGGCAAAAGGAGTACTGCTCATAAAGATCAAATACTCTTATTGCCCACAACATTTCTCAATAATTGTTCTTACATTCTTAACCCTTTCCCTCATACGACAATTCTGCAGCAGACAACTTGGGAAAGTATTTTGTCAAAACATAGATATCTCCATAATTGAATGGATGACCTATAACTAACAAGAGTTGTCGGAGGACAATATAGCTCGCCTATCAGGGCCTACTTCAGAACAGTTATAGCATTAGGTAAAGTCACACAGTATCACCTATTGCAAGATAATACACCTTTTCAATACTTCCATGCAAATGTTAACCAAGTCCATACAGGCCTTTTAAATCTGTAAATTGGTTTATATACATGTATGCCAATAGTGAACATAATACCGAAGAAGACTTACAGTATCAGTATCAGATAAAACCACACACTATTATTTATTGCAAGATATCACAAATTTTCAATTCTTGCATGCAAATCTTAACCTGGCAACGCTGATACCAACGCCATACAAGGTCCCCTAATGATCCTGAATAAGTGTGTGAAGTTTCAAAGCAACAGCATACACAGTGTCTGAGAAAAGGCCTTGCACGCAAAGGTTTGACCAAAATTCTAAGTCGAAAAAGGGGCACAATTCAGTCAAAATCCATTCCAGAGTTATGGGACTTGACATACAAGGTCCCCTAATGACCCTGAATAAGTGTGTGAAGTTTGAAAGCAACAGCATACACAGTGTCTGAGAAAAGGCCTTGCACGCAAAGGTTTGACCCAATTTCTAAGTCCAAAAAGGGGCACAATTCAGTCAAAATCCATTCCAGAGTTATGGGACTTGACATACAAGGTCCCCTAATGATCCTGAATAAGTGTGTGAAGTTTCAAAGCAACAGCATACACAGTGTCTGAGAAAAGGCCTTGCACGCAAAGGTTTGACCAAGCTGGCAACGCGGACGCCAACACCAACGCCAACGTGATAACATAAGCTCCCCTATTTCTTCGAATAGGCGAGCTAAAAAGTGGAAAACATTGTGGCAAAAGGAGAAATTGCACGTTTTGTGCAATTTCTTCTTTTGTCACTATGTTTTCAAAAAGCCGTCTGCTGCAGAGGCGTCAGAAAGCGTTTATATGAGGGAAAGGGTTAAAGGTTTTTCATATTTCTGACTTAATGTTTTCAAAGTCATCTGCTGCAGAGTTGTTGTATGTGGGAAAAGGATAAAAACAAAGTGATCCCCCATTAACCATTTATTATTGAAGAGTTGAATTGATCTCATAGTACTTATTCTGTAAAAAACATTACTTTGATGATTTCATTGAAGACTTCAGGAAGAGTAATAGCCATTTTCATTACAGCAAATCTATTTTTAATTTCATTGGTTTTCTTAACCCTTTCCATCATAAAATATACCTCCAACATACCAAATGTGGAGCAGATGAGTAAGAAAAAATCTCACTAATAAGTGCATTTGCAGGTGAGGACTTTGATTTGCAGATTTTCAGATTTGTTGTAAATTTCAGAAATGGGATAAACCTTTCCCACATACGACAATTCTGCAGCAGACGACTTTAAACATAATTTGTCAAAAACTAGAAAATGGATAACCTATGACTAAAAGTGGAAAACATTGAAAGGAGAAATTGCTTGTTTTGAGCAATTTTTCTTTTGTCACAATGTTTTCAAAAAGCCATCTGCTGCAGAGGTGTCAGAAAGCTAAATACAATTATTAGATTAACCCTTTCCAACATGCAGTTGCATTTTGAACACTTTTCCTCTTGCCACAATGTTTTTAAGTCATTTTAAAAATTCAACTTTCCATAAAAGAGATTTTCAATTATTATGCCTAGATGTTGTCAAAGTCGTCTGCTCCTGATTTGTTGTTGTATGAAGGAAAGGGTTAAAAACAGTCACATTGGGGAAAAGACTGGAAATATTACCCTTGCAACTGGAAAACAACCTTTCTAAGAAAACATCAACACCAATAAGATTACAAAAATGTACATTTTTGATGTGGTCATATCAAATTCAAGAATGTTATTGCATTTAACCCTTTCCCTCATACACAATTCTGCAGCAGACGACTTTGAACGTATTTTGTCGAAACATAGAAATTCTCCATAATTGAATGGATAACCTATGACAAAAAGTGGAAAACATTGTGGCAAAAGGAGAAATTGCACGTTTTGTGCAATTTCTTCTTTTGTCACTATGTTTTCAAAAAGCTGTCTGCTGCAGAGGCGTCAGAAAGCGTCTTTATGAGGGAAAGGGTTAAGCCATTGATACAAATGTCATACCAAAAACTATAACAATGGTAGAAATGGCTGCCCTCCCCGTCGCTCAGTAATGTGGGGTTAGCATTACGACAAACTGACTTGTGTCAGGATAAATGAACCACTAGTACTGGTAACTTAACTTGGAATCACTGTGATATAATTGAAATATTCTTGAAAGCAGCGTAAAACACCAATCAATCAATCAATCAACTATCGATACAAAAGGAAGGAAGACAGGGAATAGACTGCACAAAGATGCAAATGCTTTTTTTGGTATTGCATGTTTTTTATGGTTATAAACCAACCATACAGCAAACCTGCAGCAGACGACTTCATAAGCATGCATGTTGGCAAAACCCCGCAAAACCCTGTAAAATCTATATAAATAAAGGTCTAGTTAACTGTTACTACTAAACATTGTGGCAAATAGAGAAATTGCTCATTTTGAGCATTTTCTCATTTTGGCCCAATGTTTTAGTTTAAACTTATTTATTTTACATCAATTGCGAAACAAGCCTTAAGCTTATATTAATCACGCTGGATGTCTGCTTCCTGGAGACATAACAATTGCTAGCGCCATTTGTGTGGAAAAATCCCAAAGGCAAAACCTACTCATCACACAGGATTCGAACCTGGGACCTTTGGTACGAGAGGCTGACACTCTACCTCTGCACCAGTCTCCCACAATGTTTTCAAACGTTGTCTGCTGCAGAGGCATAAGAAAGCATCTACATGTGCGAAGGGATTACATGGACTTGTCCAGCTTTGCATTTGGAAGAGTCCATAGTAAGAACCATGAATATCAAGATGTTGAGTTGAAAAGACAACAGTATACAGAGCCTGGCCAGATTGCTTCACAAAGTCTGTTCCCACAGTAAAGTGTTAATCCCAAAGATATTTTCGTGTGGAACAGTTCATATAAAATTCCAGGCACATCAACTGAGGACAACATTTTACTCCTAAATTGCAAATTTGTCACAGCAAGTTCATTACTTATGCTAACTTGAGCACTGTAGTGGAATTATCTCCCTTCAATCCAGAGAAAATAGATTGATCTAAATATCTCATCCAATATATAAATAAGTTTGAATATTTCCCCCCGTGTGAATTAAATTATAAAGTTACGAAAATTGCATTATAAATTCTGATGCAGAGTGGAACTTAAAACCATTGTGAGAAATTGCAATTTTGAAACAAATTTCCACAATGGTTTCAAATGTTGAGAGTTGACTCTTAGCACGCTAGCGGCGGGTTTTGTCAACCGTTGATGACATTTGCAAACAGTTTGGATCCAGATCAGTCCCCACAAAACGTGGGGACTGATCTGACATCCAAACTGTTTGTCACTCCGTTCCAATTTCAGTAAACATTTGGGGGAAATAAATATTTTTTTCAAAATTTTGCAGATGACAATAAAGTAGACCAAAATAATTTAGCATGCAAAGAGTTAATTGCTGAGGCTGCTGTGGCTTCAAAAGTTGGCTCTTTAAGTGAGAGGGTTAACCCTTTCCCACATAGGTACATACAATGAACCTGTAGCAGACATTATTGAATATATCTAGGGAAACTAAGGGAAGCGTCTTTCCAAATGAAAGTATCATTTTTTAATAGACATCTAAGACAAAGGGAGAAATTTGCTCCTAATAGGAGCTTTTTTTTTCCTTTTGCCACAAAAGTCGCCTCCTGCAAAATGTGGGAAATGGTTAACACTGTGACACTGTTGCGCTATCAGAATAATAATTTACATATTTTTTGACAGATCTAAAGCAGAAAACCGTTGAAAATGGATGCACAGGTTGATCTTTATCAGCACTGTTCATAAATGCCAACTTGTACCTTTTTGCACACACAGCTCAATTTATGTTGTGTGCTTTGAAAACTGTCATATCAGGTCAATTGAAAGTATTATATTGATAGATTTACAAACATTTTTTGAAAAGGAGAAATTGCTAAGAAAATGACAATCTTTTGAAGTTGACTGTATCCGGGTAAGAAGAAGATTACTTTACATTTTCTTTCTTCCCAATTAACCCTTTCCCTCATACAACAATTCTGCAGCAGACGACTTCGAACAAACTTTGTCAAAAGATAGAAAATCTCTATAATTGAATGAATAGACTATGACTAAAAGTGGAAAACATTGTGGCAAAAGGAGAAATTGCTTGTTTTGAGCAATTTCTTCTTTTGTTACTATGTTTTCAAAAAGCCGTCTGCTGCAGAGGTATCAGAAAGCGTCTATATGAGGGAAAGGGTTTACTCTTTCACACAAACAGATACATTTTAAAACTTTTAAAGCAGACAACCAATGATGATATTATGACATATATTTTTCAACAGTTTACGATAATTTTAATTTACTTGAAAATTATTGAAAACTGTTGAAAAATATCCAGCAAAACGAGAAATTGCACATGCTGACCTTGTGAGTTTCTTTCTTTGCCATAGAGATTTTCCACTTTTTCCCTCACAACATTTCTGAAGCAGACGACATTGAAAAAAAAAAAATCTAGACAAAAATATTGAAAACCTATTAGCAATAGTTTAATCATTAGACAAGAGATAAAAACATTGTGGCAAAAGGAGAAATTGCTCTTTATGAGCAATTTATTCTTTTAACACAATGTTCTCAAAAGTCATCTGCTGCAGAGGCGTCTGTATGTAAGAAAGGATTAAGTATAAAGGGACCTGGTCTAGCACTGCTAAATATTCTCTATATCCCTACTCAGACTACCTCTCAAGTTATATGAGATTACTTTTTCGCCGCATAATGCATTCTAAGAGATTTATATTGAATTTTGTGATCAAGCAATGAATAGGCTTGATAATCAGAGGGATTGATTAGGCCTGATGAGAATATTAACAAGGAGAGAAAAGCGAGGAATAAAATCACCGTAATTGTGTCTTCGGTGTTAGGAGAAAACCATGACCTTACGTCCACCAGGGAACGACAGAAATCTTTGTGTTTTTTTTATATCAATGAATGAAATTTCAGCGAAATGAAAATATTTTACGGCTTTACCTTTTTAATAATGCAACTAATTCCGAAAGATTGTGCTAAATTTCAGTTCTATAGTTTCCAATTCAGAATTCACACTTTTTTTTTTAAAGAAGAGTTTTCAAAAGATCACATGCGACGCCTGCCAATATGGCTGTAAGTGAAATCATGAATTACAAATAGAGATAGACAGTCAGACAATGGAGAAATAATGAATAATTTATTTATTTATTTATTGGGGTTTTACGCCGCTTTCAACAATATTTCAGTTATATCACGGCGAAATAATGAATAAAGAAAGATTCCAGGTTTTGGAATCGAAAGAAAATGAAACATTAGAAAAAATAACAGAAAAGTTGGTATTTTATTCAATTTTGCAAAAAAGCTGTACATTAATTGCTATACTCTGCAGCAGGTCACTTTGAAACGTCCAGGTAAAAAAATGAATAGTATCTACAAACAAATGTCAGAGCAAGTTGTACTTGTAGTGATTTTTTATGCATTGACAGCTAAGGTTTTTTAGGGTGAATAAAGTTAAGTTGTAACATTATTCAAAATCAAGAATGTTGGTTAAAATTAGATGATGGCAAATGGTGTTAACAGAAACAAAGTCTATGCAATGGGAATTACAATATGAAAACATTGTGGCAAAATGTAAAAAATCTTCATAATGATCAATTGTTTGGTGCTTTACGCCGCTTTCAATAAGTTTTCAGTTATATCTCAGCGTTTCCTTGACAAGTTACGAGTACTACTTGTCCATTCATCCCGACACCAGCCATTAAGTTGTAATGCTTACACCGCAACCCTGAGCGCCAAGGAGGGCAGCCACTGCTACCATTTTTTTAAGTCTTTGTCATGACCAGGCCGGGAAACGAACCTGCGACCTCCCTCACTTGTTACGGACACTCTACCACTACACCACCGAGGCTCATAATGAGCAATTTCTCCTTTTGCGACAATGCTTTCAAAAGTTGTCTGCCGCAGATGCTTCTGCAAGTGGGAAAGGGTTAAGAAAATATAGGAAATTCCTGATCAATATGAACGATAAACACCAAAGTAGATAAAAGCCTCCCTAATTATGATCTGATTAAAGACCCTTGTACATTAATTTGTATATCAATATTAATAATGAGTAGGATATTCATCAAATCAGCATGATGTCGCAAACTTTAATGGTTTATTTGATGAATTTAATCTTTCAACCAACGCTAATTTTTTTTCCCTTATTCAGTCAGATTATGACATTTAAAAACATATCGAAATAAATGTGTCACAGAAGATGACATTGTCCTCGGTGTTTCTTTAGCCTTTAACTTAAGCTGTCACAAAGGACAGGTAATAGCTCCATGGCAAGGGCTTGATTGTAAAATGAACTTTCCAGTCTATGACCTTGATCTGACAAGACCACTGATTATATGTCTACCATGACCCTAAAGTAATGACCTTAGAAAATCCATATTGCCATATTAGAGAAGATTGATAAAGAATGCGGGAAAAGCATTTGTATTGTGATTTAGACCACTTTCATCAATTTTTCAATTATATTACGGCATTTCCTCGGTAAGTTACCGTTTTATTTATCCCGACACCACCAAGTCAGTAGTAAAGCTAACCCCTCAAACGTGAGATTCAAGGAGGGAAAGCCATATTAGGCCATTCTTAGGTATGACCCATCTGGAGATAAACTCACACCCACCCTCACCTGAGACACACTTTCTACAACTACACCATTTTAAGTGAGAAAATTGCACTCTTTTTGTTTTCAAAGCTGTCAGTTACAGCAAAAATATATATGTATACAAGGAAAAAAACATTTATCTTTTCCCACATTCAACAAATAATCATCAGACAACTTTGAAAACATATTGGCAAAATAATTGAAAACTGGAATTATGTAAATATGATATTTAAATAGTGTTGAAAACCTTGTGGCAATACTGGGAAATTGCTTCCGTTACAGATATATACAAAAATGCGTCTGCACAGTCATGTGGGTTAGAGTTTTATGATAGTTTTTTTCCTTTTGCAACATTGTTTTCAAAACCGTATGCTACAGGCACATAAACTTGTGTCCTCATGTGGAAAAGGGTTAACCCTTTCCCTCATACAACAATTCGCAAGCAGACAACTAACATATTTTGTTAAAAATAAAAAATCTCTTGAATTGAATGGATAACCTATGACTAAAAGTGGAAAACATTGTGTCAAAAAGAGAAATTGCTCGTTTTGAGCAATTTCTTCTTTTGTCACTATGTTTTCAAAAAGCCGCCTGCTGCAGAGGCGTCAGAAAGCGTCTATATGAGGGAAAGGGTAAGAGATATTCTAGAATCATTAACAGCAGTGTACTAACGAAATCAAATATATCCTATCTGATGTGTCTGCATCCATTCAGTGAAGTGGCTTTAATTACATTTCTGTTCATCACACTCTAGAATCATGTAACTCCTTCCCACATACACAAATCTGCACTTTGAAAGCGGCTCAGCAATAATAGAAAAATCTCTATAGAAAGAATTTATCTAAAAACATAAAGCTCATGACATTTAAATATCTCCTTTTACCACAATGTTTCCAAAAGTCGTCTGATGCTGTTGCTTTTAAAACGTGTCTGCATGTAGGAAAGGATTTCCACTTGATAACTAACTTTAAAAACAGCATTAGCTTGGAAATTGTCTCAGGAAAACATGTTTCTGCAAAATTGGAAGTGCAATTTGATAAAAGGATTAAATCTCTAATTTCATTATTTCAAGCATGTTTTAAAGAGTTGTCTGCTGTGAAAGTCATCTGTACATGCATCAAGGAGAGGGTTGTCTCCTTGAGTTTGTCTACATTCCTGCACATAGTGCCAGAACAAAGTACAAACTTCTATCACCAACTCTTTTCTTTATCCCCTTTCTGACATACAATAAATCAGCAGCAGGCAACTTTGAAATCACCTATGGCAAAACTTTGGAAAAGTCAAAACATCAAGGCAAACTATGCAAAATCTCTATAAATGAAAGTACTTGTATAATTAATTATTGGATAAAGTTGAAAACATTGTGGCAAAAAGGAGAATTAACTGTTTATGAGTTACAATGGTTTCAACTCTATCCAATAAAAACATTTTGATTAAAGAAAAATCCATATTTATGCCTAGATGTTTTCAAAGTCATTTGCAGCAGATTTGTTATATGTGTGCAAGGGTTAATTTAGTTTTGCCCGATCCAGATTCACCAAAGCATGTTGAAATCAATCATACGTCTAGCCAATTTGATCTTATAAAACCTAACGTTATGTCGGCAAACATCTTAAACTGGTATTGTGATGGACAACCTAAACAGGCCCAATTAAACATCATCAAATTAACTTGGTTCTCCACAATTTGTAGACAGTTAAAACAATACCAAAACCAAACTTAACCCTTTTCCACATACAACAAATCTGCAGAAGACTACCATGAATACATATTTACAAAATAAAAAAAATCTCTACAATTGAAAATTAAATTATTGAATAAAGTTAAAAACATTGTGGTAAAATGAGCAATTTCTCCTTTAGCAGCAATGTTTACAAAAGTTGTCTGATGTGCGTGTAAAAAAGCATCTGAATGACAATAAAGGTAAAAACCTGTCTGTATAATGATTATTTACCAATCAGATATTTGATCATAATTAAATTCAAACTGCATCTTTTGCATCCCTTTGATAATTAAAATAATAAAAGAAACTTTCATTTACCCTTTCCCACATACAACAAATCTGCAGCAGACAACTTTGTAATCATCTTCACTTGTAAGTTAACCCTTTCCCTCATATAGACGCTTTCTGACGCCTCTGCAGCGACGAATTTTTTAAAACAAAGTGACAAAAGAAGAAATTGCTCAAAACGAGCAATTTCTCCTTTTGCCACAATGTTTTCGACTTTTAGTCATAGGTTATCCATTCAATTATCGAGATTTTATATTGTTTGACAAAATATGTTTAAAGTCGTCTGCTGCAGAATTGTCGTATGAGGGAAAGCGTTAATGATGATTTTGGATGATGGCCTTTATCCGGAGCTTCAAAAAAGCTTGTAGAACTCTATATGGCAAATAGGAAAGATCTCCATCCCACTGCATAGAGACACAGGCTTAGCTTGATTATAATAGTGGCCTTCACTACCAACAAATTTACAACAGACAACTTCGAATAAATTTAGGCAGAAACATGGAAAATTTCTATAAATTGTTAAAGATATAACCACTAAAAAAGGCTAATGAAAATTGTACAAATTAGTTAAATTAATCATAACTTTGTCCTTTTACCACAATGTTTTCAAAAGACGTCTTTTGCAGGAGTCAAAATGAGTCAATATGTGTGAAAGGGTTAAGTTAAATAACAGATTCTGATTGTATGTCAACATAATTGACTCATTCCTTTTGTCAAACTGCTTTCAAATTTTTAAAATGTGTTTTTTGCATTCAGCTCAAAAAAAATGCTTCTATTAGTGGGATAGGGTTTTAGAAGAGTTTTGTCTAACAGAAATAATATTAGATCAGTAGGTTGGCCAATATCGTGGGATAGGGTTTTAGAAGAGTTTTGTCTAACAGAAATAATAACAGATCAG
The DNA here is from genome assembly GCA_031761405.1 of Serripes groenlandicus. Classification (NCBI taxonomy): domain Eukaryota; kingdom Metazoa; phylum Mollusca; class Bivalvia; order Cardiida; family Cardiidae; genus Serripes; species Serripes groenlandicus. The sequence goes on along the minus strand of JASEVX010000001.1, from coordinate 119,390,932 downwards.
TAGGTTGGCCAATATCTTGGCTGTCTGTGAGGAGTCAATGGTTCAATAAGATTAATTTGGGCTGTGAATTGGAAGTTTTCAGGGTTCCAGGAAGCGGAGCTGTGAAATCAGCTGTAATAATCAGAGGAAATATGCTTTGTATGGCCCCTGTAATTGAGAATGGTAAGTGGTTTGGCAACCAATAAAACATTTCCCGCAGGGGTAAGCACACCGCAATATTGTTAATTTGATCATCACTAATACTAGGGTTAGGGAGACACCAAGAGCTCTATGGCGCTATGTGTTTTATGCCTTTAATGTTCAGCCTTCATACAAAATCTTGTTTCACACATTTAATGTTTCAGAATATCAATAAATGAACATAATGGGAGAAGCATTAATAAGAAGAGCTGCTTATTATAAAATAAAAAAACACTTAAGGAATGAACAAGATGTTTGTAAAATATTAATGCTCTCAGACAAAAAAAATCAGTTTTTATTTTGGATATAAAATGTGGCATCAAGAGTGTTCAGGGGTAATTGAGCTAATTAAACCATTGATTTAAGGGAGATAATTGTTAAAAACTTAACTTGATTTAAAAGAAGGTTATCTCCCTTTTCTTGTAATTTAAAACTAGATTGAGAAGAATTCATCATTTCAAGGTAACTTAGTAAAATTTGCCGTTTTTACATTTCCATAGTTTTAATCAAATCCATCCAACCCCAACCATGGCTTGGTATGGAAGTACAGACGGAAGGATGAAGATTGAGCCCATGTCAAACCAATATCCTATTTGTCAGTATTTAATTCTTGCAAATCAATGAACATGAACAAAAAAGAAGTTATCATTTATATACTGCAACATTTAAACATTTCCCTTAAAACAGAAGTGTTGACCCATCTTAGATAACAATCTTTTGGAGTCATTGTGGAAAAGGGAAAATTGCTCATAATGAATCATTTCTCATTTTCTCTCAATTGTTTCAAATATCTAAATTAAATTTCCAAAAATTTAAATATCACATTTTTATCAATATATGATTTCAAAGCAAATGATACCTAAAATATCCTAACATGTAAAATAATAGCTAAAACAATGATTAAACAGCAGGCATGCAACATAATGCTTTTAATTAATCTACAAATGTATGTTTATCAGGTAGGATTGAAAGGTTTAAAAATATAAACACTATAAGATATACCCACATGAAAATAATCTGTCTTCATTGTCAGAACATATTATTATATTTTGTTACATAAAAACTTAACCCTTTTCCACATACACAAGCTTTTTGACACCTCTGCAGCAGATGACTTTTCAAAACAATGTGACAAAAGGAGAAATTGCTCAAAACAAACAATTTCTCCTTTTGCCACAATGTTTTCAACTTTGTTCAGTATTAATTAGTCGCCGGGCAGAAGCCCGCGACTTCTATTTTTAATAGCTTTTCGGAAATCACATGGGAGGAGGGGTAATTATTGAAAAGAAACACATTAAGATGTTTTGAACATATTACAATTGTGTTTGTTTAAAAACACTAAGTAATGACACATCTAAAATGGAATAAACATTTCGATGTTTTAGGTATTTTTAGTTTCATTTTGTTGACTTGCATTTAAGTGTTTTTGTCTTATTTACGAAGACAAATGTGGTCCCTGCTAGACTTGCAACCAACTGCTATATGTCAATATTGAGATATATTGAAATAAAAATCACGTCAAATTCTACTTTCAATAGTAATGTTAACTTACTGAATGTTATTTTCATGTTCAAAAATATGTCTTGATCTGTGAAGAATTCATTTGATAATGTTAACTCGTGTATATCTAAAATATGAACTGTTTCTAACCTAGAACTGTTGATTACGTCACTACCGAGTACCGCCCGCATAGATTTGTAAATTTTGCACACGCTACTATATACTACTGTACTTACTGTGTGTGCGTTAACCAATGCGCGCACCTGCTTCGAATTCTCCTTTTAATAGATAAGTATCAACATAAACTGGTAACAGAAACAAATAAGAATTTTTTTTGTGAAAATATGTCTCAAATATAAGCCTGTTTATCGGTCGTGAACGTCGAAACGCTTTTTCCTCAGTTTGTGACCTAGTTTCATATTGCCAAAATGTAAACAAAGCGAAGTGACCGGAAGTAAAATGTAAACTTAGAAAAGTGACTTATGCAGACAAAAAATGTCGCACGACAAATTGATTTCTTAAACGTCACGAGTCGAGTGCATGGGTCGAATGTAGGAGAAAGAAAGATACTATAGAAATGCTTTTTTCTCTCGAATGCAGTGGAATAAAACATGCACTAAAGCTTTGCCTGATTTTTTATTCAATTTCTTCGATGTCTGACACTCGACTCGATCCTGAAACAAAGGTCAACATTTTGAAAAAATGCTCAAACACCTTATTACAGATAGATAGCTAATATTACACACTTAAATGATTAAATATATGTGATATTAAATGTTTATTTGGCTTGAAACAAATTAAGAGAAGAACAAACTCTGATAAACAATAGATTTAGAAATAAAGAAAAACTGCTCTTTCGCACCCAATTAATTTCATACTTGCCACCTATTAAATAGTAATGGGACTCGCAACTGGCATTTCTCTTGCGCCAAACTTATATTGTATGCATCAACGATTTATATAAACAATTTAGCTGATATGTTGTTTCAAGTGTGGTCTACTTTTTAAACATATGAGGATAAATTTTAACATCTGTGAAATATTTATTATAATTATTATTAAAAAGGAGGAAGTTAATGTCTTCAGCAATTTAACCGTTTTCTCAATGTTTTAAGCATTTAAAGGTTTTCATTGTTGCTTCAGACATGGAAAGGGTTTAATAGCTTTGTATTGCAGGTAGATTTAAATCCCAAAATGTATTAATTTGTTGTGGTTTTATTGACAAATACAAAACATCCAAAATCCTGACCAAAAGATATCCTGAAATTTGTAGATCTATGTGGAATTTCAAAAATCCTGGAATTAGTCCTTATGAAAACATTATGTGTATGTTTAGACTAATGAAAGTCAAGAATACATGTGTGTTAAAAAATTAATCAATGCAGTCTTTTCCGGCGACATTGATGCCTTGCATCAACTTTCTCTTGTAACCTCATTTATAGAGATTTATCGTGTTTTTGCCACAATGAAGTCGTCTGCTACAAATATGCTGTATTTGGGAAAGGGTTAATCATATTATCACACTTCGCTTATTCATCAAAGTTGGAGTACAGGTTTGTATGCCAATTCATTTAACCTTTTCCATAATACAAAGCAGCCGACTTTGGAAATATCAAGACAAAAATATGGGAAATCCCTATTTAGGAGGATCTTTTTATTGGACAGTGTTGAAAACATTGTGGCAAAAAGACAATTGATCAGTTGGTATTTGGGCTAAAACACGTGAAGTCAATGCTGCAGGTTTGTTTTTAACCCTTTCCCAGATATAGACGCATTCTGACGCACCTGCAGCAGACAGCTTTTGAAAACAATGTGACAAAAGGAGAAATTGCTCAAAACAAGGAATTTCAACTTTTGCCACAATGTTTTCAACTTTTTTCATTAATTATGCTTTCATCTATAGAGCTTTTTTATGTTTTTGCATGATTGTTTTCGAAGTCGTCTGCTGCAGATTTGGTGATGTGAGAAGGGGTTAATTTACAGTTAGCAAGCATCTAAACATTGCATATAACTCAATATTAAGTTGAAAAGAAACATCAAGTGTAAGTATAATTTTAGTCAAACCCTACCAATGTGTATATGGACATCAGATATATCCTACAAACAGCTCACTGATGTAAAACTTGTTTGCTCAAGAAATGAATTTATAATGAGTCAGTGAACCTTGACTTAATACAGCACTAAGTATACATAGTTTGACATTGTTTTCGATGAAACTGTTTGTTTTGTTTTGTTGGGGTTTAACGCCGTTTTCAACATTATTTCAGTTATATCACGGCGATAGTTCACTTAATCATGATCCCTGGTTTAAAACAAACCTGTACTAGGCTAGGAAATGTGCCTTGCCCAAGGGCACTCCACCCTGACCACAGCACCCCCGACTGGGAATCAAACCAAGGACGTCCAGTTCTAAATCCCAAACGCTAACCACTAGGTCATGGCAGATTCCTCGATGAAACTGAACTTTCACTAAACTGTTAACCTTGTAATTGAAATATTTAGAGTCCACTGCTCTGATTGATAGATCTTTTTTCAATATATATATCCCAAAGTATAATGTAACTATTACTGGGTGAATAAAGTGTATTTGTATCTAATATTACAGTGTAAAACATTGTTTTACCCTTAACCCTTTCCCACATATAGACTCTTTCTGATGCCTCTGCAGCAGACAGCTTTTTGAAAACATAGTGACAAAAGAAGAAATTGTACAAAACGTGCAATTTCTCCTTTTGCCACAATGTTTTCCACCTTTTGTCATAGGTTATCCATTCAATTATGAAGATTTTCTATTTTTTGACAAAATACGTTCAATGTTATCTGCTGAAAAACTGTCGTATGAGGGAAAGGGTTAATACCAAACCCTAAGACCCTAAAAAATATCACCACTCATTTTTCGAAAATTAAAAAACTTTACGTTTTGCTTATCTAGGCCTTTAATCTGCATTTGACGACTTTTAAAAATTAAATTTACCCTTTATAGAGAATTTCTATATATTTGCCTAGGTATTTTCAAAGTCATCTGCTGCAGAATTGTTGTATATATGGGAAAGGATTAATTCAGAAATTGTCTGTATTTTGAAAAAGATAAACCAAAACTGATATACCTGCTTTTTTTTATCTAAATTAGCGACTAAAACAAGAGCTGTATGAGGACAGCCTTCTCGACTTTTTGTGCTTGCCAATAAAACAAATTTGTCTTTGGATGGTACAGTAAATATAACCAAGTACTTTATCGTACCTTTTATAAGCAAAGTACTTTATAAGTCATTAAAGGGTCATAATTCTAACAATAAACTTCACTGAATTATAGTATTATGCACTCTTGGCTGTTGGTGGAGGTAATGATGGTAAAAAGATATTGTAAGTGTTTAAGCTTTATCAGTAATTGTTTTGAAAAATAAATTGATTTGGTATAAATAACTTAACCGAAATTCTATATCGAAAAAGGGCAATTATTCTTTTAAAAAAACCTTGACAGAGTTCTGTACTCTTGTCTGTTGATGGAGGTTATGATGGTAAATATGTATTGTAAGTGTATAAACTACACTCTAATGGTTTTGAAAAAAAATAGGGTGGAACGACCCACTTTACCAAGATTTTAAGTCGAAAAAGGGCCATCATTCTTATGTACTCTTGTCTGTTGATGGAGGTAATGATGGTAAATAAGTATTGTAAGTGTATAAGCTTTATCTCTAATGGTTTTGAAAAAAAAAGTCGAAAAAGGCTCATAATTCTTACAAAACCCTTGACAGAGTTATATACTCTTGTCTGTTGATGGAAGTAATGATGGTGAACATTTTTAGTCTTGTAAGTTTCAAAGCAATATCTCAAATGGTTTTGAAAAAAAGTGAATTGGTACGAAACACTTTACCAAAGTTTTAAGACGAAAAAGGGCCATAATTCTTACAAAAACCTTGACAGAGTTATGTACTCTTGTCTGTTGATATAACATGTAGGTTATGATTGTGAATAAGCGTTGCAAGTTTCAAAGCAATATCTGTAATGGTTTTGACAAACAAGAGCTGTCCGCAAGACAGCATGTTCCACTATTTGGCCATTTGATACTATAGACAACAGTTGTTACTGAGATAGTGGCTTGATAGTATAGAACTTTAAATCAAGTTGGATAAGTCTTGTTTGAATAGCATCTGCTGTTTGTGGGAAAAGGCCTTGCATGCATAACTTTAACCCAAATTTCACAAAGGGCCACAATTTATAATAAAGTCAGTTACCTAACCTGGTTGTTTGATACCTTTAAAGACTATATTGAAGCTTTAAATCAATCCCTGAGTGGTTACTGAGATTATGTGCATGATAATACCATGCATGCAAAACTTTAACCAAATTTTAAAAGTCCAACAAGGGGCATAATTTGTACGAAATTCATACAAAGAGTTATCTAACTTGATTGTCTGACACCCCTGTAGACATGAATGAAGTTTCAAGTCAATATCATAAGTGGTTACTGAGATATATCCCTGAAAGTACCTTGCATGCAAAACTTTAACCAGAATTTCTAAGTAAAATCAAAGCGCCAATGGCACTGTAGTGGCGATCGTATGGAAAATCCTGCAAAGTAACAAGCAGTATATCGGTGTAGGGCTTGCTATTTTCAATAATAGTGCACTCTGCTGCGGGTAAATTTGAGAATGTATCAACCCTGCATCTTTTGACAGTAGAATAATGTTAGTTTGCCAGAATGTTGTCTTGGTGATTCTTTAGTTACGTTCTGAAACTGGTCATGATGTGTTCAAAATTAGGCCATTCCAAATTTAAGAAATATCTAGTTGGTACTCGATAGACTACCGTTTTAGCTCATTAGAATGGCTTTTTGTAATATAAATTGTTTGGGTAATCACATGCTCATCACCAGGTCGCTAGGCCATATTAAGATAAAATATTTTGTACACTTTAGAAACGACAAAATTATCAAGAAAGGACAGCAAACAGTATCCATTAGTTTGGTGTTTGTTTCAATGATGTCCGATATTAAACAGGTCTGTTCAATTTAGTCCCTTCACATTGCATGATTGAGGGTTGTCAGAGACATATAAACACAGTGTACATGTATTTATATGTCTCTGAGGTTGTTAAACTGCTTTGAAAAATTTGAGAGCAATAACAAACACAAAACATGCACAAAAAGCACAATTTCACTATTTGCCAAACTGTTCAATTTATAAAAATATAGTCATATATTATAATGCTCGATCTCCAAACTAAATTAGGCTAAACTTTCAGCATTGATTGCTAATTGACTCTAGAACGTGCAGACGTGTATACATAATGTGTGTACACACTGACATCGTGTGTCCTTTAAACCTTTGTAAACCAGTCTTATCATCTAGACGCTTTTATATATTTAAACAACTACAAAATAAAGCGTTTATAATATTGAGATTTAAGAACACCAGTCTCGCGATCTATTTATAGAACATTTTGGAATTTCCAGATTGAGTTATTTGCAAGGCAGATAGAACGCGCAATGATATTTATTATCTGCCCAATCATGACGAAGATACTATTTACATATTTTAACTCTATGTAGATAATGTCTCGATATAAAACTCAAATATTAGTAACAATCCGGTACAAAAGTAGCACTGACATAATTATTATTAATCGCGTCTCTGCATCACTGATGGAACTATAACGGATGTGAGTAAATTAGTTTGCAGTAAGGAAAATAAATATCAACCGACTTTTCAAAACCGACTATGTAAATATTTTTCGTTGTTGTTGTTTCTGTTAGCATTGTGGCGATTGTCAAACCAATCGCCACAAAAAGGGCCACAATTTGCATTATATGCTTTAAAGAGTTATCAAACTTGATTGTTTATATAATAGGTGTGATGGCTGGAAAGGGTTGTATAAAGTGTCAATGCAATGCATCAAGTAATTACTAGAAAATGGACTCTTAATGTCGTTGCACGCAATACTTTAACCAGAATTTCTAAGGGCTTTAACTTGCAGTAAATGCAGGATAGAGTTAACTAACTTGATAATCTACATAGGTGTGATGGTTGGAAAGGGTTGTATAAAGTGTCAATGCAATGCATCAAGTAAATACAGAGATATGGACTCTTAATGTAGTTGCACGCAAAACTTTAGCCAGAATTTTTAAGTAAACAAGAAACCGCTGAAGACGGTAAGGCCGGATTGTCGGCAATTTGATCTTGAAAATCGACAAACCAAGGTCAAGGTAATCATAGAAATCAATAGAACTTGTTACTGGTTACCTTCAGGCAAAGTTTCAAGTTTGTAACCCTTTCCATTGCTGAGATTTTGCCTCAACCTGAAACTATAACCAAAATGTTGACAGACAGACAGACGGACATCGCCAATCTATAGACCAGAATTGCTAGAGCAATCCGGCCAAAAAAGGGGCATAATTGTGTCAAAATCTGATATAGAGTTATCGGATGTATCCTGCAAGGTCATGTTGATGATGTCCAATAAGTGTGTGAAGTTTCAAAGCAATAGCATCTGTGGTTTGTGAGAAAATACCTTGCATGCAAAACTTTAACCAAAATTGCTAAGTCCAAAAAGGGGCATTATTGTGTCAAAATCCGATATAGAGTTATGGGACTTGTCCTGCAAGGTCATTTGCTTTCCAATAAGTGTGTGAAGTTTCAAAGCAAAAGCATCTGTGGTTTGTGAGATAAAGCCTTCCATGCAAAACTTTAACCAAAGTTGCAACGCCGATGCCAACGCCAACGCCGACGCCAACGCAGAAGTCGAATAGTCAAATAGTCTAGCTAAAAAGTGAATTGGTACAAAAAACTTAACCAAGGTGTGACACCAACGCCGACACCAAAGCGAGTAGTATGGCTAGACTTTTCGTAGAAAAGTCGAGCTAAAAAGGATGAGTTTGACAGCCTTGTTTTAACCCTTTTCCTCATATAGATGTTTTGACAAAATGCGTTCAAAGTCGTTTGCTGCAGAATTGTCGTATGAGGAAAATGGTTAAACACCATTATGATCACCAATATGGAAATGCTATAACACAGGAGCCCAAATAACACATGTATCTATACTATACTCTAATGACTTTGTATGAACTATTATAGTTTAAATTTCCTGACTATCAACAACTTGATTATTGTTTAAGCTTTGTAATGAACAAATATTTGTCAACCTGTTCAACATTTGTCTTTTTATAAATTATTGTCTTTTTAAAAGTTACTCTTGATGAGCCTTGGACCAGATTATAACTTGTCATTGTAAATCAAGTTCAACTTGTATGTAATTTTTTCGCCACTAAATGCAATAAATCCATCTACAGCAATCTATGAATGACTATGTAAATTTCCTCCAATTCATGGCTGTACCTTAGTCCTACCTGGTTACAAGTTCAATCAACTATAACCTTATCTATCAAAACATTTATGTTCAAAGCAGAGGCCTCGATAAGGAGAAATACAAGGTTTTGTCCAACAAATTTACTCAAATTAAAACATGCCTCTGCACAGATGACTTCTGAAAGCAATTTGTCAAAAGAAAGAAGAGGGCTATGATGGCACTGGATCACTCACCTGAGTTATGCAATGTGAATTGTCATGCAAACCTTAATAACTCATCTTGCAGTCAGGTAAGCTAATAATGCATGAGGCTCAAAAGGCCCAGTATAGCTCCACTGCCACAATAGGGCAAACTAACCCTATGTTGTCTGGCTTTTTTTTTCATAGGATTTGTTTATCTTAACCTTACACTGTGGGCATATAAGGTAAAACAGCCCCTGGTGGCCATTTCTTTTGGCCAATCAACATGGCTTGAGGTAATCAAGTAGAAGGTCATCCAAGGAATATATCACTAATTTCACTTTCTCAAATACAGTAAATGTTGGGCAGACAACTTTTAAAACATATAACCATAAAATTACGCAAAATTTCTATAAAGTAAAATTTATGAATCAATAAAAGTGAAAACATTGTGACAAAGTCACGAAAGTGAGACATCACTTGTAATCAGTGATTTCTCCTTTTGCCAAAGTATTTTCAAAAGTTATTGACATATGTTTCAGGAGCAGATAACTCTACATTTATCATATCAGGTTATCCCTTTTCCACATACTACAAACCAACAGCAGTAAACTTTGAAAACATCTAGGCAAAACTATGAAACATCTTTATCAAATAAAATTTAATTATTGAAAAGCATTGACTTTGGACCCAGGCAAAGATATTGAAAATCCCCATATTTGAGCATCTTATTGTTGGACAGAGTTGAAAACATTGTGACAAGAGGAAAAATTGCTCATTATGAGCGATTTCTACTTTTGCCATAATATTTTATAAAGTCTATTCCTGCAGATGCATTTGGGAAATAGGGATATAATGGGTTCTACAACCTTTAACAAAGTGCCCATAAGGGAAAAAGGGTTGGGATAAAAAATACCATTGGGTTTTCTCTCAGTCTATCAGAAAAATAGCAACAGATAAAATCTTTAACAATTAGATTACAGAAACATCTTCAGTCCCCTATAATGGGGAAAATCCTATTGATTTATACTGTTGGATAGAACAATCCTTGAGAAAAGAGTAAAATGTGTAAATTTCAGAATCATCCTCTGATACACTAATTAAGTTATACAATCCGACTTACTTTACCCTTAATACCCCTATATGATACTTTAACACCCTTTCCCAAATACGACAAATCTGCAGCAAATGACATTGAAAGTAATAAGGAAAGACAATAGAAACTTTCAATAAAGTCATGTATATTTTTTAAATGGAGTTGAAAACAGTGTGGCAAAAAAAAAATTGCTCATCATGAGCAATTTCTCCTTGTGTCACAATGTTTTCAAAAGTCATCTGCTGCAAATGTGTAAAAATGTTTCTGCAACTGAGAAAGTGTTAAGAGTCGTCTGCCTTTGAAACTTCTAAAGAAAATATTTATTTGGAAAAATTCAAGAAATATTATAATACAGGATAGAAAACAAAATTGGAAAGGGAGAAATTGCTTCTATGTACTCCAAGATGAACAACCAAAATGGAAAATAAAACTAATGAGGATCAAAATGACCCTAGTCATCCAAACAGTCTGATCCGGAATCGCAGTTATACATTCATTTAAAGTGAACTAATTTTTATCCAGATGTATTTAATGTCTACAGTTGTAGATTTGTTATATATATATGGGACAGGCATAACAATTTGACTAAAAAAAAAGTTGAAACTGTTGTGGCAAAGGGAGAAATGATTTGTACTGACTAAATTCTCCTTTTGCAACAATGATTTCAATATGTCGTCTAAGGTGTCAAAAAGCGTTATTATGTGGGACAGGTTAATTCCAGAGCCTTCTGAGTTACCACTAGTTAGTTGATCAATAAAACAAAGATATTGTAATTTGCATGCCAGTTTGATATATATCCCCAGCTAAACTTGTTAAGAATAATAAATGACACTTATTGAAAAACAATTTAAAGAATTGTTTAAATTAGTAAGTACATATTGGTAATAATCCTGTTGTTAAGGTCATAATTCTTAACTCTGCAAACCAAGTCATTGCACTGTACAAAGAAATTTAAGAGAATTCTTGAATATTATGGCTCTTGGATCTGGTATAGATGTATTTATGTTTTGTATGAAATATTTGATGAAATATATGTTTTGTATGAAATATATATGTTTTTTATCACATTCCGACATATGACAAATCTGTACATCTGCATGGTGGAGAGGGCTGAGGCTGATAAAAGTCTTGAGATGGTATGACAGTTATAGAAATAGAGATGTTGTGATCAAACACAAATTGTCAGTATTATATGTTTTGTAGAAGCCTTCATTATCAAATACCAATAAACGTACCAATATAAATAAAAAATAAAAATATTGAATCACTTTAAATTTGTGTCTGAAGTGTCATGACTAATAAGAAAACTGTTTTTCTTACAAATAAATACTGTCTTACAGTAGGTTAAAACATTTTTTGGATTTGGACATTGATAGAATACTTGCTATTAAGTTTCATCACAATTGGCCAAGTATATAGGTATATTTTGTAAACAAATTAATTTGTTGAATTAAGGTTGCCAATAAAATAAAATTGTAAAACAACACTTGAACATCTTTCTTGTTATACCAGTAAATAAACAAAAATGTGGGCTATGTCATTAACCAGTTCCCAGCAAACCTGCAGCAGACCACTTTAAAAGCATATTGGCAAAAACCTGGCAAATTTCTATAAATGAAGGTATAATTACTACAAAAAGTTGAAAAACATTGTGGCAAATGGAGAAATTGCTTATTTTGAGCAATTTCTCCTTTTGTCACAATGATTTCAAAAGTCATCTGCTACAGATGTGAAAAAATGCATCTACAAGTGGGAAAGGCTAAATGCGGTGGGCCTCTAGAGTGTTCACAAGGTTTGACAGTGTGAAAATGTTAATTTGTTGAAATAAGATCCCCAGCTAAAAGGAAAATAGTAAAGGAAAACTTGGACCAGCACCTTGGTATATATCATTCTTTGAATAGAAATCAGTGGACTTATCGTCTATGATGGCTCTCTCTAGAGTAACAGCTTTTGACCCACGTGGCCCAGTTTCAAACATGAACTATATTTGATTGAAAAGAATACTCCGTAGAACTGTCAAGAAGATTGGATGAAAAGCCTATTTTGATGCATCTGCAGCTGATGACTTTTAAAAAACATATGCAGAGATTTTCAATATCTTCAATAAGATGTTTTAACCCTTTCCCTCATATAGACGCTTTCTGACGCCTCTGCAGCAGACAGCTTTTTGAAAACATAGTGACAAAAGTAGAAATTGCTCAAAACGAGCAATTTCTCCTTTTGCCACAATGTTTTCCACTTTAAGTCATAGGTTATCCATTCATTTATAAAGATTTTCCATTTTTTGTCAAAATACGTTCAAAGCTGTCTGCTGCAGAAGTGTCGTATGAGGGAAAGGGTTAAAGTAAGTTGCATCCTATAGATTGTCTAATTTAGGCAAGGTTTACTGCAGATAGATCTATACACCTCCAGTCGCTGCAGGAACACCAACAGCCTAGCTGGCAGAAGTATCCAACAAAAAAAAAATTAAATTGTGGGACTGAAAATCACACTGGTACATTTTCATTGTCATGCAAAGCACCTTCATAAATAAAATGGTCCCCTGCTTATGTTATATGAAATTGGTAAGAAGTCTAGATCTAGGTACATACAAAACATTCAAGCATCTGCTAAATGAAATGCCTGTTTATGTTTTGAAAAAGTCTGATATAAACATCACCCAGAACCCTTCTAGATGGTACCATTTTTAAAATAAAAAAGTTTGGAGGGCATACATCCCCAGACCTCAGTTAGTATCAAATCAGGTCAGGCATACAATTTCATTTTGTAGCTATAAATATTGCCTTAGTGCAGTCTAGATAGTAGATATTGACTAGTATCCCTTGCTTTTCATGCAATCCTTCATTGATCATCACATTAGCTTTTTCATCCTTGTGTTGTTTTTCTGGTAGATGCATCGCTTGCAAATAAAATAGTCATAGTTATGTAATGTGTACAGGGTCCGTCACGGAGTTAAGCCATCGTCGGTCACCCATCCAGACACTAACCGCAATGATTGTTGTTAAATTTTACGACAAAGCCAACCACGCAACCAACGTTGCTATAAAAAGCCTGCTTCCACAACAAGGCTGTAAAAGAACAAGGCTGTAGAAGTGGTATCTGTACCTTTACCCCTTTCGTATAACATTTGTCCCTCTATTTCTCTTGACTCGACCTGGAGCCTTTGTAACATCACTGGGAACCACCAGGTCCAGGGATGATGGTGATGTCACCCAAAAATCCCAACGCTGCCACCATTCGTAATGTTTTTAATCCAAAACTAATCAATCTTTTAGAGGCTTTACCTACATTAATCACATTTCGTCTATTTCATTTAACCGAAATGGATATTTAACAAAATGGATACGTAACAAAATGGATATTTAATGAAATAGTTATAGATCTCATTCACACAAAACATATAAGTAGTTGGGGCGATGTTTCGTTTATTTTTTTTTGCCAATTTCGTCTTGTTTATTAAACAAGAAATAAATAATTGGAGATTTAAAAAATTTCGTTGTTGTGGATTGAATTTTTATAGATTAAAGTGGTAAAAGGCTAAGCTGCATGTTTTTTAGGTTCAATTAATATAATAATAATTATAAATATGGGTTATTTTATCGTTGCGATAGCTGTCAAGGATGTAAACGGCATAATAACGTTGCTCAAGTCAATCTGATAAATGTTATGTAAAATATGAACAGAGTGTTAAGACTTCGGTTGACCAATAAATGACAGATCTATGATAAAACGAGAAAACGAAAGTCTATCGATAAATATTTCAGACTAGCCAACATCTTGATAATGAATTAACATCTGTTCTGTTCTGTGATAACCTCTCATAAAGAAGATCACAGGTTCAAATTGTGTAATGAACTGGTTCCGTCTTTGGAATTTTCTCACACAAGTACTAATAAATAGGACTCAAAGAAGTAGACATTATACTAAGAGCCTGATTATTAAGCTAAAGGATTGTTTTGCACTCGATGTCAAATTAGGAAGTTTAAACTAACAGTGTGCCTGCATTATCTGGCATGTAACGTTATTAAAAGCTTGCCAACACAGTTAAGAGTTTAGTTATTATACACAATAAACGCAAAATAGAGATCTGAAACCCACAGGTACTTTGATTATATGTATACAGTTTTCCTTGACAAAAATTTTCATTTTCGGGAAAGAAAAACATCGTAACAACGTGATACAACAAGATGATTGTTTGAATTTATCTTATAATAAACATTCCTACTTACCAATGTTAATCACTAGTTAGTGTTGCAAGCAACAAATACAAATAATCTTGATTACACTGCCCGGGAATTTGTCACAAAATTCAGCAATAAGATAATCAAAGCACTGCAGGTATCACTCAATCGCGGTCTCTCAAAATCAAAGCGTTAAAGGCATCAATATATGGCAACTTTGAAAATCTTCTAGTCTGAAACTGAATGACCTAGACATATGAAAGTTGGTGTACATTGTCTATGGTCATCTACTAAGATTGTTCAAAAACTGATACTATAGAGGAATGACAGACGTTTCTCCCCCAAACCGTTTCCTCCCAAGACGTTTCCTCCCAAGACGTTTCCCCCCCAAAATTGGGGTGGAAACGTCTGCAGTAGCATTATATATATAGAAAATGAGAGGGGTCACTACACCTTATAGTAGTCTAGATAAACAAGTATGAATAGTTTTATATATTTAGTTAAAATGTAATTACACTTTGTTAAGGGTTTTGAATAAAAAATAATTTTCTTTAATGATGTTACTTAAATGTTGCTAAATCATATATAAAGGTAATTAGTATGTTTGCATTTAAAGTATGTTTGATGTTGTTGTTTTTTTAATTTTAATTAATTAAGTTTTTTGATCTTGATTTCATTGTTAAATATAATTAGGTGTTGCTTAAATGTTTGACAATCTGTGAATAACATTGTGTTGTTTGAAGGTTCAATATTTTCTTTGATGTTCTCTGAACTGGGGACTGCTAATTATTAATTGTAGTCTGTAACTTTGTTGTTTTGTTTTCATTTAGATATAAATATTTTAATTGGGATAATAGTTGTTTTGAGTAATATGTAATAAAGTATATAAACCAAAGAAATTAATGCAGTTTTATGCTTTCATGAATTAATTGCTGTTAAAATAGAGTTTCATAAATTTCATATAGTTGTTCATTTGTGATTATTTGGATATACTATTTAGATATACTATTTATAAATGCCAGATCAGTGTATTGTGTGTGCTGAGGACGTACGTCCAAGGCAACATGGAATCATGTGTGATTCTTGCCAACTTTGGCAACATAGATTAAGAACCTGTGGAACAGGTAAGAGATTTTTTTATATTTTATTTTATGATAAGTCAGTTATGGGTGCTTTTCAAAATAATGAAGTCAGGATGTTATTTTTTTCTTTTGAATAACTTACAAATTATTATTAAAAGTAGCTTTTTAAAATGATACAGGATAAGTGTAGCCACATAATTTACGTAACATTTTTACTTAGTAATCTTATTCTAGGATAATTTTCTCACATTACAAGTATTCACTGAAGACATGAAAATACTTACAAACTCACAATATTTCATGTTTTATCTGACTGAAAAGTAATTTTAATCACAAACATAGGAATTATTTTATTCTTTCATTACAATTTAAAATTTACCTCATATTAAATAATTGTAATGAAACTATCAAATAATTCATTTAATAAACTGTTACATTCATAAATGTAACAAAAACTAATGAAAATAAAGTATCTATTTTAGATCAAATTCATCAATATTTTAACACTATATCACATATTTGGTGTCAAAATCATTTTGGGAGGGAACCGTCTATAGGTATATAACTTTGGGGGGGAAACGTCTTGGGAGGAAATGGTTTGGGGAGGAAACGTCTACAGGGAGGAAACAGTTTGGGGGGGAAACGTCTGGTTTCCCTATAGAGTACACGGGGTAGAGATTTCGTCTAACTTATAAATAAGAAGGATTATAATGTCTTATATGTAATATATACTTAGAAGCTATATCTTATAATTGTTTATAAACTAAATTAATAAAAATCACTTACGATTTATTGCCCAATGTGTTCTTATATTAATAATATGTTGTTATTCATTACAGAACAAAATAGAATAGGATTTGTAACATCCAGATGTACTGTAGGCAACTTGAAAAAAACATGTGTTCCAGAAAAAGTTAAATTTCCTCGATATGATGGTTTTATTTATTCGTTACCTTGCTAATGTTTTTTGTCATAACATTTTCAGTTATATAGTTAATTGCAAAAATTATTTTTTATGTATGAACGCAATTGTTACGTAAATGAGTGACGGTATACTTCTAATTGTGTTTTGTTGTAATTAATTATTAATAAAATAAATGTTTTCTATTGATTGGACAGTCGGCTTTAATCATACATGTTTAATGCTTATTAAAAACAACTTGTGAATTAAAGAGTTCATGTTTGTCTTTAGTTAAACCTCTGTTTGTTACGCTATTTGTATCCATGTTCCAGTAGGGTCAGTGAACGAATGCACGCAACATGCTACATGACAGTTGCGCTGGATGGCAACATCGAGTATGCAAAAACCGGTTATATTTATTTATTCTCTCCCTCTCTCTCTCGATGTGTATAAAGGAGCCCTCGATTATCCTTAACAACTTCTTTTTTTCCTATAATGATTCAATAATTTATGAGCGACTGAATGTGATATAGTTATTCCATTCCTGTAATCTTGATTGAGTTGAAAGCTTGGAAACGGTTATAAAAACGTTGACATTATTCTCCGTAGTTCTTCTTTTCCCACAATTTTGATTGTTATTGTCAAAAACATGGAAAAGGCCACATACAAGCTCCGTCTATAAAAGATGAACCCATAATGTAGATATATAAGAAGTTAATTGCTTGGGAAAGGTTACAAAAAACGTTGACATTTTTCTCCGTAATTCTTCTTTTCCCACAATGTTAATTGTTATAGAGTCGTAAACATAGAAAAGGTTACATACAAGCTTCGTCTAAAAGATGAACCCATAATGTCGAAATATATGAAGTGTATAATTTGAATTGAGGAGTGACTGAATGTGATATAATTATTCTATTCCCGTAATCTTGATTGAGTCGAAAACTTTGAAAAGGTATTATTCATGTTAGAAAAGGAGCCGTCGCTAATGATTAACGACTGCAATTTTTCTTCTTTGAAATGGCGAGTGATTGAATGATATATAATAATTCTATTCCTGTAATCTTCATTGAGTCGAGAACTTGGAAAAGTTATAATTCATGTAAGAAAAGGAGCCGTCGCTAATTCTTAACAACTTCTATTGTTCTTCTTTGAATTGACGAGTGACTGAATGTGATATAATTATTCTATTCCCGTAAGATTGACTGAATGTGATATGATTATTCTATTCCCGTAATCCTGATTGAGTCGAAAACTTGGAAAAGGTATAATTCATGTAAGAAAAGAAGCCGTTGCTAATTTGTAACGACTTCTACTTTTCTTCTTTGAATTGACGAGTGACGGAATGATATATAATTATTCTATTCCCTTAAACTTCATTGAGTTGAGAACTTGGAAAAGGTATAATTCATGTAGGCCTAAGCAAAGACCTAATGTGTTATTAGGTCTTTGGCCTAAGCTAGAAAAGGAGCCATCGCTAATTTTTAACGACTTCTACTTCTATTTAAACCATTGAGGACAAGTATTGAATTTACTTAAAATAATAAATTATATGATAACAAGTACAAATTAAAATTACAAATTAAAATCATAAAATTGAAATAGTTAGTTGTCTTTCACTATAATCGGTCAATTAACACCTTACAATAACACCTTCATATCGATATAGATTATATTGTACTATAATCGATAAGTTAGACGAAATATCTACCCCATTTACTCTATAGTATCAGTTAGACGAAATGGTAGTTAGACGAAATCTCCAGAATCCTTCAAATAATGCCCCTGCGGTCAATATTTGCTCGCCTCTGCCCATGGGTCACCTGTTTTACATAGATATACCAAAGACCTAATAACACATAATGTGTTATTAGGTCTTTGGATATACTGGGAAAAACTTTGAAAAGCTTCTTGTCTGAAACTGAAAGGCCTAAAGCTAAGATATGTTGTGTGTAGCATTGTCTAGTGGTCCTCTACCAAGATTATTCAAATTATGCCCCTAGTGTCAAAATGTTGCCCTCTTCAGGGGTAAACTTTTTAAGAACGAGCTGCCGAGAGACATATAAACATATATGTGCTTATATGTCTCTGCATAGAGCATTGAGACATATAGGGGAAAACTTTGAAAATGTTCTTGTCTGAAACCAAAAGGCGTATAGAGATATATAGGGGAAAACTTCGTAGATATTAGTTATTTGGTGTGTAGCAATGTCTCCTGTCCTCTACCAAGATTTTGCAAATTATGTGTAGCATTGTCTAGTGTGCCTTTACCAAGATTGTTAACATTATGTCCATGGGTTCAAAATTGGCCCCGCCCCGGGGATAACCAGTTAATCATAGAGTTATGTAGGGAAACACTTTAAAAAAGTTATTTTCTAGTGGTCCTCTTCCAAGATTGTTTATATTATGCCCATGGGGTCAAAATTGGCCCTGCACCCGAGTTTCACATAGTTATATAGGGAATCTTTAAAAATCTCTTGTCTGAAACCAAAAGGCCTATAGCTTAGATAGTTAGTAGTTGTCTAGAGGTCCTCTTCAAAGATAAAGAGATATAGGAACAACTTTGAAAATCTTATCTGAAACAGACTGTTCAGTTTTTTCATGTCATATAAATTAGACAAAAGACAGGCAACATTGATTGGGTTATTTTGCCTAGTGGCAAGTGGAGCTATGTACTTGACATTCTGGCATCTTGTATTAGCTTACCTTACAAATTATATTTCATAACTCAGGTGAGCGATCCAGGGCCATCACAGCCCTCTTGTTTCTTTTTTATATTTTTCAGCTTACATTAGCTGTATATTTGAGCGATTATTATCGACCGTGTCTGTTGTTTCCAATTATTTTGATTACGCTTCCTCATATTATAAACTGCAGCAGACGACTTTGTAATCATCTAGGCAAAAATATGAAAAATATTTAAAAATGAAAGTAGCATTATGGAATTAAGTTGAAATCATTGTGTCAAAGCAATTTCTCCTTTTGTGACAATGTTTTCAAAAGTCGTCTGCTGCAGAGGCTCCATAATGCCTCTGTATTGTATTATCATAGCAAACAACTGATCCTGGATTTCCTCACTTCTGTATGTGTATATATAAAAGGAAAACATAATCAGAAGTTTAGATTACCCGATTCATTACTGTCGTTGACTACAGCTGTCGACTCATATTCTCTAACCAGAGGTATTCGCTTACAAACTTGTTTACCCGTCTGCCACACCAACTAACAGTAAGTTGACATTATATCACTGTGATTAAATAACATCTCTAATGCACTAGTTTATTTTCATCCAACCTTTACAGTAATTTGATGTTCCATTATTAGTCTTCTTTTATACAATTGTTTATCATTTATATCATAAGGACTTTTATAGCAGCAGAATCAGTAAGGGGGTAATTGACAAAGTTTAAGTAAGTATTCTCCCCTGAAACTGCTGGTCGGATTTAAGATAATTTGGCAGAAATACCTTTAATGATATGTATGGCACAGCATATAAACTATACTGAAACACGCTTTAGGCAAATACAAAACGCCAGTTGCACATCTTCACATGACAATAACATTCCTGTAAACTTTCAAGACACTCTAATTAAAAAACATATCAATTAACCCTTTCTTTCCCTCATATAGACGCTTTCTGACGCCTCTGCAGCAGACAGCTTTTTGAAAACATAGTGACAAAAGAAGAAATTGCACAAAACATGCAATTTCTCCTTTTGCCACAATGTTTTCCACTTTTTGTCATAGGTTATCCATTTAATTATGGAGATTCCACTTTTTGTCATAGGTTATCCATTCAATTATGGAGATTTTCTATGTTTTGACAAAATATGTTCAAAGTCGTCTGCTGCAGAATTGTCGTATGAGGGAAAGGGTTAAGAGTAATTTATCCATTTGCTTTTTGTGTCACCTGCGTAGCATGGTAGGCACTTAGGGATTACTTCTTTTTTTTGTCCGGCATCTGTCTGTCTGTCTGTCGTCACACTTTTTCGTCACGTTTTCAAATAACTTTTTTTCTACTCAAAGGATTACATTGAAACTTATGACAAATGTTTATATCAATGTGTGTGATTGGTTCACAAAAGGGGGATAATCCAAATATTTTTTATATCAGAGTTATTGCCCCTTTTCTGTCAAAAATTTAAATTTTCGAATTAATTTTTCAAATTACTTTTTTTCTACTCAAAAGATTGGATTGAAATTTCTGACAAATGTTTATATCAATCTTTGTGATGTGTCCACAAAAGGGGGATAATCCAAATATTTTTTATATCAGAGTTATTGCCCCTTTTCTGTCAAAAATTAAAAATTTCTGACAAGGCCCCGGCAGGTGACACGCGTGCTCCGAGAAGCACTCCATTCTAGTTTATCATGTCGGTATCACAATTATATATGTTAAGATATAAATAAAAAGTAAAATGCATTTCCCCATTTTTTCGATTTAAACATTTTAAATTAAACATTTAAACTATTACATGTAGCGCTTTGTCACAAACAAACAAATCTGAAACAGATGACATTGAAAACATCAAGGTAAAATATGGCAAGCCTCCATGAAGGAAAGTTTTATCTTTTATTGAAGTTGAAAAAACATTGTAGCAAAGAACAGATGCATCAAACTTCGATTTGGGAAAGGATAACAGATCAAAGATAAACATCACAGTTTTCAGTATCAAGGTACATGTATTTAACTTGTTTCAGGAATATGCTAACATTTTACAGTGATTCTGCTATTAGTCAAGTTCAATGTGAACATCAATGACATTCCGCATGTTCAAAAGTTCTTGGATCAACCTGTTGAAATCTTCTCTACCCTTTGTGTAAGTACTAGATCATAGGCAACACATGATGGTTGGATGGACACAAAGGGATCCGTATACGTGTCTCCATGCATTACAGACAGGCCATATACAACAGGACGATGTTATTTCGATATAGCCAGGGACAGGTTACCAGATTTAATAGAACTTCAATAGTTTTTCAACTTTTTACTACATGTATATATACATAAATTAAAAGGAAAACAAGTATTGCACATTGGCAACCATGTTTTTCAGTGGTTGAAATAATTTTGAAGAGGATCACCAAAGGAACATTTGCTCTGAATAATTTACAAATCAGGCAAGTGTAACAGGACGAGTCCTATAATGTGTCTACAACGGGTCCAGGCCCTTAAGGGGGAATGATTATATACCCAGATTCGGAAAATAAAGAAAAGGAAGAGTAATTTTAGGTCATGTGTTTTATTGTTTGTTCTACTGCAAATATTATTAAACTAAAATCATTATGTTAGTGGAAAAGGAAAGCCTAAATAAAATGTCTCTAAAAATGGAGCATGATTCTGAAACAATAGGTGAAAGTTACCTTTACGTATCCTTGAACCAGCTCCCAAATGACCGTTTCTGGTGCCTTTTATAGTATTACAACAGGGTATGTTCACAACAATTTCATGCAGGGACACCTCCAGAAAGAGGGCCCTTACAAAATTGCAGAAGAATGTTTAAATGAACCATACCCAAAGTGCTTATAAACTAATCTGTTGCCTTATGTAACGCTCCTCAATGCATTTCAACATAAACATTCATCATGTTCATAAGGAAAGCATGCCTTCCATGGTATTGATACTAATTATAGCAACAATAGTGCTGCTTCAATGAGTCTCAATACAACCTAAATAAACACTACTGCAAAGTGTACTGGATTGACCACAGTGTAAGTAATTAACAATAAGTGAAGACATAGATCACTGTTACAAATATTGCATTATGATTGAATGTGTACATGTATGTAGCAAACAGTGCAGATCAATACATGTACCTAGCAAACAGTATAGATCTAGATGAGTTACAATGCAATTAAAAACTATTCAGATCTTCACCTTTACATGTAATTGAAATTGAAATTCAACCGACATGTAAAAGTAAAGATCCGAATCAGCTCAATATGTATTCCTGCTACATTCGTCTCCCCTTAAAACAAAATTTTACGTAGTTAATTTTATATATAAATTGCAGGAATACTTTGAATACTAAATACACAACTAAAAAAAACTTCTGAAAATGTAATGTCTTATTTATTATTATTATTTTTTGAATATTTTCCCCATCCTCTGTCCTACTTCATTGAAGAGTATTTCTTCATCTCTGCAGTCTGCTGCCTCCGTGACCAATACATCCGCTGTCGACACCCGGGCATGTGTTTTATCGGCGTGCCTTCTTCTGTGATCCACCATGTAAGGTAGTACTCCTTTGGTTGATATATATAGCTTGTTTGTGACCTGTCTAGAGAGTACAGTAGCTACTACCTTATGTTTTAATCTCAGGTGGCGGACTGTGTTATATTTTCTGCCAAACTCTGCTTGGCAACTGGGGCATTGAAATATAGTTATATCTTTCTGATGTTTCTGCTCCCAGTGCCTGTTGAACGACGCATAGCTCGCGTATAGGTGTGCACTGCACTCTTCAACAGGGCATCTAGTCGGCACTCCAGGCCAAAATGGCCTTTCCTCCTGCAAAAACTCCTCTACTTCTTCTTCCACTCCAGCTAATAGTGCATACTCAAGTGACATCTGCAATGATTGCGTAAACATTCTAAATAAATAATATCCTGGGCTGGACAACATAGGTTTCCAGGATTACCCCCATAGTAGAATCAATTCTAGGCTCTTAAAGCTTTGACAAAATGTGCCCGAAAATAGGAATTTGACTCCTTTCAATTCGGTTCACATGTCAACATAAAGAGATGATGTCCGAATCAAAATTTAAATAGAACATCTTTCAATCCCCATAGATCCAAAACTCCATCAATCAAGATTTCTCAATCCAACAAGCATTATTTCCTGGCCTGAGCAAACATACATTTCCAGGATAATGCCCATCATAGGCGCTTTTACAAGAAACATGTGACCAATATGTGAGGACATTGAGTCCTTTCTCGTATCCTACATAATAAAGGTTCAAAGTTCTTAGCATGCGATGTTGTTCGTATATTACTTATAAAATATGATAAAACCCTATATCAACGGATTACAAATCTTGAGGCGATGCCACTCTTATAAAAGTTACTCAACAAAATAAAACTGTCCATTTTTTTTTAAAACATGTATAGTATACCGGAATCAATATACTTGTGATAATCTACAATACATGACCCAACAATATTAATAAACCAACAAATTAATTTACAAAATAAATCAGTGATACACATTACTTAAATAATGTATTCCTAGATTAATTACCCTATCAATCTTTTTTCGGAAACAATGTTACTTGGTCGAAAAGCATTGCCGTCAGGGAGTGGGGCTGTTTTGCCTTATATGGCTATAGTTTTTTCCTTTAACAACTTTAAAAGAGGACTACCTAAGGAGCATTTCTGTGAAATTATTTTTATACTAATCCATTGGTTTAGGAGGAGAAATTGCTTGTAAGAAAATGTGAACAGACAGACAATTACCACCACTGCTGCACTGTGCGTAATCACAATAGCTCAACCCAGTACTTTGTAATGAGGTGTATTAAAAACACAAAACATAAGGTCTTTCCATTATACTGTCTCTGGGTGGTTCATCAACGTTGTAGGATTCAGCATTTGCGCCTGTTTTTGTTGTCACAATTTCTTCTTTTAGAAATACGTTTTGGAGCAGTAGGACTTCAATACTAGTTTTTATGCCCCGGCATACGAGGTATGAGGGGCATATAGTTTTCCGGTCTGTTAGTCCGTCCGTCCCGCTCAGGTTAAAGTTTTTGGTCAAGTTAGATTTTAGTGAACCTGATGTCCTATCATTATGAAACTTCACACAAATGACAATCAACATATCATTGTTTAAAAAATTGTATCAATTTGAGGTTGGACCAACTGTTCATCCGTCTGTTCGTCTGTCTGTTCGTCCATTCCATTCTCAGGTTAAAGTTTTTGGTCAAGTTAGATTTTAGTGAACCTGATGTCCTATCATTATGAAACTTCACACAAATGACAATCAACATATCATTGTTTAAAAAATTGTATCAATTTGAGGTTGGACCAACTGTTCGTCCGTCCGTTTTAAAATATAGTTAACAACCGGGGCATCCGTGTTCCATGGACACATTTTCTTGTTCACCTTATATTGAGGGAGCAGTGAAGTCTCTAGTAACTCAAACTAACCTGGGTCTTCACTGACACATAATTTACCCCTTTTCATCCGATACTTCTTATTTTGATATCTAAAGAAGTTGACTGAATCAATGTATGGATTATCAATCCCCGCTGGATGGTACCAAAGACTTTTAGAATGGTTTTCCCTGCTTTGCGCTTAGGAATGTTGAATAAGCATGGCGACTGACTGGCTGTCGTCAGGATAAATAGACAAGCAGTACTATAGGAACTTACCCAGGAAATATTGAACTGAAAAGATGTTGAGAGCGGCATAAAACACCATACAAACTAAAGAAGATGAATCAAGTCATTGAAAATTATTCTTTAGCTGACAATGGATTAAATCTTGGTTGGAATGTCAAAATTAAGAAAGAGGCAGATAAAACATAAAGATGTTACAATTTCAAATATTTTCTACCTTTAATATTGAACACAACCTCATTAATACAGCAAACTAATATCAACATTTTTCTCTCTTAAAAACATCAACTTTATAAAATATCATAAATACATATATATATAAATTAACAACCAATAACAATATGAGCCTCATCTGGATATATGGCGAGTCTTGTTGCAAATGCAAACAGTGAAATCTCGCGTGAGTTAGTGCATTATTGGCGTGTTCACTTTTTTGTCATCATGTGCCAATGGTTGAAAGCCCTACTTAGTCAGGAAAATTAACCCTTTCCCACAAATCTGTGGCAGAAGACTTTGAAAACAAGTGGCAAAAATTATTGTAAATCTCACTCAATGAAAGTACATGTATAGTTATTGAAAAGTGTTGAAAACATGGTTGCAAAAGTCGAAATTGCTCATTATCAACAATTTCTCCTTTTGCCACAACCTATTCAATTGTTGTTTGCTGCAGATGCGTCAGCAAGCATCTGTGTGTGGGAAAGGATGAAGTGACCAGATACTTGAATATATCGTTCACTTTACTGCTTTTAGGCATCTTCAAGAATGTTGAAGACAGTGGTGCAGAGGTAGAGCGTCGGCCTCTCGTATCAAAGGTCCCTGGTTCGAGTCCCGTGATGAGCGGGTCCTGACTTTGGAATTTTCCACACAAACGGCGCGAGTACTGGTGAAGTCTCCAGGAAGCAGACATCGAGCGTGATTAATCTAAGCCCAAGGCTTGTTTCGCAATCGATGTAAAATAAATAAGTTTAAACTAAACTTCAAGAATGTTCATGTTTTGGTTTTTCATTGTGAAACTGGGTAAATATGAACATTCAAGGATGTACAATATCTTCTTATCTCCAAGTGTAGTGGACTAATTGATGTATATCCATGTCAGAGGTCTATTAATTTTCACAACACATGTAATATGTATGGCCTTAACCCTTTCCCTCATACGACAATTCTGCAGCAGACGACTTTGAAAATATTTTGTCAAATAATGGAAAATCTCTATAATTGAATGGATAACCTATGACTAAAAGTGGAAAACATTGTGACAATAGGAGAAATTGCACGTTTTGTGCAATTTCTTCTTTTGTTACTACGTTTTCAAAAAGCCGTCTGCTGCAGAGGCGTCAGAAAGCGTCTTCACATGTGTCCATTACATTCCCATTAGTAGCTGTAGCAATGCTAAATTAAGAAGAAACTGTGGTTAGCAAAGATGCCTTAGGCGTTGCTTCTGATGAAAGTTAATAAGAGCGGCCCAACTAGTTATAAACCAATAATTATGCCTTTGTTTGCTGCAGGAACAGAATGATATGCAACAAGACCCCCTTTTTATTTCTCAAATGGCTCACATCAAGTCATATTGCACATAATAAATTACTGACCCTTCCAGAGAGGCCAACAGTCTAATTTTCTTTCCTTATTTTTATGTTTTATTTTTTTCCCCCCATACAACAAATCTACAACATCTGACTTAAAATCTTGTTAAAATATGGAAAATATCTATTACTAAAAGTAAATTTATTGAATTGAGTTGATAACCTTTTGGCAAAAGGAGAAATTTCTCCTTTTTCCAAAAGGGTTTCAAAGTTGTATGCTGCAGATGCATCAACATTTGGTAAAGGGTTAACTGTTTAACTTTTTTAATTTTTTAAGAATCTTCTGTTTTGAAAACATAGTGAAACAATATAAAATCTGGATAACTAAAGTATAATTTTGATAAAGAGTTGAAAACCTTTTGAGAAAAGATGAAATAATTTGTTTATAGCATTTTCTTGTCTATCAAAATGTTTGCTGCAAAGGCATCAAATGTCAGTTTTATAAGGTATAATGTATACATGTAATTGATCCGAGAGATTCCAGGGAGAAAAACTTGCCTCGAATAACTTATTTTAATCCCTTTTCAATTTGTCCTTCATCAAGAGTTTTTTCCTATGAATCAAAATGATACTTTCAATTTTCTAAATATAACATTCAAACATGGTTTTACCTAACTGTATCACCAAAGCCAGACATGGTTTTACCGAACTGTATCACTAAAGTCTGACATGGTTTTACCTAACTGTAACACTAAAGTCTGACATGGTTTTACCTAACTGTATCATAAAAGTATGACATAGTGTTACCTAACTGTATCTACAATGAGTCACATCACACAAAAACAGACCTTCAGATAATTAATGGTAATTACCATATTTGTGAATATAAAGTTGCTTCTGTATATTCGAGCAAGGGGATAAAATGCTGTTAAACACCTTGTCATTATTATTATACTATATGGGCCGTATAGAGGGGCTATTTATAGTAACACATGCAGGATTCCCCAATTTATCATTGTGATCATTTTTATCATAGCGTAAAGACAATATAGAGACTTTTTGAGTATTTGAACGAGGTATAGTGTGTTTTTCCGCATTTTTTGCAGTAATAGATGTTCGGACGCTGTGGTACAAGTCACAATGAAACATTGGAGAGGAAACAAAGTAGTCATGACCTTCACAGTCTAAAGTTCAATGCAATCAAATTATTTTTTAAACCCATTCTCACATACAGCAAATATGCAGCGGACAACTTTGAAAACGCCTACTCAAAAATAAGGAAAATAATTGTAGGTATAAATACTGAAAAAAGTTGAAAACAATGTGGCAAAAGGAGAAATTGCTGGTTTTGAGCAATTTCTACCTTTGTCACGATGTTTTCAAAAGTTGTCTGCTTCAGATGCGTCTATATGTGGGAAAGGGTTAATTGACTTATTTGATTGTTTTAGGTTTGTTTAAAGGAAATAAATACAACAATTTAGAAAATCTTAAATATATTTTAGATCTATGATAATGAATAGAGAAC
The DNA here is from genome assembly GCA_031761405.1 of Serripes groenlandicus. Lineage (NCBI taxonomy): Eukaryota > Metazoa > Mollusca > Bivalvia > Cardiida > Cardiidae > Serripes > Serripes groenlandicus. The sequence continues at coordinate 119,363,129 of JASEVX010000001.1, read as the reverse complement.
AATTGTGAGAAAATAAGCAAATTTCCTTTGATTAAAATGTTTTCAACTTAAAATCAAAGTTTCAGTCTTCAAGATATTACATTGTTTCTCCTTGACTTTCTATTCAGATTCCTCTTAACACCATCATATGGTGTTGCTGTAAACCCTTTCCCACATATAGACTTTTCTGACCCCTCTGCAGCAGACAACTTTTGAAATCATTGTGGCAAAAGCAGAAATTGCTCATGATGAGCAATTTCTCCATTTGTCACAATGTTTTCAACTCTTTTCAAAAGTTACATTATCACTCATAGAAATTTTTCACATTTTTCCCTAGATGATTTCAAAGTCATGTGCTGCAGATTTGTTATATGTGGGAAAGGGTTAAATAACAAGCCAACAACAAAATGCAAGATTTATACAAGTATGTCAGGAATCTCATAGGCATCAAAGTAAATACAAACAAAGGATCTAGACTGCATTCCTATCATGTAAAACGTAAACCCTTTCCCACATACAGACACTATTTGATGCGTCTGATGCAGACGTCCTTTTACAACAGTGTGACAAAAGTAGAATTACTTATAATGGACAATTTCTCCTATGGCCACAATGTTTTCAACTTGATTCAATAATTGTTTTTTCATTTTTCATGTTTGCATATATTTGACTAAATGTTTTCAATGTCGTCTGTTGGAAATTTGCTGTAAGTAGGAAGGGGTTAACCCTTTCCCTCATATGACAATTCTGCAGCAGACGACTTTGAACTTTTTTTGTCAAAACATAGAAAATCTCCATAATTGAATGGATAACCTATGACAAAAAGTGGAAAACATTGTGGCAAAAGGAGAAATTGCACGTTTTGTGCAATTTCTTCTTTTGTCACTATGTTTTCAAAAAGCCGTCTGCTGCAGAGGTGTCAGAAAGCGTCTATATGACGAAAGGGTTAAACAATAAAACAATCTATACAAGTGTATCAGGTATCTCATTTCCATCAAAGTAAATACAAACAGAGGATCTAGACCGTGATTTCTCTTCATCTTTCAGCAACGAGGTCGCTTCTGTCAGGGACTCGTCGGATGAACAGCGTGACGACACATATGTCTGGTTGGTGCTCTTCGAGTCCTCTACCCAGTAGGAGTCAGTTAGATCCTCTGTAGCGGACTCAGGGGAAGACAGGAAGGGGTTTGTCATTTTCATGTAGGGGTTCGTAGGAGTTTGGCTGACCTGGTTAGACTGGTAAGGGGATGATGCAGACTTGTATTTTGGTCCTGAATACTGGGTACCAGTCATATTTAAGGGTCTTTGTCTATTTACCGGATCAGAACCCAATGTTCCATCAGGACTTGTGAGATGCTGTGCATTTGGCTGGGGAAGGTGTGTTTTAAAGGTCCTGGGGGGTACAGGGGGTGGAGGTAAAGGTTTAATGGCATCAGAGGAAGCACTCTTTGTTGGGCCTACTTTTAGTGCTTCACTAGAATCTTTCATTGCAAACTGATGTATCCTAGCCTTCACCATACTTAATGGACTGGATGGTTTCTTCACTGGAGATGTAAGTAACGGTTTAGGTCTGTCATACCCAGGGGGACTGAATAAATCTGGACTTTTACGGCTAGACAGACTGCTTAATATTTCATGATTTACAGGACTTTCTGGCCGTGATGAATGTTTCTTATCTCTCTTTCGAAGACTAAATCTGAATTGTGACTTTGATTCTTTCACAGACTGCGCACTCTGGGGCGGACTTCCTGCTCCTGGTATATGAGCGTATGTCACATTGACGGCTACTTCAGCAGGTCCTATGCACCTTCCACCTTTATCACCATAACCTGGGCTTCGAACTGGGCTTCCAGCGGGAGACTTCTGGTTCCTCACAGGACTAGAGCTGGGAGATCTGGATCTAACAATTCTGGCACCCTGACGTGCGATACGTCCTCTAGCGGTACCAGCTGGGGCATGAATATCACCATGCGGGTCATCATGCGACTTGGATCTCTGAATGTATCGTGATCGACTCTGTAATTAAAATGACTGTATTAATCCACTAACTGTATGGCTTTTTTAAGACTAGTCTAAATATTAAGAATTTTAAGAAAAGAATGAAACACATGGGCAAATGAAAACATGATTTCGAGATAAGGAAGAAACATTATAGGTAAAAGAATAATTTCACGAGAAGATTATTCTTTTCTAAAATATATTTAGTCTTTTATAATAATTAAAGAATATCAAAAAGTTGTCCGTTTGCAAACAACGTTTGATAACATTGTTCGGGAACAATTAAAATTGCTATGAACATTATCCCAAAACTACACTTTGGTTTATTTAAGTTATTTATTCTTTTATCAATTTATTTATTCATTATTTGTATCCAATAAAATGAATTAGAATAAAGCCTATCAGGTAAAGGTTTAATTTTAACCCTTTCCCTCATACGACAATTCTGCAGCAGAAGACTTTGAACATATGTTGTCAAAAAATTAAAATCCTCTATAATTAAATGGATAACCTATGACTAAAATTGGAGAACATTGTGTCAAAAGGAGAAATTGCTCGTTTTGAGCAATTTCTTCTTTTGTCACTATGTTTGCAAATAGCCGTCTGCAGCAGAGGCGTCAGAAAGCGTCTATATGAGGGAAAGGGTTAAGAACATCATTAAACCATGTAATCAGAGTCTGACACTGTCTTCTGGACAAACTTGGTTAACAATAAGCTTACAGACATACAGACATACAGACGTTTTGTAATGCCTCTGCAACAGAAAACCTTCAAGACATTGTCACACTTTTTGCCACTATGTTTTCAATTCCTTCTAATAATTAAACTCTCATGTATGGAGATTTTCAAATTTATGACAATATGTTATCAGAATCATCTGCTGCAGAGTAGCTGTATGAGGGAAAGGTTTATTTGTCCTTTTTAATGTTTATCCCTTTCCCACCTGCAGACGCATTTTGACGCAATAGCAGCAGATGACTTTTGAAAACATTGCGGCCAAAGGTGAAATTACTCATGATGAGCAATTTCTCCTTTGGCCACAATGTTTTAAACTTTATTTAACCCTTTCCCTCATATAGACACTTTCTGACGCCTCTGCAGCAGACGGCTCTTTGAAAACATAGTGACAAAAGAAGAAATTGCACAAAACATGCAATTTCTCCTTTTGCCACAATGTTTTCCACTGTTTGTCATAGGTTATCCATTCAATTATGGAGATTTTCTCATTTTTGACAAAATACGTTCAAAGTCGTCTGCTGCAGAATTGTGGTATGAGGGAAAGGGTTAACAATTAAGCTATCTTTTATGGAGATTTTTCATGTTTTTGTCAATAAGATTTGAAAGTCGTCTGCTGCAGAACTGTTGTATGTGGGAAAGGGTTAGAAGATAAAAGAGTACTAGAGCCTACAAAGGAACCCATGCTTCACCTGCCAATATGTCAGTAATTGTAAGCATGATAGAGAGACAGACTACAGAGAAGTGTTGTAAGTGGGAAAGCATTAAAACTGTCAGTTGGATCCATTTCCACATTTATCTTCCAACACCTTGAATCAGGACAACATCAAATATTCTCCTTCATTGTAGAAGTGATCATGTAGGAAACAGAGAAAAGAATCATATATGGCTTTGAAATGTACGAAAAAGGTAGAACATTTCTCCCATTTGTCACAATGTTTTAACTTGATTTAATAAGTGTTTTTTTAGCTCCACTGGCTGAAAGCCAGTCGAGCTTATGTCATGGCGAATTGTCCGTTGTGCGTGCGTGCGTGCGTGCGTGCGTGCGTGCGTGCGTTAACTTTTTCCTTTAAACGAATTCTTCTCACTAACCACTTGGCCAATTTGGTTGAAACTTCATAGGAAGCATCCTCTCAATGTCCTCTCTTAAATTCCTTCAATTTTATTTTTATCCATCCATAATTCTGGTTTCCATGGCAACCAAAAGAGAAAATTAGTGAAAACTTAAAAAATCTTCTTCTCCAAAAATGTTAGGCCGATTTTTAAATAATTTTGTAGAAATGTTCCTTGGGTGACCCTTTATTAGATTTCTTCAAGAAATATTGATTAGTTGAAAAACGTGGATCCAGGGGGCGGGGCTATTTTGCCTTATATAGCTATAGTGAAAACTTAAAAAATCTTCTTCTCCAAAAGTGTTCAGACGATTTTCAAATAATTTTGTAGAAATGCTCATTGGGTGACCCTCTATCAGATTCCTTCAAGCCATGTTGATTGGTTGAAAAACATGGCCGCCAGAGGGCGGGGCTATTTTGCCTTATATGACCATAGTGAAAACTTAAAAAATCTTCTTCTCCGAAAGTGTTGAGCAGATTTTCAAATAATTTTGTAGAAATGTTCCTTGGGTGACCCTTTATCAGATTCCTTCAAGCCATGTTGATTAGTAAAAAAACATGGCCGCCAGAGGGCGGGGCTATTTTGCCTTATATGGCTAAAGTGAAAACTTAAAAAATCTTCTACTCCGAAAGTGTCTGGCTGATATTCAAATAATTTTGTAGAAATGTTCCTAGGCTGACCCTCGATCAGATTCCTTCAAGCCATTTTGATTGGTTGAAAAATATGGCCGCCATGGGGTGGGGCTATTTTGCCTTATAGGGCTATAATGAAAACTTAAAATATCCTCTCCTCCCAAAGTGTCAGGCCGATTTTCAAATAATTTTGCAGAAACATTCCTTGGGTGACACTTTACAAGATTCCTTTAAGCCATGGTGGTTGGTAAAAAACATGGCCACTAGGGGGCAAGGCTGTTTGGAGATTTTTGCCTTATGGCCGTGGAGCGATACTGGCCCTCTTGGGCCTCTTGTTTTATTTATAGAAAGTTTACAAAGTCTTATGCAGATTACCTGTATGTGGGAAAGAGTTAAAATACCTAAAAGTACTTACCTTTTTATTTTCACCAATACTTTCTGAAATAAACTCCACAGACCTAGCAATAGCGTTCTCCTGTCGTGGGGAACCAGTTGGCGAGTGCTGTCCGGTTCCAGTTCTCTGTAACTGTAGCAGTTCCTCATCGGTTCCATGTTTTCTACGAGGTTGTTCTACGGGAACATGTGTTGGTGAACCGTCAGTGCTGTTACTCTCTGAATCACTTTGATCATTGGGACCGCGTCGTGTCACAAATCGCCTCATACTGGTAGGTTTGGTTTTAGTTCGCTTCATCTTGAACGTCTTTCTACTCTTGGCATCCTGACGCTGTAATCGGTGTTCACGTGGGTTCAAATCTTGACCTTGACCTACACAAGGTTGGACCCCTGTTTTAAATGGAATCAATTCATAAAGTTTATATATGTTCCTAGAACTGTAACCATATCTATAAAGCCTGTTTAGACAACTGTAGAACCAGACCAACCTTGGTGTTCTGATCTTGGATCTGCATTGTGAGCCAATAACTCACAAGAATTTTTTAAGACACTCCTTTCAAACATTTTATAATTTGATCCGACATCTAGGTTGGATTTGCAGACCTTGTAATAGATACTAAACCTATTCCCACATACAACAAATCTACAGCAGACAATTGGCAAAACATGAAAAAACACCATAAATGAGAGTTTAATTGTTTATAGAGTTGAATACATTGTGACAAAAGGAAACTTTTCTAATTGTGAGCAATTTCTCCTTTTACTACAATGTTTTTAATAGTCATCTGCTGCAGAGGCATCTGTATGTGGGAAAGGGTTGAGGTTATTTTCATTCTCCTCAAAGATGAGGAGTGTCTCAGGAAAACCAACCTTAACCCTTTCCCTCATATAGACGCTTTCTGACACCTCTGCAGCAGACGACTTTTTGAAAACATAGTGACAAAAGAAGAAATTGCACAAAATGTGCAATTTCTCCTTTTGCCACAATGTTTTCCACTTTTTGTCATAGGTTATCCATTCAATTATGGAGATTTTCTATGTTTTGACAAAATACATTCAAAGTCGTCTGCTGCAGAATTGTTGTAACAATATTATTTAACATTAGGAAAATCATCCGCCTCACAGGTGCTAGCTGCCTGGGTATACACTTGCCCCAAATGCCACAATGTTGGCTTTATTGTAAGAGCGATGATCATATGATTAACCTTGAATATCGCTCTTGTTGCATCTGAATCTGCTAGAATCTGCTAAAAGCTAGAGGCTTTCTGACGCCTCTGCAGCAGATGGCTTTTTGAAAACATAGTGACAAAAGAAGAAATTGCACAAAAAACGTGCAATTTCTCCTTTTGCCGCAATGTTTTCCACTTTTTGTCATAGGTTATCCATTCAATTATGGAGATTTTCTATGTTTTGACAAAATACGTTCAAAGTCGTCTGCTGCAGAATTGTCGTATGAGAGAAAGGGTAAAATAATATATTTTAAATAATTTAATTTACATTACAATATATTATAATATATTCAAGGATAGATTAAAGCTTATTTCTCTGTTTTTTAACCCTTTCCCTAATATAGACATTTTTGACGCCTCTGCAGCAGACAACTTTTTGAAAACATGGCGACTATAAGAAATTGCTCAAAACAAGCAATTATTCCTTTTGTCACCATGTTTTAAACTCACTTCAATGATTGTACTTTCATTTAACCCTTTCCCTCATACGGCATTTCTGCAGCAGATGACTTTGAACATATTTTGTCAAAATATAGAAGATCTCTATAATTGAATGGATAACCTATGACTAAAAGAGGAAAACATTGTGGCAAAAGGAGAAATTGCTCGTAATTTGAGCAATTTCTTCTTTTGTCACTATGGTTTCAAAAAGCTGTCTGCTGCAGAGGCGTCAGAAAGCGTCTATATGAGGGAAAGGGTTAAAGGGAGTTTCCAACAAATTGGGAATGTTTTTAAACTCTGCTGCAGATGTGTTGTATGTGGGAAAAGGTTAAAAGTCTTTGATCCACATGAATACAACTTTCTGGGTTATACTATTATCTGATATGCCATTCTGAATTTTTAATGAAGTAACTCTTTACCTGGAAAATACAACATACAATGTTTGAAGTTGGAAAATAATAAATTAATCAAAACATGCATTTATTCTTTTTCACACAATTTGTTCAGCTATGCATCAACATATATGTACTCCCCAAATGTTATAAATGTTAAGCATTTTCCTAAAACATAGTACAATCAGATGACCAATGTTGTTTTGAAGATGAACATAATGATTGAATGAACTTTTATTTTCCATGTTTTTGCCTAGATGTTTTGAAAGTCGTCAGCAGATTTGTTATTTGTGGGAAAAAGTTGATATTTTTTTAATTTGCGACAAATTTTTTCAAAAGACATCTGCCTCAGAGGTATCAGAAAGTGTCTGCATGCAGGAAAAGGTCAACTGTACCTTCATTTTCATAGAGTATTTCAGCAGGATGTTGTTCATCAATACTGTTCTGGTTGGATACTGGTGTCCGTACAACAAACGTTGGTTGTCTGTTTAGTCTTGTCGGTGATTCAAGGCATGGTTGTTCTGTTCAAATACAAGTAAATTGTTCAATATTAGTTCACAACCCTTTACCACATGCAGACGCAATTTGTCACTGATTAGAGCGCTAAGTGCAAAGCCTTGTCATTTGAGTAAAAAACATTAATGAAACTAGTAAAATTCTTTAAAATCAAAGTGTAACCAAAAATTAGGAGACTATTCCATATAGATCTAAATATTTCTCAGGGATATGTCAACAAAATTAATGGCCCTAGATCGCTCACCTGGGTTAAGCAATAAATAAGATTTCTAATGCAAAACACATGAACAAATCTCAAACTTCTGAAATAAAAATGCAGTCACCAGAGTGTTGAAAAGATTTTCCTTTAATTTGGCCTAGCGACCGAGTTTTATAGTCAACATGACCCATACTCTAACTTGACCTAGATATCATTATAAGAAACATTATGACAAAATTTCAAGTTGCTGAAGAAAAACTGTGGCCTCTATAGAGTATTAAAAAGATTTTCCTTCAATTTGGCCTAGTGATCTACTTTTTGACCTGACATGACCCATATTCGAACTTGACCTACATATCATCAAGACAAATATTCTATTCTGATAACGTTGTAATATGCTCAAGTTAAAAATGTGTGTTAACAAGATTTTTCTTCAATTTGACCTAGTGACCTAATTTTTTGACCTCATACGGCCCCGTTTCGAAATTGTCCAATATTTGATGGAGATGAATGTTCTGATAAACTTTCATGAAGATTGGATGCAAAATGTAGCCTGTAGATGCAATTGTTGACGACGCAAACCGGATAGACGACGGACAAAATTTGATCACAATAGCTCACCTCGAGCACTTCAGGTGTGCTAAAAAATTATCATATCACAGCTGCACAATCACCTACCCATGTGTTTCCTGGCTTTCTCAGACCTGTAATTCACACAACAGTCTTTCCAAGATACTTGCTGTTGACAGTTAGCTCATAATTGAAAGAAAAGCGATACTTGTCTCAGTGATTTTTGTAAACAGTTTTCATACCTATTGGGGATAAATCATCTTGTGTTGGTTTTCGGAACTTTTCAAGGATCCTTGTTCCATCGTGAGCCGAGATTCGACGACTAGTTTTCTTGCTGGGGAGAGCATCGCTTCCACTGTCAAAACTAGATGTCAAAACAGTTGCTTTAAATGGCACTCCACTTGTGTTAGAACTACCCTGGGACAAAATGGTGGCTGCAAACAAAATAAAATATTATCAAACCATTTCCAACATACAACAAATCTGCAGCAGACAACTTTGAAAATGTCTTTGCAAAACTATGGAAAATCTCTATTAGTTGAACACATTGTTGCCAAAGGAGATATTGCTTATTATGAACAATTTCTCTTCTGCCACTTTGTTATAACAGGAGGGCCATGATGGCCCTAGATCGCTCACCTAAATTATGCAATGTGATTTCTAATGCATAACATCAAGGCAATTATTCTGTCAAAGATTCAAAATGCAACCTCCAGAGTGTTAACAAGATTTTCCTTCATTTGGCCTAGTGACCTATTTTTTTATACCTGATACGACCCATATTCAAGAATGGACTAGATATCATGAAGACAACATTCTGACAAAGTTTGAACTTGCTCAAAGTAAAAATGCGGCCTCCGGAGTTTCAACAATATTTTCCTTCAATTTGGCCAAGGCAAGTGACGTAGTTTTAAACCCAATATGACCCATATTCGAACAAGGCCTAGATATCATTAAGAGAAACATTCTGCCTAAATTTGAAGATGCTGAAGCAAAATATTCAGCTTTTATTGTGATAACAAGACAATTCTGCAGCAGACGACTTCGAACATATTTTATCAAAAAATAGAAAATCTCTATAATTGAATGGATAACCTATCACTAAAAGTGAAAAACATTGTGTCAAAAGGAGAAATTGCGTCTGCAAACCTACCCTTACTAGCTCTTTTTCCTATGGTAGCCAGGGTTGGTTTAGGAGCCCCAATTATTTCAGCAGTGATTTCTGTAATACTCGTCTTCACTCTTGTTTCCTGAACATGCGTTTGAGAGAAGTCTGATCTGTCTGTTGCCAATGTTGCTGACCTTGACCTATATTCACCTGTACCAAAAAACATTGTTATTGTTAAAGTTGATAGCAGACGAAATATTTTAAAATTAATATAACCACATTTAAAATTCATAAGCAAAGACTAAAACATTTAGTTTATTATCCTTAGCCCATAATGCAGACATATTTTGAGACAGCAGGAGACAACTTTAATTCATTTATGTAAAGCATGGTAAAAGGATGAACTAATACTAATTATGAGCAATTTCTTTTTTTATCATAATACTTTCAACGTCATCTGTTGTAGGTTTGTCAAAAGCTGTTAGCACTAGAAATGATAAACCCATTCCCATATACAACAAATCTGAAAGCAGACAAGCTATTTGTGGGAGAGGATTATAGGCTGGTATAGAAATGGCAGATACATTTACATACCTCCATTGGCAATGGCTTGTTTAAGTTCCAGGGCAAGTTTCACTAGTATAACTCAAATAAACATTTAAAACTATATCATATCTCCTTTCATCGCAATGTTTTCAATAGTCGTCTGCTGCAAATTTGGCAGTTTTAGGCTATTCTAAACATGATACATAAATATACCTCCATTGGCGATGAAGTCATCTTTGACTTGTTTAAGTTCCAAGGCTAGTTCCACCAGTACCGCTCCAGCACATTTAGGATGAGTAAAGCTGTACCCCTGTAACTTATCCTTGATGGTTTGTTGTATGTAGTATTCCTGCGCTGTGTCACAGTTCACCTTCATCATCTGATGAATGAATAGGATTGTTTGTTTATTTGTACAGTGTTTTATGCCGCTTGCAAAAACAATTCTGTAATATCACAGCATTTTCTTGGCAAGCTACCAGTACTACTTTTTAATTATTATACATTCATTTAAGAAGATTATCTATACATTATCCAACTGTTTTATGTTGCAGATTTCTTGTAATTTGAAAGGCTCAATATGAGAAAAATTACCAAGTTTTAGTAAATACTCGCGTTATATTGCTAGAGAAAATGTACACAGGGCTGTAGGCAATTAAGATGAGAACTAATCTATAGACTGGTGAAGAACTTTGAAAGGTCAGTGACAAAATAAGAGTTAATACACATGAGTATAAAACAAGAGCGCCGTAGAGCAAATGCTCATCTGTTTTTTAAAAAGGGTCATTACTGAATAATTATTAAAGCCAGAGTTATGTTACTTGGTATAAACATACACATTGGAACATGTGTACCAAGTTTCATTTGAAAATGTTGAACAGTTTTTGAGCTATGAGGTAAGGTTAACCCTTTCCCTCATATAGACGCTTTCTGACGCCTCTGCAGCAGACTGCTTTTTGAAAACATAGTGACAATAGAAGAAATTGCTCTCCTTTTGCCACAATGTTTTCCACTTTTTGTCATAGGTTATCCATTCAATTATAGATATTTTCTATTTTTTGAAAAAATATGTTCAAAGTCGTCTGCTGCAGAATTGTCGTATGAGGGAAAGGGTTAATGTTTTGTGACGATGCCAAGGGTATCACAATAGCCTGACTTTTCCTCGATAAACAAATGATCTAACAAAAACCTACCCTAAACTGTATGAATGGTTGAATCATTAGGAAAATGGAAGGTCTGTGAGTCACAACAAAGTCCAAAAACTTCCACAATGGCAGACAAGCTAAAACATAGAATAAAATTACAATTAACGTTTCTCTCATTTTTTTAAACACAATACAATCCAATCCTTTCTCAAACACACCTGTAGCAGACAGCCTTAGAAAACATTGCGGCAAAAGAAAAAATTCCTTATAATGAGCAATTTCTCCCCACAATGTTTACAATTCCGTTCAACAATTATGCATATGTCTGGAGATATTCCTTATTTTAGCCTAAATTTAAAGTGGTCTTTTGCAGATTTCTAGCATGACTTTTCTGTGGGCAATGGCGATTGCATGACCCAGTCATCAAGACTTAGACTAGGAAAGTAATGGAAAATCTGTAGATCTACAAAACATTGTGGAAAGAGAGGAAATTAATCAATTTCCTACAAATCAATTTCCTACAATATTCATGAAAATTGTTTTCTGTACAGGCAAGACTTTGGGATGGGGTTTTCAAACTTTTCATTGCCTTTATATAGTTAATGCCAATAACAACCTACTGTCTACACCTTCAATAGGCTTCTTCAAAGACAGTGTGTTCAATAAAATTTCTTTCCACACAATTTATCCATTTTTCCCCATTTATCTTTTTCCCAATACAGACAGCATTTGATGACTTTTTTTGCAAAGGACTTTACAAACATTATAGGAAATGGAGAAATTGCTCAAATTATCAACTTTTCCATTTTCTACAATTTTTTCAACTCGGAACCAAGTTTGTATCGTTACATTTTTCACTTGAACAAGTACATCACAATTTAATGACCAGGTTTGATTTTTGTTGAAAACTTGGTAAAAAACTCACTTTTATGTACAGAATTGTTGATGATGCACTTGGCGACTCTATGCCATTCTGGAGACAGTGGTTTGTCAAAACAGGTCATCATAATCTTTAAACCTGGAACGATATTACACACGTTGTTACATCAATATGACAGCAGGGAACTTATCACACACCATGGACGTTATAGTGATATAAATCTTTTAACTAGAACTGAATCAGATACTTAATCCTTTCCCACTTGCAGAAATAATTTGACACATTTGCAGCAGAAAACTTAAAAACTGCAGATCTGTCGCAAGTGGGAAAGAGTCAAGAACAAGAGAAGATAACAACTCAAACCTTAACCCTTTCCCTCATATAGACGCTTTCTGACATCTCTGAAGCAGACATCTTTTTGAAAACATAGCAACAAAAGAAGAAATTGCACAAAACCTGCAATTTCTCCTTTTGTCACAATGTTTTCCACTTTTAGTCATAGGTTATCCATTTAATTATAGAGATTTTCCATTTTTTGACAAAATATGTTCAAAGTCGTCTGCTGCAGAATTGTCATATAGACGCTTTCTGAGGCCTCTGCAGCAGACGGCTTTTTGGAAACATAGTGACAAAAGAAGAAATTGCACAAAACGTGCAATTTCTCCTTTTGTCACAATGTTTTCCACTTTTAGTCATAGGTTATCCATTTAATTATAGAGATTTTCCATTTTTTGACAAAATATGTTCAAAGCGCTTGCTGCAGAATTGTCGTATGAGGGAAAGGGTTAAATTAATTTTCTCTTAATGTTTCTTAAACCACAAAGTATTTGAACCTATTCCCATGATGAACAGGTTCTGCCTGTAGGAATTTACCACGCAAGCAGCATAGGTACTAGAAAAAACTCAAGGAAGCAGATATAAAGATCCATAAATATAAGCTGAAATGTAAAGCTAAATATTCCCAATACCAACAACTTCTTCATGTCTACTTCCAAGTTAACAGATGTTACATTCAACTCTCAGGATATTTCAAAGAGAGTAGTTGAAAGTACCATTTAAGGTAAACTATTTAATACTCTTTCTCCTTCTACCAGTATATAAAATGAAACTATCCACATAAAATACTGAGACAATCATGACAGACAACACTTACCCAAATAAGCAGTTTGTATGAGGAGTTCATTCCCCTGGTATCTAAAGGAGCCTTTATTGGTGTTACTAAAGCTACTGCAGCGTCCGTGTTCTGAGATTGAAAGATGATGCATGGATGACTTTGTACTGTTATTCTGGTTCCCACTTGAGGTCTTGGCTGGAGGGTCCAGGACGTTGAGCACCACGGTCAGTGCATAATTAATGTCCATCTGCCTTAACTTTGGTGTATCTGTGTCATTAAAATAAATGAAAAATATTCAACCCATGTCTTTACCACATAAAACATAGCAGAACACTTTGGATACATATTGATAGAACTATAGAAAACCTGTTAATGAAAGTGTAATTATTGAATAAAGTTGAAAACAATTTGGCAAAAGGAGAAATAGCTCAATATGTTTTCAAAAGATATCTGCTGCAGAGGGGTCAAAATGCGTCTGTATAAAGGAAAGGTTTTACCCACAGCTTATTGCAGGAATATGCTACAGAAAGAGATAAACAATTAAACAGAAATATTTTGATTTATTATGTTACGCATACAAATCATAAGAAAGGAGCTGAGACCTTGTGCTCAATCAAGTATTGGATCGGGCAGAAGTAAATTCATTCTTGAAACTGACCAATCACAACAAGTCTATAGTTTTGAGCACAGGGAACATTGTAATTTGAAAAGTTTCGAGTCCATCACTGCATTTCCAAAAAAAGTTTGGCATTTTTTTCCAAGGCCCTTTCCCTTTCTTACACACACCAAATGCTACTTTCAAAATATAAATACAATAATATGGAAAATCTGTAAACATGTATATAAAAATATATATATATATTTTTTCATAGTTAAAAACATTGTGGCAAAAGGAGAACTAGCCATGCATACTAATTGTTATACTCACCCCGCCTACCACAGCCGACCCGTATACACAATGGAAGGATGAAGTTAACAAGCATGTTGATACAGCGTTCACTCGTAGGGAAAAATGCCATCCCTCCACAGATCTGTTCCAGTGAGAAATGTTCCTGAATAATAACACTTTGAAATAGTACATTTCATCCTCTCCCTCGATCAATCACTTTCCTGTATGAATTAATTCTTGAAATATGTGTGTAGTGTGAGCTAAGCCACATCAAAACTGATTCTCAACAAGATTGCAACTTTAACACTGTCCTCAATATAGACATATATGGCTAAAAAAATGGTATCAATGGCTGCCCTCCTTTGCGCTTTGGTTTGTGGGGTTAGCAATACAACTGACTGGCTGGTGTCAGGATAAATGGACAAGTAGTACTAGTAACTTACAGAGGAAACGCCGTGATATAACTAAAATATTGTTGAAAGCGGAGCAAAACACCAAATATTCAAATCATATAGACAAATTTAGATACAATAGTAACATTTAAATATTTGAAAAATTACTCCATGTTTTCCTTAGATGTATATTCAAAGCAGACAACTCTAAATATGGTCTATCAGAGAGTGTTAACCCTTTCCCTCATATAGACGCTTTCTGACGCCTCTGCAGCAGACGGCTTTTTAAAAACATAGTGACAAAAGAAGAAATTGCTCAGAACAAGCAATTTCTCCTTTTGCCACAATGTTTTCCACTTTTAGTCATAGGTTATCCATTTAATTATAGAGATTTTCCATATTTTGACAAAATATGTTTTAAGTCGTCTGCTGCAGAATTGTCGTATGAGGGAAAGGGTTAATGACTGATTAGACAAGATAACAACACCAAGTTACATATTTTCAGAGAGTGTTGTTTGTAATCAATGCTAGTTTCTGGAATGCTCGAATGATCAAAGCATATAACCCTTTCCAACATTCACACAACAGTTGAAAACATTGTCGCAAAAGGAGACCGGGTAATTTCCACTTTTTCCCCCCGCAATGTTTTCAACTCTATTCAATAATTTACTTTCTTTAACCCTTTCCCTCATACGACAATTCGGCAGCAGACGACTTTGAACGTATTTTGACAAAAACATAGAAAATCTCCATAATTGAATGGATAACCTATGACAAAAAGTGGAAAACATTGTGGCAAAAGGAGAAATTGCACGTTTTGTGCAATTTCTTCTTTTGTCACTATGTTTTCAAAACACCGTCTGCTGCAGAGGCGTCAGAAAGCGTCTATATGAGGGAAAATGTTAACCCTTTCCTACATACAACAAATCCACAGCAGAAAACTATGAAAACATTTTGTAAAAAATATGGAAACTCTGTAAAATGAAAGAACAATTATTGAATAAAGATGACAACATTGTGGCAAAGTGAGAAATTGTTCATTACAAGCATTTTCTCCTTTTGCCATATTGTTTTCAAAAGTCTCATCTGTTACAGACAGGCATCAGAAAGTGTCCCTCCCTATTTTTGCCTAAATGTTTTCAAAGTTTTCAAAGTTGTCTGCTACAAATCTGATGTATTTGGGAAAGTGTTTATCACAAAACTTGTCTGGGCCTAATCTCTGGTGACAGAAAATCAGGAAGTTTCTGTTTTCTAATGGCATGCGTGGCTAACATTTGAATAACAATTTATACCAACACTTTAACCTGTGAAAAATCTATCAATGACATTGGAAATCTGTCGCATATTTATATATGTATTATATATATTGTTTTTTTATTTAAACCAGGTAAAAACATTCACTTCCTTATACATGTTTAATTAACAAGTAACTAAAGAAATTCATAAAACACAATTCATCATTTAATACCAATTTGATATGTAGATGGTTCATGCTTGAAAGTCAAGTACCCATAAAGTCCACATGTACATGCATTAGATAACTCTCTCGAAGAAATGCTTTTTTCTTCCCAAACACAACAAATTTGAAAAAAAGTGACTTTTAAAACATCGAGGCAAAATATAACGAAAAAAAAAAAGGAAAAATGTTGAAATAATGGTAGCCATTGTTTAACTATGTGTATTTTAGGAACAATTCTGTAATATTTTTAATTGAGCCGTAAGAACTATTGATTGGAATGGTATTCTTCCTGTTGTTTCTGTTTCTGACCACTGTAGTCAACCTTTATCACATAAGCCCTTTCCAACATACAGCAACTCTGCAGCAGTCGACTTTGAAAACATACCCCAATTTTTTTTGGAAACTCCTTTTAACCCTTTCCCTCATACGACAATTCTGCAGCAGACGACTTTGGACGTATTTTGTCAAAATATAGAAAATCTCCATAATTGAATGGATAACCTATGACAAAAAGTGGAAAACATTGTGGCAAAAGGAGAAATTGCACATTTTGTGCAATTTCTTCTTTTGCCACTATGTTTTCAAAAAGCCGTCTGCTGCAGAGGCGTCAGAAAGCGTCTACATGTTTATGAAAGTACAATAATTGAAAAGAGTTGAAAACATGGTGACAAAAGGAGAAATTGCTTGTTTTGAACAATTTCATCTTTTGCAACCATGTTTTCAAAAAGCTGTCTACTGCAGAGGCATCAGAAAGTGTCTATATGAGGGAAAGAGTTAAAAGTGTATGTTAAACTTTTTTTTTTGATGGGGGGGGGGGGGGGTTATCCCATTTTCAACATTATTTCAGTTATATCATGGCTACAGTTCATTTATTCATGATCCCTGGGTAAACAAACAAGTACTAGGCTAGGATATTTGCCTTGCCCAAGTCAATTCCACCATGACCACGGCGCTGCGACTGGGGATCGAATCTGGAACGCCCGGTTCCAAATCCCAGCAGCTAACCACTCGACCAAGGTGGATTCTGGTATGTTAAACAGATTATTTTCTTAGATTAAATGGCATTTTATGTCACTTTCAAAAGTGTTTCAATTATATCAAAGCTTTTCCCAAGTAAATTAAAAGTACTGCTGATTATATTATATATACATAGCAGCCCTTAGGCCAATTGGCCAAGTTGTTAGTGAGAAGAAGTTGTTTGAAGCCAAAAGCTTACAGATGCACAGACGGATGGATGGATGGACGCACGCACACACAACAGACAATTCACCGTGACATAAACTTGACTGGCTTTCAGCCAGTGGAGCTAAAAATTGGAAAAATCTTCATTAATGACAGTTTAATTATAAAATAGAGTTGAAAACATTGTGGCAAATGATGAGCAATTTCACCTTTGCCATAATGTTTTCAAAAGTCGTCTGCTGCAGAGGCGTCGGAAAGCGTTAGTCATTGGCATGAACAAATAAGAGATTGAACTGTGATCTACCACTCTCAAGGTACCGAGACTGTGTTCGTAAAACAGACTAATTAAAACTTAAAGCACTACATGCTCACAAGCGCTGATAAATTTTTTAACCTAACTTATGTCTGCTATAGTGATTAAGATCATTTAAGCTTTCTATTAATACTTCAAGCATAAGGTAATATGGCCAAGTGTAAAATATAATCAGTCTACAACATACCGGAAAATTTAGTCCAAAGATTTAAAATTTAATGCAATCAGCCATTGGGAGCTCATGAATGATGATGTTAGTATATATTAGTGCAAAAACTATGAATATATATGAGCCGTGGCTAGCTTCACCAAATCAGCATCCTAAAAGGTTACATTAACATACAACTTGTGGGTCTACACTTCTATGTGCTTTCATGTCAAACATACATTTAGGTTTATATCATATGAGCCGTTCCACTATAAAACCAACATTATGGACCCTGCATAATGTATTGACCCGCGCATGCTAATCAGGGCCAACACATTCTGTCTCCGGGGCATAGAGTCATAAAGCAATGATTCTTGAAACAGAAAATCCACAGGAGGCGAAAAGTGTCTTTCCGGGTTAGCCTGCATTGCATGTTTAGGCTGATCAAGGTTGATACATTACGCAGAGTCTTTAATGTTGGTTTTTCTCGTAATTCGGCTCAAATATAAAGGGAGAGTAAAGGCTCAGTAAGATGGATAAAAGACCATTGGTTGCCAGACGTTGCTCATATATATATATATAGTGGATATTTTACTCTTTTTCCTCAAAATATCAAACATTTCATGCACAGCATACATTTTTAACTATTTCCCACATACAACATATCTGCAGCATAAAACTTTGAGAACATCTAGGCAAAATATATGAAAAATCCCTGTTAATGAACAGAGTTAAAAACATTGTGTCAAGAGGAGAAATTGCTCATCATGAGTAATTTTTCTTTCGTCACAATGTTTTCAAATAGTTTCTGCTGCAGATGATTAAAAAAACATCTGCAAGTTGGAAAGGGTTAAAAGATTATCACAGGATATAGTATATCAGATTCATACTTCTTAGATGTATTTTTCTCACTATAATTTCAAATCAATGTTAATAAACAATTTGAAAAAAAGTCTTCATTCAAACACACAGCCAAAGTGCATTTTCAAATGCTTTAACATTTTTCAACATGCAAACATAACTTGATGCATCTGTAAAAGACAAATTTTGAAAACATTGTGGCAAATGAAGAAATTATGAGCAAGTTTCTCCATTTGCAAAATTGTTGCAACAGAGACATATAAATACCTGTGTTTATATGTTTTTATGTTTATATGTCTCTAGTTACAAATCTATCATATTTCCATTTAAGATTTCCATTTTTGACTAGAATCTGATGTTCTTAAAATTGTTGTATATAGGAAAGGGTTAATCATTATTTCTACTTGAAAATAATGAAATTTTGAATTGTAAGTTCTCATAAGAATTGCCTTGGCCAAAACCATAGTCTTCTGATTTAAAACATCTCGGCATAAAAGTATTATTTTTGGGATATTGAAAGACTGGATATTGTACAGAGTTGAAAACAAAGTGGGAAAATAGCTTGTATTGAGCAATTTTTCACTTTCCTACAAATTGTTATTGTCAATGGCCCAGGTGTTTATCCTTTCCACATACAACAAATGTAGCAGACCACTTTGAAAGCATTTAGTAAAAATTATGGAAACTATATAATGAAGGAATAATTACTAAATAAAGTTGAAAAAATTGTGGCAAAGGTAGAAATTGCTGATCATGAGCCATTTCTCCTTTCGCGACAATAGTTTCAAAGGCCATCTGCTGCAAAGGCGTTTAAATGTCTCTTTGTTGGAAAGCTTAGGTTAACTCTATAGGAATAAGAGAAGTTTGTCAAACATGATGCCCCCTTAGCGTCACATTGTCAGAAACATGTGGGAGTTTCTGCAAGTAACAATTTTTTTATGTTCAAGGTCACTGTGACATTGACCTTTAACCCTTTCCCTCATATAGACGCTTTCTGAAGCCTCTGCAGCAGACGGCTTTTTGAAAACATAGTGACAAAAGAAGAAATTGCTCAAAACAAGCAATTTCTCCTTTTGACACAATGTTTTCCACTTTTCGTCATAGGTTATCCATTCAATTATAGAGATTTTCCATTTTTTAACAAAACATGTTCAAAGTCGTCTGCTGCAAAATTGTTGTATGAGGGAAAGGGTTGAACAGATTACCTCATAATCAATATGGGTCATCTACTTACTGGTTATGCTAAACCTCCTTGCAAAGTATAAGCATTGTAGGTCCAAGCATTATCCAGTCATCAATTTCACAAGCTTTGATCTACTGGCTGGCTGACGGACAGGACAAACAGACCAACAGACTGCCATGCGCAAAGCAATATACCACCTCTTCTTGGAAGAGGGGCATAAAAATGGTTAAAGTGGTTAGAGGTACGGTAACACTAAGTTTAAATATGATGAGGAAACAGAATAAAAGAGGGTGATATAATGTGATACAGTTTGGGTGCAGTCTTACTAGATTTTGTTGTGCCGTCAACTCTGGGTGTACCCACGCATAGTAACCAGTATACTAAACAAAACAACAAGAAAAACAAAACAAATTAAATACAAAATGATGGCATCCTTGCAGTGCTGTCCTTTAACCCTTTCCCTCATAAAGACGTTCTCTGACACATGTGCAATTTCTCTTTTTTCCACAATATTTTTTCAAAAGTCATCCAATATAGATGCTTTAAATTGCGTCTGTAGGTGGGAAAGGGTTAATCATTTTTCTGATACAGATGACATTTGACATCTCTGAGGAATTTTGGATATAATGTGGTTAAAAAAGAATTATGAGCAATTTCTCATTTTCCAACATTTTTTTTAAAGTTGTGTATTAAAAAAATCAGACATTGTACTATATATATATATATAACAAAGATGTTTTATGTTGTCTGCAAAGGCAACAGTCAATTGTATCAGGAAATGGTTACAACATATTAAGATTTATGTCCCTTTGTGGATGTTCTTAACAGCACAATAAAGAATGAGAAATTAAAGTAATCTAGGTTTAACCCTTTCCCACTTGATGCAACTGCATCAGACAACATTGATTTTGAAAACATTGTTGCAAAAGGAAAAATTGCTTATAATAAGCAATTTCTTGTTTTGCTATAGTTTTCTCAACTTTTCCAATAATTTAAACTTCCAATTTTCCATTTTTTTGCCTCGATGTTTTCAAAGTCATTTGCTGTAAATTTGTGGGATAGAGTTAAGAATAAAATAGCAGAACATGAAAAGAAAATGATCAGTGAAGGACGTAGCTATGGATACACATACTATACATGTGTATTACTCGACTATATCGATCTGATATGTCACCTTTTCCCACAGTCACAGTGCTTCCAACTCAATGTGAAAAATATAAGATCAGTTAACAGTTTCCCTCATTCAACAAATCTGCAGCAGACGACTTTGAAAACATCAAGTCAAAAATACTTAAAATCAAGTAATTTTTATTGAATAGAGTTGAAAACATTGAGGCAAAAAGAGAAAGTGCTCATTATTACACAATGCTTTCAAAAGTTGTCTGCTGCAGAGGCGTCAGAAAGCGTCTATATGAGGGAAAGGGTTTAGTCATGAAATTCTGAGTCAAAATTGTACATGTATCAGCATTTTAGACCAAGCTACGCCCTGCATATTATATAACGTAATTGATACCTCATAAATGATGATTTTAAAACCCTTTTCCACTTGCAGACGCAACTACAGCAGACAACTTTTGAAAACATTGTGACGAAACATTTGCCACAATGTTTTCAACTTTTTGCAGAATTTATACTTTCATTTTTTCAACTTTTTGCAGAATTTATACTTTCATTTATAGAGATTTTCAATTTTGTTGCTAACAGTTTTGCCGCAGGTTTGCTGTATGTGGAAAAGGGTTAAGACAATAAAAAAATGCCACCACACTTTTTTCACCAACACCAAATATAATACAGGATGCACTTGTATTAACTAAATTTTGAAGATATCTACTAACGGGAATATTTGTTAATGAATTGAAATAAAGAATCGAATCCTTTCCCACATATAACAAGTTTGCAGCAGATGACTTTGGAAACACTAGCAATTAAATTTCTCCTCTTGTTGCCATGTTTTCATAAGTCTTCTGCTGTGAGATGTGTTAAAAAGCATCTGCACATAAAAGAGTTCACAGTATACTTGATTGTTATTAGGATTTTAAAATTGCAAAACATCTTAGTTAAAATAAGTAACTTCTGATAAATATAATGTTTTATTTTGATATAGACTTAGCAGAAAGAAAAATGTGCTAGTTTTGAGCATTTTCTCCACAATGTTTTCAAATAATTTATGGTCTGCTGCAAAAATGTCAGGGGCAATTTGAAGCACCTTTAGCAAACTTCTTTTGAAACATTGTTGCAGACGACTTTGAACGTATTTTGACAAAAAATAGAAAATCGCCATAATTGAATGAATAACCTTGGAAAACATTGTGTCCAAAGGAGAAATTGCACGTTTTGTGCAATTTCTTCTTTTGTCACTATGTTTTCAAAAAGCTGTCTGCTGCAGAGGCGTCAGAAAGCATCTATATGAGGGAAAGGTTTAAATTCCTCTGTGGCAGAATTGTGTTGTTGTATGCAGCCATCTTTTACCCTTTCCCTCATACAGACGCTTCTGCAGCAGACGGCTTTTTAAAAACATGGCGACAAAAGAAGAATTGCTTTTAGTTGGAAAGGGTTAAGATGTTACTCCTGGCAAATTAACCTTTTTCAACAAGCAACAAATCTGAAATAGACGACTTTGAAAACATCTAGGGAACAATATAGAAATTCTCTATGAATGAAAGTTTTAAATACTGAATATAGTCAAAATCATTATGGTAAAAGTAGGAAAAAAATCCACAATTTTTACTTCACATTAAAGGCAATTTATTTTCATTTTTATCTATTTTCCACTTTTTTCACAAAGCTTTTTTATCAGTCACAAAATAATTTTTCTCCACATTTTTGTCCAAGGAATATTATAAACTAACACAAGCAACTATTTATCCCATCCACTTTTTTTTAGTGGGTAAATAATAAAAGACAGGGAAGAAATAACTTACAAAGACTAGACATATCACAGACATTTTAACAGAAAATAAATAACTTACAAAGACTAAATGTCTCACATACATTTGCATAGATAAGAAATATCTAACAAACACTAGATGTCTCACCGACATTTAAACAATGAATAACAGATTAGAAATAACAAACGAATACTAGAGTTCTCACATATATTTTAACAACAGTAAGATAAGGAAAAATTTAATAGACACTAGATGTCTCACAGAATGTTTAACAGATAATGAATAACTAATAAATACTAGATGTGTCAAAGATATTTTATCAGGTAAGAAAAAACTAACAAACACTAGTTGTCGCAAATACATTTAAACAACAAACAACAGATTAGAAATATCTTACTCTATACATTCACTGATGATTGAAGCTACAGACATATAAGAAATAACTGACAAATACTAAATGTCTCACAGACATTTTAACAGATAAGAAATAACTAACAAACACTACATGTCTCACAGACAATTTAACAATAGAAAGATAAGAAATAACAAACAAATACTAGATGTCTCTCATACATTTTAACAACAGAAAGATAAGAAATAACTTACAAATACTAGATGTCTCACATACAATTTAACAGATAAGAAATAACTAACAAACACTAGATGTCTCACAGACAATTTAACAGATAAAAATAAATAACAATCACTAGACGTCTCACAGACATTTTAACATTTTACAATAACATGGTTACATACCTTAACAACACTGACCTTTGTGTAAACATATAGAAAAAACATTATTAAAACTAGAGTGTTTGAAGCAACACATGTGTTAACTGCTAATAACTTATAAGTCAAGGTCTATTAGGCAGACAAACAGGAGACAAAAAAGTATAGCGGGAAACAACAAGAACATTTTGTATGTTTTTTCTTCCATAACTATACCTCAATTTGGTCATTTCACCCAGAGAAAACAAATTTGATGTCAGAAATAACAGCCTTGCAAACAAATTTTCCCATGATTAGTATTAAAATATCTTTTTCGCACACTATTACACTTTCTGCAGCATTTAATGTGGGAAAGTTTAACTGAAGATTTATCTACTTTTCAAGCCAATTGCTAGAAAATATTTATGAAGAAAATAAAAATATCAGGAAATGTGGAGGTAGATTTTTGAATTTGATACAAATAACAAAACCTTGCAGCTGAGAGAGGAAATGCTTGTACATTTCTCTTGCTCTGAAACCGTTCATACAATATTTCCAAAGGTTGTGAGCAGATGCATCAGAAGTCATTTGTTTCTGACAAAAGACTATTCTTTGCACATTAGAACATGTCAAGACTTTTAACATACTCTTTTTGCAATATTTCTAAAATGGAATAATTTTGGATACATTACAATCATGCTGTCTTATATATTGCTTTGTATCTGCAGTTTGAAACCTATTTAACCAGTTACAGATAATTGCAGGCACGTACCCCTACTGTTTTGGATGTGTTCAGAAAACTTATATAAAATTATGTTCTATGTACTTATTGCCCTTTATACTTTTCCAGTTAACCCATAAACCTGATTAAACCAGGATATTTTATCTTTGACCTTGAACTTCAAGCAAAATAAACAAGAGGCCCAAGAGGGCCAGTATCGCTCCACGGCCATAAAGCAAAAATCAAATCTCCAAACAGCCCTGCCCCCTGGTGGCCATGTTTTTTACCAACCACCATGGCTTAAAAGAATCTTACAGAGTGTCACATAAGGAATGTTTCTGCAAAATTATTTGAATATCGGCCCGACACTTTCGGAGGAGAGGATATTTTAAGTTTTCACTATAGCCATATAAGGCTAAATAGCCCCGCCCCCTGGCGGCCATGTTTTTCAACCAATCAACATTTCTTGAAGGAATCTAATAAAGGGTCACCCAAGGAACATTTCTACAAAATTATTTGAAAACGGCGTGACACTTTCGGAGGAGAAGATTTTTTAAGTTTTCTCTTTTCCATATAAGGCAAAATAGCCCCTCCCTCTTGCAGCCATGTTTTTTTACCAATCAACATGGCTTGAAGGAATCTGATAGAGGGTCACCCACAAGGAACATTTCTACAAAATTATTTGAAAATCTGCTCAACACTTTCGGAGAAGAAGATTTTTTAAGTTTTCACTATGGTCATATGAGGCAAAATAGCCCCACCCTCTGGCGGCCATGTTTTTCGACCAATCAACATGGCTTGAAGAAATCTGATAGAGGGTCACCCAATGACCATTTCTACAAAATTATTTGAAAATCGGCTGAACACTTTCGGAGAAGAAGATTTTTTAAAGTTTTCACTATAGCCATATAAGGCTAAATAGCCCTATCCCCTGGCGGCCATGTTTTTCAACCAATCAACATTTCTTGAAGGAATCTAATAAAGGGTCACCCAAGGAACACTTTCTGAGAAGAAGATTTTTTTCAGAATTATGGATGGATAACAAAAATTTGAAGGAATTTAAGAGAAGACATTGAGAGGATGCTTCCTATGAAGTTTCAACCAAATTGGCCTAGTGGTTAGGGAGAAGAAGTTGTTTAAAGGAAAAAGTTAACGCATGCATACACGCACGACGGACAATACGCCATGACATAAGCTCCACTGTCTGAAAGCCAGTGGAGCTAAAGATGAAGTACACAATCTAATTTTTACCTATGATCATACAAAGTTTTATGAACCTCATTTAATGTCGCATAATTAAGATTTGTGTGACCTTGACCTTCAACTATTTAGTCATGTGTACATGTATAATCTATTAATTGCCATCTTTCGTTTAACTTATCTCTTACATTGTTCAAACTTTCGCATAATCCAGCATTTTACGGGTAAGCTTATAGTTCCCTCCTGTGAAATAGGTAGAGAACTAACAATATTGTTCACAAAATATGTTGATACTGCACAGAATGTTCCCACATCAGTACCCTATTTAAATGTTAGATGAACAGACAGACAAAAGTTATTCTTACTTCACTCCCTCTTCATAATATGAAACAAAGAAGTGACCCCCGATTGTAACCTGGTAAGGTTAGCAAAATAATAACTGTGACGGTAGAAATCTCTGTTAATGAACAGTTTTTCTCTTTTCAACAATGTTTTCTAGACTGTTTGAAAATCATACTTTTGAATTGACTAGCTTCTGAATTTCTTTCCATAGATGGTTTCAATTTTGAAATTATTCAAACCTTTCCCACATATGAGAAATCTACAGCAGATCATTTTGAAAATATCAGGACAAAATAATGGAAAGTCCCTACAATTCAATATTATGGAATCGAAAATAATGTGTCAAAAGGAAAAAGTCCTTTTGATATAATGCTTTCAAAGGTCATCTTCTGTTGATGAGTGAAATTGCTTGTGGGAAAGTGTTTAAATGACATACAAGGCAAGTGGTTAACCTTTCCCACATACAACAAGTTTGCAGCAGACAACTTTGAAATCATCTCGATAAAAATAGGGAATACATGTATTTCTATAACTGACAGTTTTATCATTGAATAGAGTTGAAAACATTGTGGCAATAAGGAGAAATTGCTCTTTCTGAGCGATTTCTCCTTTTGCAAAAATGTTTTCAAAAGTTGTCTGCTGCATGGGCGTCAGAAAGAGTGTGTATGTGGTAAAGGGTTAACAACACCTAGAAGAATAAAACGCCAAACACTCACCCCTAAAGCTTGCATCTGCATGGCGACAAGCTTGACAACCTCGGAACAGAAGGTGGGAGGTATGATGGTACTGCTGTGTTCATTGCGGAACACCCCCATTCCTGGTAGGCTCTCCATGATGGTCTGGGACCCGCTCGATAACACTATTGTTATCAGTACATTTATCACCGTCTAAAAAATGGAATCATAAAAAAACCAATTATACATTTAACCCCCCTGTCCCACATATATAAGCTTTCTGACGCCTCTGCAGCAGACGACTATTTTTGAAAACATTGTGACAAAAGGGAAAATTGCTCTTTTGCCACAATGTTTTCAATCTTATCAGTGATCGTTTGCTGCAAATCTGTTGTTGTATGTGGGAAAGGGATTATAATATATGAACACATCATCTTACCAGACTTTTTGCAAAGGACATCTGCAACAAGAGGGCCAAGATGACCCTAAATCGATCCCCTGATTGATATTAAATTAGTAGAAATATCTGGGAAAAAGATCAAGGAGTGCAATTAGAACTTCAAGGAGTGAACACTTTTCAAGAAACAGCTTATAAGTAAAGGTCATTTATATCTTGAAATCTAACAAGAACTTCAATTAGAATTGAATTATTAAGTTTTTGTCATTTTGCACCTTTCTTGATCTGTTTTTAATATAAACCAATATGGCTTGAACAGTTTTTTTAGAGGGTCACTTAAGGATTCTTTCTACTGAATTATCTTGGAGTCTGACAAGCAGATTATGGAGGAAAAGGATTTTAAAGTTTGGTCGTTTTACTCATGTTCTGATGCTGCAGCAACCAAAGTTTTACATAGAATGCAAGTCTTTGCACAATTTTGAAAGAGGATCAACAAAAGAACATTCATGTCCATGACAAATCATGTCATAATTGCTTGTTCACTTTCAATAACAAACTTTTATTTCCATCTGCTGTTGAGACCAGAAAGGTTGCGATTTTAACCTTCCACTTCCTGTTGAAGACAACCCTTGCATAATACTCTGCCAAGTGTTACCTCCCTTAGACCATAAATCTAATAACCATATGTCATTTGAAGCAAAAAGTTTAATTACTCCTTTTCTGATGCTGCTTGGTTGCTATGCCTTTCAACAAATCAATATGGCTTGACAAAGTATGTAGATGATCAATGAAAGAACATTTCTACAAAACTATCTTTAAATCAGACAAGCACTTTTATAAGGATGCTTTATTAAAGTATTGTCATTTTGCCCCTTTTTTGATGCCGCCTGACTGCCATGTTTTTCGACCAATCAGTATGGCTTGAACAATTTTTATAGAGGGTCACCCAAGGAACATTTCTACCAAATTATATTTGAATCTGACAGGCAGATTCGGAGGAGAAGATTTTTAAAGTTTGGACATTTTGTCCCCTTTCTGATGCCGCAGCAACCAAAGTTCTCAATGGAATTTAAATCTTTGAACAATTTTGAAAGAGGACCACCAAAGGAACATTCCTGTGATGTTTGGTGGAAATTGTTCTTGCGGTTCAGGAGGAGCTGATGTTTAAAGCTAAAAGTTAACGACGGACGACGGACACAGAGTGATCAGAATAGCTCACCTTGAGCCTTTGGCTCTAGGTGATCTAAAAATACCATGAACCACATGGGTAGGTAAACTGGCCAACACAATATAAATGTAATACTGCTGAAAACTGCTTTAAACTTCAATAAACTAATAAGACTGAACCCTGTCCCACTTCCAGACGCATATAGACGCATCTGCGACAACTTTTGAAATAATTGAGTAAGTTTTCCTTCTTGTCGTTCTTTTTTTCCAACTCTATGCAATAATAACACTTTAATTAACCCTTTCCCTCATATAGATGCTTTCTGACGCCTCTGCAGCAAACAGCTTTTTGAAAACATAGTGAAAAAAGAAGAAATTGCTCAAAACAAGCAATTTCTCCTTTTGCCACAATGTTTAACACTTTTAGTCATAAGTTATCCATTCAATTATAGAGATTTTCCATTTTTTGATAAAATATGGTCAAAGTTGTCTGCTGCAGAATTGTCATATGAGGAAAAGGTTTAAGAGCGATTTTAGATAGTCTTACCAGATGTTCTCAAAGTCCTCTGCTAAAGATAAGTTATTTGCGGGAAAAGTTTGCCAAAAACATTGCAAAAAGCATTGCAGCAACAGAAAAATTGCTCATAACTTCTCCTTGTGCCACAATTATTTCAACTCTATTCAATAATTACAGTTTCATTAAAAGATATTTTTCAAGTTTTTACTTAGAAATTTCAAAGTCGTCTGCTGCAGAATTATTGTATGTGGGAAAGGTCTAACACTTCAAACATACAACAAATCTACAGCAGACAACTTTGAAAATATCAAGGTAAATGTTCAGAAAGTCTCTATCAAATGGAGTTAAAAACATTGTGGAAAAATGAGGAAATTTCTCCTTTTGCCACAATGTTTTCAAAAGTGGTCTGCTGCAGATGGATAAAAGAGTGCCTGCAAGTGTGAAAGAGAAATCTATCAGTGATGTCTGACTTACCTTCAAATGAGGTAGATGGGCGATGAACTGGAACTTCTTTAAAGTCAAATATACCCCTAGAAATAAATAGATATATTATATATTATTATAATAACATTTAACCCTTTCCCACATACAATGAATCTGCAGCAGACAACTTTGAAAAAACATACCCGGAACAAAATTGGGAACTCCTTTTAAATAAAAGTACATTAATTGAATAGAGTTGAAAACATGGTGACAAAAGGAGAAATTGCTCGTTTTGAGCAATTTCTTCTTTCGACGCCATGTTTTCAAAAAGCCATCTGCTTCAGAGGCATCAGAGAGTGTCCATATGAGGGAAAGGGTTAACACTTTCCTACATGTAGACATATTTTGACACATCTGCAGCAGACGACTTAAGTAAACATTGTGAGCAATTTC
Source organism: Serripes groenlandicus (assembly GCA_031761405.1). Lineage (NCBI taxonomy): Eukaryota > Metazoa > Mollusca > Bivalvia > Cardiida > Cardiidae > Serripes > Serripes groenlandicus. The sequence continues at coordinate 119,334,225 of JASEVX010000001.1, read as the reverse complement.
TTCATTTTTCACAATCTTTTCAACTCAATTCTAAAAGCATTCATAATTTATTGACATTTTGCATATTTTGTCTGGATATTTTCAAAGGTATCTTTAACCCTTTCCCTCATATAGACGCTTTCTGACGCCTCTGCAGCAGACGGCTTTTTGAAAACATAGTGAGAAAAGAAGAAATTGTTAAAAATGAGCAATTTCTTCTTTTGCCACAATGTTTTCCACTTTTAGTCATAGGTTATCCATTCAATTATAGAGATTTTCTATATTTTGACAAAATATGTTTAAAGTCGTCTGCTGCAGAATTGTCGTATGAGGGAAAGGGTTAAAGGCTCATCATACTTTCATTTGCAGACATTTTTCTTATTTTTGCCACGATGTTTTCCAAGTTGTCTGCTGTATCCGTGTTGTATGTTGGAAAGGGTTACTACTCCATTGGTCAATATACTGTAACATTAACCATAACATCTACACATTTTAACCCTTTCCCTCATATAGACGCTTTCTGACGCCTCTGCAGCAGACGGCTTTTTGAAAACATAGTGACAAAAGAAGAAATTGCACAAAATGTGCAATTTCTCCTTTTACCACAATGTTTTCCACTTTTTGTCATAGGTTATCCATTAAATTATGGAGATTTTCTATGTTTTGACAAAATACGTTCAAAGTCGTCTGCTGCAGAATTGTCGTATGAGGGAAAGGGTTAAGAAGTCTTTTTGAAACAGGATTAAAAACAGTCCAGGAAAAATGGAAAATTTCTTCTTTTCCTGCAATGCTTTCAATAACTGTTTGCTGAAAAGGCATCAAATGGCGTCTGCATCTCAGAAAGGGTTTAAGATTTGTTTTCACTTCAGGGTATTAAATACATAGTTGTACATCAAAATTCTGCAAGAGGTCAACATATGGATGTTTTTATGCAAAACAGTTGCAACTGCATCTTGTTACAATGTGTAGTTACAACCATTCTGCAAGAAACCCAAACATTTTGATTGATTGGAGTTTAATGCCATTTTCAGTCATATCACGGCTGCCAGTTCACCTATTAATGTGTTTCCAGGCTTTCTCACACCAGTACTTAATACTACATTCTTTCCAAACAACTGGCTGCTTTTCCACACAGACTATTAGCCCATTGGTGGAAGACGAATGACTCTGGTCACAACAGCTTTTGTCAGACGTCAGAAAGAATGTTGGCCAAGCTTGGGTTTGGGTTTGGACTCACAAACCCTGGAATGACAGCCCCCATCGCTACCGATTGAGCTACCGAGGCTTGGCACACACACATTTTAATGAAGACTTGGTGCAGGTTTTCCTCAATTCCTACCTTTCAATAAATTTGCCGCTGCCTCCCAATCACACTTTCTCTGTAGGTAAATAGAAGAACAGATAGATCAATGAGCCCAGCTCTACCAACACCAATCTTTTTTTAAAAAAGACTTTCCCACATACAACAAATCTGCAGCAGACGACTTTATAAGACATAGTGACAGAATCTGAAAAATCTCCATAAAAGTAGCTTAATTGTTAAATAAAGTTGAAAGCATTGTGGCCAAAGGTGAAATTGCTCATCATGAACAATTTCACGTTTGGCCACAATGTTTTCAAAAGTAGTCTGCTGCTATTGCTTCAAAATGTGTCTGCAGGTGGGAAAGGGTTAAGGCTTTACAAAGACATACAACAAATCAGCAGCACACAACTTTGAAAACACCTAGCCGTAGATATGGAAAATCTCTGTAAATAAATGTATAAGAATTGAATAAAGTTGAAAACATTGTGGCCAAACAAAAACTGCTCATAATGATCAATTTTTCCTTTGGCCGCAATGTTTTCAAAAGTCCTCTGCTGCAGAGGCGTCAGATATGCAGGAAAGGGTTAAGGCTTTTGCGACCAATGAAGATCCAGATTGAAATATGCATGAGCACAGTTTGATCTTGCTCTCAACTGTGTGCCAAACGATCATTGAAGGTTTCAGTAAACATCTGACAAATATTGTCCATAGGGATCTGATAACATGGATGTTCAAGCAGATCTTTTACTTCTTGTCTACAATTTTCATTAACCCATAACCACTTGCAGAGGCATTTTGAAGCATATGCAGCAGACAACTATTGAAAACAAAGTAACAGAAATGCTATAGTTAACCCTTTCCCACATATAGATGCTTTCTGATGCATCTGAAGCGGACGACTTTTTAAAACACTGGCAAAAGGAGAAAATGCTCATCATGAAAATATTTTGTATCAACCAGTTTAATTCTGTTTTGAGAAAATTGTGAAATATAACATTGTATGTAAACATTTTTGAAGGATGTTCAAACCAACCAGGAATAAGCATTTTGATTAGAGGAAATACTGTTTATTATTTACTGTTTGGCATCTATCAATAACAAGAGGCCTGTGAGGGCCTATGCTCTACTGGTATCGTTCTTTGGTAATTTTCAATCAAGAACATGTATGTATGGTGAAGATCGGATAGTAAATGGAGGGTCTATTGTGTTCACAAGCTGTATCATAGAAATTTTGACAATTTCAAGGGCCATAATCCAGTCATGCAAGGGCACATCTGGCTGGTTTTCGAAAGGAACCGAGCTCTCATCAATATTTAACTACTATCTAAGTTTGGTGAAGATCAGATAGTAAATGGAGCCTCTATTGTGTTCACAAGCTCTATTATAGCAATTTTGGCAAATTCAAGGGCCATAATCCAGCCTTGCAAAGGCACATTTGGCTGGTTTTCGAAAGAAACCAAGCTCTCATCAATATTTAACTACTATCTAAGTTTGGTGAAGATCAGATAGTAAATGGAGCCTCTATTGTGTTCACAAGCTATTATAACAATTTTGACAATTTCAAGGGCCATAATCCAGTCTTACATGGGCGGATCTGGCTGGTTTGCAAAAGGAACCGAGCTCTCATGGATATCTAACTACTGTATAAGTTTTATTGGAATACAATCAAAACTGAAGACTGTATCACGTTCACAAGCAATTGTATATGTGTAACAAAATAGATTTGGCGTGGCCTAAATAAAAGACGGTCAGTCAGTGCAGGTTGGTCACGTATGGTTTTAACTTATCGCAGGATTGTCAGGGAGATCATTGTTTATGAAGTTATTATCATATACATATGTGATAAGTGATATTAAGCATATTAAGAGTTCATTTCATGTAAATCCGTTGAGAATTAAGGAATTGACGGGTTTAAAAACGTTAATTACGTTAAACTATGTTGCTATTTTCATTTGGCCTATAAATGTATTGAAACTAGTTGTTGATTGTGAATTACGATTTGCACGGGAATTTTGCCTGTCATCAGGAGACCCAGGGGTTGATTGGTGCTATATAGCTTACTCAAACATTTGTTTTGACCGTCAGTATCATAGGAGTCGCCAGAGGGTTTTCACTCGTTATAGTGAGAGGTAGTTGATGTGACCAATTCACACGGCATATGGGTATGTAAATTCTTAGTTATTGTGCAAAGGGGTTTTCGGCATAATTTAAGGAATGGAATCTGTGCAAATTTACAATGTTAGGGATTGAGATAATTATTACATGATTGAATTGTTTAGAGAATTTCTGGTTCACGAAGTGAATGTTTTTTACAGAAATTGAGTCCGTTAGGAGCGAGACAATGTGTTATGTTATTGGGAAAGATATGTTGTATGAAAAGGATAAGAATGGAAGTGGGAAATGTAAAAGGATATTAGTATAGAGATGAGCTACCCTAGGAGTATAAAATGGTAGGCTGTTAGGTTTACGGAACATTATTGATATTATTGTAAGACATGGTTATTTATTACAATTTTAGCCGTTTTATGTCTATGGCTAGTCCATATCGATAGCCAGACAACCGAAGTTCCAAACGCAGAAGTTTGAAGAACCAGTGTGTGACGCAGTCCACAACATAATAAGACGTCGTAACGGGGGACATTAGGAGGAGTGCCGTCATAGGACGTGTAGAACCATATATCCACAGTTGTGTGGCTTGTCGATCCCGGAATCCAAGGATATACGCGACGCAATGAATATAAGTACAACGACTCGGTGAAGTCGGGAAACGGATACAGTTGGATGTGAAGTACAACGTGTATGAACATTCCAAATACAGGGTACAGTAACGGAAGTGATGGGACAGTTAAAGTGACTGGGGTGAGAGTGTGTATGAGAGTGCGTGAGTAGTCCTTTTGTTTATAGCCTCTCGATTTGTCAGGAAAGAAGTGATTATTTAAAATTGTATATATTTCATAACTGTAAATTAAACATATATTTTTATTCAACCATCGGCGTTCAATTCTACTTTAGTGAGTTGTCGACCCTTGACCATCTTGTGACAAATGGTGTCAGAAGTGGGATGATTCGCTCGATGTATCGAGGCGGCAACGAACTGGGGTAGAATTGGATAGGTTAATTGTAACTCTGCAGATATTCCTTTAAGATTCATTTTTCTGAAAATTTTACAGTGCATTTTACACTTGATACAAATAGCTTATGCTTTATACATGGGGTTTTTGTTTAGGTTTTTTTTTATTTCCCTGTGATGAGACACAGCGGCGCTGCCATAAGCGGTTCTGCAGTAAAGCGTGGAGTCTGAGGGATAGAAGGGGTGTGCTTTAAAAGTGTTAAGACTGATATCTGAACATTATAAATAGATTTAGGGTCGTGCATAGTGAGTCTCAAAAGTGAATTATACCATACAGGATATGCAGAGAATTCAAATATAGATTTGAAGTCCAATGAAGTGTAGTTATTATTAACTTAGATTGTAGTTTATTAAGTTTTGATATAGGGTTAGCGTATCGTACTATTGATAATCATGACTAGTATGAAGGAGTTGATAGAGTTAGGCAAGGAGGTCGGTTATGAAGGTGAGGAACTTAAAAAGTTTGTTCAAGATGAACAAGCAAAGGAACGAGAACAGCGACTGAGAGATCGTGAATTCGAGAGAGAGAAGGAACAGAAAGTATTAGAGTTATTAGAACGACAGAAAGAATTCGAGAGAGAGAAGGAACAGAAAGTATTAGAGTTATTAGAACGACAGAAAGAAGCCGAGAGAGAGAAGGAAGAGAAAGAAGTTAAGTTATTAGAACTACAGAGATTATTAGAGAGAGAGAAGGAAGAGAAAGAAGTTAAGTTATTAGAACGGCAGAGAGAAGCTGAAAGAGAGTTAATGGAACAACAGAGATTATTAGAGAGAGAGAAAGAAGAGCTGAGGGATCGGGAGCATAGGAGAGCATTGGAGTTAGCTCAATTAGGACATCAGCAGGCGATGGAGTTGGCCAAACAGGGAGTAGGTAAGTCTTTTATTAAAGATCATAAAATCAAAGGACCGAAATTACCATGGTTTGACGAGGATAAGGATAATATGGACAGTTATCTATCCAGGTTTGAGCGATATGCAGAAGCACAAGGTTGGAAGAATGATCAGTGGTCATTACATCTTAGTGCATTATTGAAAGGTAAGGCGTTAGATGTTTATTCCAGATTACCTGCAGAGGACGCTTTAGACTATATTAAGTTAAAGTCAGCATTATTGCAACGTTTTGAGTTAACTGAAGAAGGGTTTAGAAAACGGTTCAAAGTAGCTAGACCAGAAACGGGAGAGACGTTTGTTCAGTACTTACGGAGATCCATGAATTATCTCGAACGTTGGTTTGAATTAGGAAAGATAGTAAAATCGTACGAAGGCGTCATTGATTTTTTGTTACGAGATCAATTGTTGTCAATTTGCAATAAGGACTTGTATTTATTTTTGAAAGAAAAGATGTTTACAGATGGTAATGAGATGGCGGTACAGGCGGATCTATTTGCTGAAGCAAGAGGTGGGTGTAGGAATGTTGTTTTAAGTGGAAATAATAAAGAAAAGGATCAGGTTGCTAGAGGGTTTAGGTCCGATACAGGACAACGACAGGGTTCCAGTACGCAGAAGGCAGGTAATTCTTTCACTAATTGGAAATGTAGCTATTGTGGTGGTAATCACAGATCGGACGATTGTAGGAAAAGGGGTAGTAGGCATAGTATGGCTGCTGTCGACGATACTGGTGGACGATTTACATCGGGTGGAGATACTAGGAATGCAAGTACTGGTCCATTTGAAAGGTATAGCCACAATCAGGGTAACCAATATTTCAAAGGAAGAGGAAAGCCTCGAGGTCTGTATCGTGGGGGATTAAAGCGAACAGCCAGTTCTAGTTGCATATATTTGTGTAACGATAGTTCGGAACAGCTAGGTGCATGTATGGAAAGGAATTGTCCTACCAAGGAAGGCACAGTTAACGGAGTAAGAGTAAACATGATGAGAGACACGGGTGCCACGTGCGTAGTTGTAAGGAAACGGTTAGTACAGGAACACCAGTTCTTAGGTAAGGAAAGATGTTGCAAATATATCGATGGATCTGAGCATTATTTTCCGGTAGCAATGATAGAGGTGAAGACTCCATATTATGAGGGTACAACGGAGGCGTTATGTATAGACACTCCACTCTATGATTTAGTTGTAGGTAACATTACAGGCGCGAAATATCCGGAACCCGGAGATGTATCAAATGCAATGCAGACTCGGTCGCAAACCGAACAAAATCCTAAACCATACAGGAAATTACATGTTCCAGGTAAGATTTTAGATATATCGCAAGCAGAATACCGCGACCTGCAGATGGCAGATGAAACTTTGTCGAAGACGAGAGAAAAGGCGAGTGAAAGAACTTTTCATAATTGCAAAGGGGGTGGACAGGTAAGGTATCTGTTTAAGAACAAATTATTGTATAGGGAATTTGAATTTCCTAATCGGAAGCAGTCTTATCAGTTAGTTGTTCCTAAGACGTGTCGGGAAGCGGTGTTAAAGATAGCACATGAGTCATTGATGGCAGGGCATTTAGGTATACGGAAAACTAGGGACAGAGCATTAGCAGAGTTCTATTGGCCAGGGGTTTGTTCGGAAGTCAGTCGGTATTGTAGATCATGCGATATATGTCAACGAACGATGCCAAAAGGTAAGGTTCAAAAAGTACCATTAGGAGAGATGCCATTAATAGAAACGCCTTTTATTCGTGTAGCAGTTGATTTAGTAGGACCAATCGAACCAATGACAGACAGGAAAAACAGGTACATTTTAGTCATGGTAGATTATGCTACAAGGTATCCGGAAGCCGTTGCTTTACCAGGGATTGAGACTGAACGAGTAGCGGAAGCATTGGTCGATATGTTCAGTAGACTAGGAATACCGGAGGAGATGTTGACGGACATGGGATCACAGTTCACATCTAAGATGATGGCTGAGGTAAGTAGACTTTTATCCTTACGTCAGTTGACTACAACGCCATACCACCCAATGTGTAACGGATTGGTGGAAAAGTTTAATGGAACATTGAAACGGATGATTAAGCGTATGTGTAGCGAGAGGCCCAAGGATTGGGATAAGTACATTAATGCTGCGTTATTTGCGTATAGGGAAGTGCCACAGGAAAGTCTGGGGTTTTCCCCATTTGAATTACTCTATGGCCGGACGGTCAGAGGACCGTTGAGCATTTTGAAAGAGTTATGGTCTGGCGAGGTCAATGATGTTGAAGTGAAATTGACATACCAGTACGTAATAGATTTACGTGAGCGACTCGAAGAGACATGTAAGATGGCACAGGATGAGTTAAGTAAGGCAAAGTCTAGACAGAAGATATACTAAAACAAACGGGCAAAGGACAGAAATTTCCCGATAGGTGCCAAGGTACTGGTATTACTTCCGGTAAGTCACAATAAATTATTATTGCAGTGGAAGGGTCCATTTGAAGTGATCAAGGTGATGAATAAGGTAGATTATAGAATTAATATGAAGGGTAAGGAAAAGACTTTTCATGCCAATATGTTGAAACAGTACAATGAGCGAAGTGCTGATGACGGTAGTAGTGATAAAGGTATATTAGCAGTTGTTTGTTCTGCAGTTATTGAAGATAGTGAAGATCGGAAATTAGATAATGCAGACGTAGATTGGGTAGATGAGAAGATACCTTTAGAGTGTCTTTCTAGAGTAGGTAACGAGTCTAAGAAAGATGTAGACGTTTGTAAAGAATTGTCTCCTGAACAGAGGGAACAGGTTGACATGGTTTTGGAAGAGTTCACCGATGTTTTGACAGACATACCGGGAACTACTTCACTTGTTGAACATGATATTAAATTAAATACATCAGAACCCATCAGGTTCAAGGGTTATCCTATTCCATACCAGTCGGTGGCAACAGTAAACGAAGAGGTCAGTAAGATGTTAGAGTTAGGAGTCATAGAGCATTCTAATGCACCGTTTTCGAGTCCTATAGTATTGGTTAGGAAGAAGGACGGCACAGTTCGTTTCTGTATAGATTTCAGACAGTTAAACAGGGTGACAGTGTTTGACGCTGAGCCAATGCCAAATATCGAAGAGATATTCTCGAAGGTATCGAGGGCAAAGTATTTTACTAAAATTGATCTTAGTAAGGGTTATTGGCAGGTGCCGTTGACAGAGCAGGCGAAAGATATGACATCTTTTGAAACGCCAAAAGGGTTGTTTCGGTTCAACAAGATGCCTTTTGGTTTGGTTTGTGCGGCAAGTACTTTTTGTAGATTGATGAGGAAGGTTTTAAAGGATTTAGATTTTGCGGATAGTTTCATAGACGACATATTAGTATTTACCGTTACATGGGAGGAACATATAACCGCTTTAAGAGAGATTTTTAGTAGGTTGAAGGTAGCCAAGTTAACAGCTAGACCGAGTAAATGTAGCATAGGATTTGGAAATCTGGAATGTTTGGGACATGTCATTGATAGGGCTAGTGGGTTGATGCCAGTTCAGGGGAAGATAGAGGCACTTCAAAAAGCAGAAAGACCGATTTCGAAGAAACAGGTTAGATCTTTTTTAGGGGTAGTTGGGTTTTACAGAAAATTCATTCCCAACTTTTCTGCAATTGCAGTACCTTTAACAGATCTTAATAAGAAAGGTCAACCAAATAAGGTTATGTGGGGAGAATGTCAGGAAGTTGCTTTTCAGACTTTGAAGAAAAGTTTAGTAGGTCCTCCTATATTGAAGTTACCGGAATGGATAAGTCTTTCATCCTTAGAACCGATGCTTCAGACATTGGATTAGGGGCGGTATTGTTACAGGATTCAGAAGGTGAGAAATTACCAGTTGCGTATGCAAGTAAGAAATTGTTAGACAGGGAGAGAAATTACTCAGTAATTGAAAAGGAGTGCCTTGGTGTTATATGGGGAGTGTCAAAATTTCATAGGTATTTGTTTGGCAAGGAATTCATCTTAGAGACTGATCATCAGCCTCTGACTTATTTAAATAAGTCTAAGATGGCGAATTCCAGACTAATGCGATGGGCGTTATCTTTGCAGCCCTATAGGATGAGCATTAGAGCGATTCCAGGTAGAGAAAATGTAGGGGCAGATTACTTAAGTAGAGTAAACAGTCAAGTAAAGGAATCAGAAAACAGTTAGTGAAATGAGTATTTTAGGCACACATTGGAGTCATGACAGCTGTGTAATCGTGTATATATATATAAGGAATGCAATACTAAGGGAAATTAAGATACGGGTTGTAAATAGTACAGGGAACGAACCTGGTGTATTTTGTTAAATAGACAAAGTGTAACCACTTTATCCTTGGGGGGAACGTGTTGTAACAAAATAGATTTGGCGTGGCCTAAATAAAAGACGGTCAGTCAGTGCAGGTTGGTCACGTATGGTTTTAACTTATCGCAGGATTGTCAGGGAGATCATTGTTTATGAAGTTATTATCATATACATATGTGATAAGTGATATTAAGCATATTAAGAGTTCATTTCATGTAAATCCGTTGAGAATTAAGGAATTGACGGGTTTAAAAACGTTAATTACGTTAAACTATGTTGCTATTTTCATTTGGCCTATAAATGTATTGAAACTAGTTGTTGATTGTGAATTACGATTTGCACGGGAATTTTGCCTGTCATCAGGAGACCCAGGGGTTGATTGGTGCTATATAGCTTACTCAAACATTTGTTTTGACCGTCAGTATCATAGGAGTCGCCAGAGGGTTTTCACTCGTTATAGTGAGAGGTAGTTGATGTGACCAATTCACACGGCATATGGGTATGTAAATTCTTAGTTATTGTGCAAAGGGGTTTTCGGCATAATTTAAGGAATGGAATCTGTGCAAATTTACAATGTTAGGGATTGAGATAATTATTACATGATTGAATTGTTTAGAGAATTTCTGGTTCACGAAGTGAATGTTTTTTACAGAAATTGAGTCCGTTAGGAGCGAGACAATGTGTTATGTTATTGGGAAAGATATGTTGTATGAAAAGGATAAGAATGGAAGTGGGAAATGTAAAAGGATATTAGTATAGAGATGAGCTACCCTAGGAGTATAAAATGGTAGGCTGTTAGGTTTACGGAACATTATTGATATTATTGTAAGACATGGTTATTTATTACAATTTTAGCCGTTTTATGTCTATGGCTAGTCCATATCAATAGCCAGACAACCGAAGTTCCAAACGCAGAAGTTTAAAGAACCAGTGTGTGACGCAGTCCACAACATAATAAGACGTCGTAACGGGGGACATTAGGAGGAGTGCCGTCATAGGACGTGTAGAACCATATATCCACAGTTGTGTGGCTTGTCGATCCCGGAATCCAAGGATATACGCGACGCAATGAATATAAGTACAACGACTCGGTGAAGTCGGGAAACGGATACAGTTGGATGTGAAGTACAACGTGTATGAACATTCCAAATACAGGGTACAGTAACGGAAGTGATGGGACAGTTAAAGTGACTGGGGTGAGAGTGTGTATGAGAGTGCGTGAGTAGTCCTTTTGTTTATAGCCTCTCGATTTGTCAGGAAAGAAGTGATTATTTAAAATTGTATATATTTCATAACTGTAAATTAAACATATATTTTTATTCAACCATCGGCGTTCAATTCTACTTTAGTGAGTTGTCGACCCTTGACCATCTTGTGACAATATGGACGCACGGACGCACAGACGACGGACACCACGCCACGGCATAAGCTCTTCTGGCCAAAGGGCCAGTAGAGCTAATAACACAACATTAACAAGATTATTTTCCATAATATTTCCATTATATAACCTACCTTAGGATAATTTTTCTTTGATATTTTATTAAAAAGTCGATCCAGTCTGCGCAGTATAAGGTTGAGACCGGGTCTAACAGGTTCCTGGGACCAGTCTGTTATAGGCAGTATTTCTGTCATATATCTAGGGATGAAAATAACATTTATTGATTTATTACAGGTTCCTGGGACCAGTATGTCATATATCTAGGGATGAAAATAATATTTATTGATTTGTTAACATATGTATTCTCATATAAGTCTAGACATAACTACAAAAGGCTTAGTTTAACAATATTAAGAGAAAAGGAAGATGCTAATGATGAACTAATTAGTTTTTTTCTCAAAATGTCTCTAATCTGTTTGAAAATCTTATTTAAAGCTTACCATATTTTAAATGTTCAATTAAATGATTAGCATACCTTTGTAACCCAGCACAAGCCATCGTTTCAGCATCATAAGGAGCCAGCTTCAACAAAGTATGTGCTATCTCAGCTAGTCGCTGAAAGTAGAAACATTTAGGATGAAAATATATATAGGTAATATTCCAGTATTTGATTGGTTATTAAGTTTGGTGAAGCTATGTGTCACTCATAATGATGTACTTCTAAGATCTGTTCAATATTGTTGAGTAATAGATGCTTACTTACAAAATGCCAGTATTGGCTGTGTAGTGGTTGAGGGCTACCTCCAGTGCAGGAGGTCCCGGGTTTGTGTTTATCTAAGATTTTTGACAAGAGCGCTGTGGAGTGAACGCCAATGCTTGTTTATTTTATTTAAGTCGAAAAAGGGTCATTACTTAATAAAAGTAATGCAGGAGGTCCCTGGTTTGTGCATACTAAAGATTTTAACAAGAGGGCTGCGGAGAGAACTTCAACATTCGTTTGTTTTTATCTAAGTAAACAAGAGGGCCAAGATGGCCCTAAAATCGATCACCTGAATGATAGTTAATTAGAAGCAAATATTTAACTGCAAATATCTGTGAAAATTTGATCAGGAGTTCAAATGAAACTGCAAGGAGTGGAAATAGTCCATTTTTATCTTGAAATCTAACAAGAGCTTTCTCAATTTCTGATGCTGCAGCAACAAAGGTTCTACACAGAATGCAAGTATTTGAACAATTTTGAAAGAGGACCATCAAAGGAACATTCCTGTGAAGTAACATTGAAATTGGTCAAGTGGAATGGTAGGAGTTGTCATTTGTAGCTAAAAGTTCAATTTACCCCTTTTGTGATGACGCGAGGTTGCTATGATTTTGTAACTAATCAAAACAGCTTGAACAAATTAAATGTAGAGGATCACTGAAGTAGGATTTATATTCAATTTCCTTAATATCAGTCAAGAACTTTTAAAGCTTGGACATTTTGCCCCCTTTCTGATGCTGCAGCAACCCTGGCGGCCATGTTTTTCAACCGATCGGAAATATTTGAACAATCTTGGTAAAGGGTGCCCCAAGAAACATTTGTGCAAAATAATTTTCAAATTGGGCCAGTACTTTTGGACAAGAAGATTTTTAAAATTTTAACAAAAAAAAACCAAGCTCCTCCTCCTGGCGGCCATGTTTTTCAACCGATCGGAAATATTTGAACAATCTTGGTAAAGGGTGCCCCAAGGAACATTTGTGCAAAATAATTTTCAAATCGGGCCAGTACTTTTGGTCAAGAAGATTTTTAAAATTTTAACAATGCACATATAAGGAAAACAGGCTCCGCCCCCTGGCGGCCATGTTTTTCAACCGATCGGAAATATTTGAACAATCTTGGTAAAGGGTGCCCCAATGAACATTTGTGGAAAATAATTTTCAAATCGGGCAAGTACTTTTGGACAAGAAGATTTTTTAAGTTTTAACAATGCACGTAGAAGGAAAACAAGCTTCGCCCCCTGGCGGCCATGTTTTTCAACGGATCGGAAATATTTGAACAATCTTGGTAAAGGGTGCCCCAAGGAACATTTGTGCAAAATAATTTTCAAATCGGGCCAGTACTTTTGGTCAAGAAGATTTTTAAAATTTTAACAATGCACATATAAGGAAAACAGGCTCCGCCCCCTGGCGGCCATGTTTTTCAACCGATCGGAAATATTTGAACAATCTAGGTAAAGGGTGCCCCAATGAACATTTGTGGAAAATAATTTTCAAATCGGGCCAGTACTTTTGGACAAGAAGTTTTTTTAAGTTTTAACAATGCACGTATAAGGAAAACAAGCTCCGCGCCCTGGCGGCCATGTTTTTCAACGGATCGGGAATATTTGAACAATCTTGGTAAAGGGTGCCCCAAGGAACATTTGTGCAAAATAATTTTCAAATTGGGCCAGTACTTTTTGACAAGAAGATTTTTAAAATTTTAACAATGCACATATAAGGAAAACAGGCTCCACCCCCTGGCGGCCATGTTTTTCAATCGATCGGAAATATTTGAACAATCTTGGTAAAGGGTGCCCCAATCAACATTTGTGGAAAATAATTTTCAAATCGGGCCAGTACTTTTGGACAAGAAGATTTTTTAAGTTTTAACAATGCACATATAAGGAAAACAAGTTCCACGCCCTGGCGGCCATGTTTTTCAACGGATCGGAAATATTTGAACAATCTTCGTAAAGGGTGCCCCAAGGAACATTTGTGCAAAACAATTTTCAAATCGGGCCAGTACTTTTTGACAAGAAGATTTTTAAAATTTTAACAATGCACATATAAGGAAAACAGGCTCCGCCCCCTGGCGGCCATGTTTTTCAACCGATCGGAAATTTTTGAACAATCTTGGTAAAGGGTGCCCCAATGTACATTTGTGCAAAATAATTGTCAAATCGGGCCAGTACTTCTGGACAAGAAGATTTTTAAAGTTTTAACAATGCACATATAAGGAAAATAAGCTCCGCCCCCTGGCGGCCATGTTTTTCAACGGATCGGAAATATTTGAACAATCTTGGTAGAGGGTACCCCAAGGAACATTTGTGCAAAATAATTTTTAAATCGGGCCAGTACTTTTGGACAAGAAGATTTTTTAAGATTTGGCAATTTTCCCCTTTTCTGTTGCCGCGGCAACCAAAGTTCTCGATGGAATTTAAATCTTTGAACAATTTTTAAAGAGGTTCACCAAAGGAACATTCCTGTGAAGTTTGGTTGAAATTGGTCAAGTGGTTAAGGAGGAGATGATCTAAATGTTAACGACGGACGACGGACGACGACGGACGACGTAAGACGGACAAAAAGTGATCAGAATAGCTCACCTTGAGCCTTTGGCTCTAGGTGATCTAAAAAAGGGGCATTACTGAATAATTATTCAAGTCAGAGTTGATTGAATTGGTATAGACATGCCTATTGTTGCTAGGAATATGTGTAATAAGTTTCCTTTGAAAATGTTGAACATATTTTGAATTTTGCGGTAAGGTTAAATTTTTGTTACAACGCCAAGGGTTTCACAATAGGCAGACTTTATTATTTTTTTCTTCTAAAAACAGACGATCTTAAATTGGTAGTTATGGCTATGGCTTTTCCTCCTTGGTGCTCAGAATTGTGAAATAAGCATTATGTCTGACTGCCTGTTATCAGGATAAGTGGACCAATAGTACAATGTACTAGTAAATTACCCATGAAACACTGTCATATAACTAAAGATTTCTTGACAAGGGCTGTAAAACATGATACAAACAGACAAAACTCACATTATGAGTTTTGTGGTCCAAGAGCTCTGGTGGTCTATACGAAGGGTCAGCCAGCATCTTTCTTAATTCCTTCATACGAATATGTCCTGTGGAGTAAAACTCAGCCACTATATTGAGTAGACTGTCTCGAGGCCTTCTAAACTCATCCCTCATCTGAAGGTACTCGTCTTCATGATCGTAATACTGACTCTTTCTTCCCCGACCTTCCTCCATGTGCCGACTACAAACACGAAAAGACATTAATGAACTGTCAAAAGCATTTACCAATCACACCAAATTAACCTGAACTCTCACTTATGTTACTAGAAATAGAAAATACTCCAAGGGTATCTCAATAAGCCTTTCCCAGTATTTTCTTCTTTTGTCAAAAACTTTTCACGTCTTTTCAATAATTAGACTTTTATTTTTAGAGGTTTTACTTATTTTTTTCAAGATTTTTTTGAAGTCGTCTGCTATTCTGTTGTTTGTGGGAAAGGATTAAACCCTATGTTGTAAACTCAAAATAATTGTGTCAGACCTACCCAGCATTGGAATCTTCCCTCTCATCATAGAACACGCTCGTCTCAACAGGTGAACCTCTGTTTTTATCCTTACTACTTGTTTTATCGGCTTCCAACTGTTTAATGGGGACACTCATACTTCTAGAATATAAACAAAGTTTCAGGTTTACATTTTGAGCAATTGTTTATAAAATTTACATAAAGTAGTGTAATGGCTAGCTGATATGATATATCTGAAATATTATTTCATCAGTGTTATGTTCCAATTAATTAATCAATCATAGAACAGAATAAAATACAAGTACATACAACACAAATAGATATACACTATAACAAAATGCTAGGATTGATTGATTGTTTTGTGTTTTATGCCGCTTTCCTAAAATGTTCAGTTAAATGATGCTGTTTTCATTGGTAAGTTACCAGTACTACTGGTCCATTTTCCCTCACACCAGCCAGTCCTTCATAATGCTAACCTCGCAACCCTGAGCGCCAAGGAGGGCAGTCATTACTACTGATTTTAAAGTCTTTGGTATGACCCGGCCGAGGATCCAACCCGCGAAGGAGGCTCTACCACTACACCGACGCCGTTACGTAATACTAGAATGTAGCACTGTACTTCATTAGAAGGAGAAAACAAAGTTTTAATGAAAAGAATATAATATTTAGACTTCAGTTACTATTACTTCTATTTTTTGTTCACACATTCAGGAATGCTAGAAGGTTGCCCCAGCACAATATGTCCTTCCATGCCATATTTAACAATCACTCCAAACTAGAAAAATTCACGGACAAATTTAGAAAGTATGGTTCAGACACACTTCATTGCAACCACTCTGTGTGATCTTGACATTGGAACTGAAGTCCTGGGTCTTGCATTGTTGACACCATATCACTTGTTGTTGTTTGTTGGCGTTGTTTACCCTTGCACTCTGCAATATTGCCATATGGCGAGCAATATCACAAATAAAGGCCAAACTATTATAAAACTAGAAATACTGTGAGCAAAGCTCACTGAAGAATACCCCCCGCTCCCCTCCCAAAGCATCGGATACAATGGTAAAGTTTAAGTAGCGCTTACAAGGTATCACAGGAGTTCCTCGTAACCTCTTAGTTGAATTATCTTCCCTTGGAAGAATCTGAGGAGAAAAATCTTCCTTCATGCATATCTACATATGATGTGTAGCCTTCATATACAGTTTAAATCAAATCAACTGAGCCCTTTAGGAGGAGTAGCGCTTACAATGTATGTGCACAGGAGTCCCTCGCAGGTAACCTCTAAGTTGAATTATCTCCCCTTGGAAGAATCCGAGGCGTATGATCTTCCTTCATGCATATCTACATATGATGTGTAACCTTCATGTAAAGTTTGAACCAAATCCATTGAGCCGTTTAGGAGGAGTAGTGCTTACAAGAAATGTGGAGGTATGTGCACAGGAGTCCCTCGCAGATAACCTCTAAGTTGAATTATCTCCCCTTGGAAGAGTCCGAGGCGTATGATCTTCCTTCATGCATATCTACATATGATGTGTAACCTTCATGTAAAGTTTGAACCAAATCCATTGAGCCCTTTAGGAGGAGTAGTGCTTACAAGAAATGTGGAGGTATGTGCACAGGAGTCCCTCGCAGATAACCTCTAAGTTAAATTATCTCCCCTTGGAAGAGTCCGAGGCGTGTGATCTTCCTTCATGCATATCTACATATGATGTGTAACCTTCATGTAAAGTTTGAACCAAATCCATTGAGCCGTTTAGGAGGAGTAGTGCTTACAAGAAATGTGGAGGTATGTGCACAGGAGTCCTTCGCAGATTAGCTCTAAGTTGAATTATCTCCCCTTGGAAGAGTCCGAGGCGTGTGATCTTCCTTCATGCATATCTACATATAATGTGTAACCTTTGATCTTCCTTCATGCATATCTACATATGATGTGTAACCTTCATGTAAAGTTTGAACCAAATCCATTGAGCCGTTTAGGAGGAGTAGTGCTTACAAGAAATGTGGAGGTATGTGCACAGGAGTCCTTCGCAGATTAGCTCTAAGTTGAATTATCTCCCCTTGGAAGAGTCCGAGGCGTGTGATCTTCCTTCATGCATATCTACATATAATGTGTAACCTTCATGTAAAGTTTGAACCAAATCCATTGAGCCGTTTAGGAGGAGTAGTGCTTACAAGAAATGTGGAGGTATGTGCACAGGAGTCCCTCGCAGATAACCTCTAAGTTAAATTATCTCCCCTTGGAAGAGTCCGAGGCGTATGATCTTCCTTCATGCATATCTACATATGATGTGTAACCTTCATGTAAAGTTTGAACCAAATCCATTGAGCCGTTTAGGAGGAGTAGTGCTTACAAGAAATGTGGAGGTATGTGCACAGGAGTCCCTCGCAGATAACCTCTAAGTTAAATTATCTCCCCTTGGAAGAGTTCGAGGCGTATTATCTTCCTTCATGCATATCTACATATGATGTGTAACCTTCATGTAAAGTTTGAACCAAATCCATTGAGCCGTTTAGGAGGAGTAGTGCTTACAAGAAATATGGAGGTATGTGCACAGGAGTCCCTCGCAGATAACCTCTAAGTTAAATTATCTCCCCTTGGAAGAGTCCGAGGCGTATGATCTTCCTTCATGCATATCTACATATGATGTGTAACCTTCATGTAAAGTTTGAACCAAATCCATTGAGCCGTTTAGGAGGAGTAGTGCTTACAAGAAATGTGGAGGTATGTGCACAGGAGTCCCTCGCAGATAACCTCTAAGTTAAATTATCTCCCCTTGGAAGAGTCCGAGGCGTATGATCTTCCTTCATGCATATCTACATATGATGTGTAACCTTCATGTAAAGTTTGAACCAAATCCATTGAGCCGTTTAGGAGGAGTAGTGCTTACAAGAAATGTGGACATACGGACAGACAGACGGACGGACGGACGGACGGACAGACAGGGTGATTCCTATATACCCCCCCAAACTTTGTTTGCCGGGGGGTATAACAAGAAACTCTTGAAGATGGTAAGGCCGGATTGTCGGCAATTTGACCTTGAAAATCGACAAACCAAGGTCAAGGTAACCATATAAATCCATAGAACTTGTTACTGGTTACCTTCAGGCAAAGTTTCAAGTTTGTAGCCCTTTCCAGTGCTGAGATTTTGCCTCAACCTGAAACTTTAACCAAACTGTTGACGGACAGACAGACCCATGAAGTGTATTTGTGGGGTTATTTCTTTTGTTTCAAACTTGTGGGTTGCACCCCACAAGTATGCTATTCATTCTGTAATTATTCCCCTTTTACGGAATGAGTAACATTAATATGCAAATGAGATACCCGTTATAAAACAACCAAAAAAAATATTTATCTAAGTGTCTTTAATTGGGTGGTGGATGGGCCTCTGTAATATAACTGAACAAATGTTGAAGACAGCTTTAAACTCCAATCCATCAGAAAAAATTGTTTTATAGAGAGAGTTTCACATACCTTGTAAAGAATTCACAAGAAGTGACGAGAGCTTTCACAGACATACTAATATTACAGAGGGTGCTGATTTCTGCTCTGGCTGCTGTCCTATTATCTCTCTTATCAGTTTCTGTTTTCAGGTACTCCAAATAGCGCGGCAAAACTACTTCTAGTATGTTCTGAAAATTAACACGTTCTCATATTAATTTTGTTTCAGTTTACAGCTTATTACATTGTTATTATAAAATAATTACCAATTAATAATTTGTTAATGAATAGTAAAATATATGTGTTTGCTTTCATATTTTAAATGGGTGATTGGTGATAAATTGCAACATTGAGGTATTCATCAGGTTTCTTAACATCTACCTTTTACACACAGACGACATTTGACACCTGCCAGTGACCATGACTTCTTAAAACATTGCAATAAAAGGTGAAATTGCTCAAAACAAGCAATTTCACCTTTTATTGCAATATTTTTAACTCTTCATCAACATAAATCTTTCAGTTTTCTAGATTGTTGAAATTGTTCATCTGATGATTGTAAAGCAGTAAACCTATGAAAAGTCTCATAAGTAATGTGTTATTGTAAAATGCTAAGTAAAATATTGAAAAGCCTTTTAACAAAGTTAATAAATATGAAAACTTACCAACATCTGAACACTCCTGAAGGAATCTGGAGCATACATCACCACGGTAACACACAGGTTTACAACATCAAGAATGTTGAATGTATCTGGGTCATTCTCGTAACAAAAATCCTGCATTATAAACAAAGAAACAATTAAACTCTTACCACATACAGAAGCTATCTGATGCCTAAGCAGCAGACGACTTTTGAAACGAATGTGGCAAAAGAAGAAATTGCTAATAATGAGAATTTTTTCCTTTTGCCACAATGCTTTCAACTTTATTCAATAGTTGTTCTTTAATTTATAGAAATTTTGCATATTTTAGCCAAGGTGCCTTTAAAGATATCTGCTGCAGATTTGTTGTAATGCTTATATCAAGAATAATGTAGATTTATCCAAAACTTGATATGAATGTTTAATATTGGCCACATTGGTTGAGAGGTCAAACGTCCCATTTGTGAAACTCATAATGAGTTGGGTGTCAATCTCTGGGACTTTCCAACAAAATCCCCTAAGAGAAATGACGTGGGTTTTTTTAGGTGAAAGAAAGATAGGAGATTTAAATTATTATTGAGTGAAAAACATTGTATTAAATGCTTATCATTGAGAATTTCTCCTGTAAATAAAATATTTACAAAAATGGTTAGGCGTCAAATATTCAACTGTTTCATCGAAAAACTGTTTTTAATATGGGATAGAAATTTCAACAAATTGCAACATTGTAATCCCTGAGAGAAAAGCATGATAATTTATTATTCTGGACACCCAATGCAAACTGTCGCAACAAAAAATGTTTTTACTAACCCTTTCCCACATGTAGACGCTCTCTGACGCCTCTGTTGCAGACGACTTTTGAAAACATTGTGATTAAAGTAGAAATTGCTCAAAATAAGCAATTTCTCCTTTTGCCACATTGTCTTCAACTTTTTTCAGTAATAAGATCTTTATCTATAGAGATTTTCTGTGTTTTTGAATAACTGTTTTCAAAGTCGTCTGCTGCAGATTTGTTGTATGTGAGAAAAAGCGAAGTAGGTCAAAGGTCAATTTCCAGGTCACAAGATCATACATTTTGGTATCACTTAAAAAATATTTTCACCGAGAAAATATATATATACAATTAGGAAAGTCCTCCAAAAGGCAAACAAATTGTGGCCAATGCTTTGCCATTTCCAACATACAACAAAAATGCAGCAGATGAATTTGAAAACATACCAATTATTTTTTGGAAACTCTTTAAACAAGAGGGCCATGAGGCCCTGGATCGCTCACCTGAGAATGGGCTTTTTAAGACTTAACTCTTTCAGCGCCAATGGCAATATCATCAAGACAATCTTTCTGACAAAATTTCAAGCTGCTCCAAGTCAAAAATGCAATCTCTATAGTGTTAACAAGATTTTTATACAATATGGCCTACTGACCTAGTTTTTGACCTGACCAAACCCATATTTGATTTGACCTAGATATCTTCAAGGCAAATATTCTGACAAAGATTCAAAACAACCCGTAACTGAACTTGGCCTAGATATCACCTAGACAAACTTTCTAACAAAGTTTGAACATGCTCAAGCCACAAATGTGGCTTCCAGAGTGTTAACAAGATTATTCATAAATTTGACCTAGTGACCTAGTTTTTGACCGGACATGACCCAGTTTCAAACTTGGTATAGATATCACCAAGACAAACTTTCTAACAAAGTTTCAACATGCTCAAGCCAAAAATGTGGCTTCCATAGTGTTAACAAGATTTTCCTTAAATTTGACCTAGTGACCTAGATTTTGACCGGACATGACCCAGTTTCAAACTTGGCCTAGATATCAGTAAGACAATAATTCTGACAAAGTTTCAACATGCTCAAGCCAAAAATATTGCTTCCAGAGTGTTAACAAGATTATTCATAAATTTGATATAGTGACCTTGTTTTTAACCGGTCATGACCCAGTTTCGAACCTGGCATAGAGTTGATTGAGATATATGTTCTGATAAACTTTCATAAATATTGGATGCAAAATGTTGCCTCTAGAGTAGTAACAAGCAAATATGTTGACGACGGACGACGAACGACGAATGACGGACAAAAGGCGATCACAATAACTCGCCTTGAGCACTACGTGCTCTGGTGAGCTAAACAGGAAAGTACATTAATTGAATAGAGTTGAAAACATGATGATATAAGGAGAAATTGCTTGTTTTGAACAATTTCTTCTGTTGTCAGCATGTTTTCAAAAGACTGCTGCAGAGGCGTCAGAAAGCATCTATATGAAGGAAAGTGTTAAGTTTATGACGCAGACACAGGGCAATTACCATATCTCCAAGAATCCTTGACCCTTGCCAACATATCAACGCTTTCTGACTCCGTTTCTTCTTTGTGGACATTTTTCATGTTTCTGCCCATATGCTTTCAAAGATGTCTGCTGCAGGTTTATTGTATGTAGGATAGATTTAATTCTTGGGGCATAACATTTTTTTCAGTTGACCCCAGATAACTAGAAGTCGAAAGGGACCCATAAATAACTTTTGAATTATTGAACGTGTTCCAGGGATCCATCAATTATCTCTTTCCCACATACAACAAATCTGCAGCAGACATACTGGAAATAAATTGGAAACTCCCTTCAAATGAAAGTACAATAATGGAGTTGAAAACATAGTGACAAAAAGGAGAAATTGCTTGTTTTGAGCAATTTCTACAATGTAGATTCTGGTGAGACAGCTCATAATGTTTGCCATTTAGACATTAAATCTTACCAAATTTCCTGTTGGGCGAAAAATGAAGAGGTCCAATGTTCAACATTGAAGAGTCAACTTTGTAAAATTCAGCAGTTAAAGGGTTAATAAAAACAGAAGAAATCTCACCAGTGCTTTAAATGGCTTCTCGGCATTGACCAGTTCAAGAATACACAGTGTATCTGGAGTGTCCAGCTCCAGAGACATCAACAACTTAAACAGACAGTCCGGCTGAACCTGGGAAAAAACATCACTACTATAATAAATCCTTTCATACATAAAAATGTTTCATACATGTTTTTTTTACCCCAACTGCAGCAGAAGATTCTTCAAAATATTGTGGCAAAGAGAGAAATTGGCTATGAAGGGTAATTTCTTCTTTTGCAATAATTCACCTTTTTTTCTACAGAGAATTTCTTTCTTTTTGCCTAGATAATTTTAAAGTAATCTGAAGATATTTCTTAGTATATTAATGCCTCATTTTGATAAGGTTTTTCCAGTTCATTTATCTATAAAACATTCTAGATAATTATTTTAGACGCTAGAAGCTTGGGCAAGTATGTTGGTGATGATGAAACATGAAATAGTGCCCAGCATGATACAATTATCCTCAATGAAGCAACAACATGCATCCTCTTGCTATGTAAACCAGATAAAGCCTTACTTTTCATATAAATCGAAATAGAGTTTTTTTTGTGTTTTTCTTAACATATAATGTTGGTTGATATGGCTTTATTAATTCATGCAAATCATATTTACTAATGTTTGTCTCAATTCTAATGTAAATAATTATGTTTTAAGTTGAAAAAGATTTATTCATGTTTATATGCTAAAAGCTCAACTTCAATCATTTATTCATTCTTTGTCTTAAAATGAAATATATAAACATAACAATATTGTGTATGAAATATTCAAATACATTTTATGTCACATGACAAGGGAGAGAGCGAGAATGAGAGATAGAAGAAAGAGAGAGAAAGAGGTACTCTTACTTTAGTTGTATCTTTAAGGCCTGTGGTTGCTGACTGCAAGTCTAGAATAGCTGCAACACTGCCAAACATCTACAATAATAAATCATGTGTGATTACAAAACATCTACAATAATAAATCATGTCAATAATAAAACATGTGTGATTACAAAATAATTTTCAATTTTATCACAATAAGATTATTTATTCTTCCCAAAGATTGAACCTTTCTGATACTTGTACAGCGAACGCATTTGAAACATTGTGGCTAAAAGATGACCTGCTTATTATCGCTTTCCATGCTGAATTTTTAACCCTTTCCCACAAACAACACATCTGCAGGAGACGATTTTAAAGATGTGTACTAAAAAATATGGAAAATCTCAATTATTGTATGTATAATTACTGAACAAATTTGAAAACTGTGTGGCAAAAGGAGAAATTGCTTGTTTTGAGCAATTTCTTCATTGTCACACAATGTTTTCAAAAGGTTTCTGCTGCAGATGCGTCAAAATGCATCTACAGGTGGGAAAGGGTTACAAGAGCTGTCGGACGACAGCGCGCTCGACTATATGCCGCTTATTCACATAAAGCACTATTTCATTATATTGCACTTAAGTACTATTAACCCTTTTCCTCATACGGCAATTCTGCAGCAGACGACTTTGAACTTATTTTGTCAAAACATAGAAAATCTCCATAATTGAATGGATAACCTATGACAAAAAGTGGTAAACATTGTGGCAAAATTTTCTAAGTAATTCAAGGGCCATTACTCCATATTTAGGATACAATGGAGTTATCTAACCTAATTGTACGATGGTCCTTAACAAATTTGATTTGAATTATGAAACTTTAACGTTGAGCTAAACGCAAATGTTAAAACTGACCGAGTCCAAAAATAGCAAAACCTTAAAAAAAGGTTTACCAAATGTTTGACATCATGCAAAACCCGTTTGATATGTTGAAGAATTATATTTGATAAATGAATGATCACAATTAGAAAGGAATGTAACCAAAAATGATGAATTTATCTAAAATTCTCAAAATCAAACAAAAATCATGTTATTTATTCTTAAAAAGTCACACTCAGCATCTTCAACATACAATGTGAAGAAAGGTATTATATGTAATTATATTCCAAATATGAAAGCCCTAACACAAGTACTTATTGAGAAAAATTAAAAAATTAAATGAAAATGCCAACTTGCCCTAAAACTTTAACCACCCAAAATCATGTCTTTTGCCGCGAAAAGAAGGTCACACTCAGCATCTTCAGCATACAATATGAAGAAATGTATTGGATGTAATTATATTCCAAATATGAAAGCCCTAGCATAAGTAATTATTGAGAAAAAAAAAAAAAAAAAAGAATTCCAACTTGCCCTAAAACTTTAACCACCGAAAATCAGGTTTTTTACCCCAAAAAGACGGTCACACTCAGCATCTTCAGCATTCAATGTGAAGAAAGGTATAATATGTAACTACATTCCAAGTATTAAAGACGTAGCACAAATACTTATTGAGAAAAATTAAAAAATTAAATGAAAATGCCAACTTGCCCTAAAACTTTAACCACCCAAAATCACGTCTTTTACCCCAAAAAGAAGGTCACACTCAGAATCTTCAGCATACAATATGAAGACAGGTATTAGATGTAATTATATTCCAAATATAAAAGCCCTAGCATAAGTAATTATTGAGAAAAAAAAAATAAAATAAAAAATTCCAACTTGCCCTAAAACTTTAACCATGCTTTTTACCCCAAAAAGAAGGTCACACTCAGTACCGTTAACATTCAATGTGAAGAAAGGTATAAGATGTAACTATATTCCAAATATTAAAGCCCTAGCACAAATACTTATGAATGAAAATGCCAACTTGCCCTAAAACTTTAACCGGACGCCGACGGAGACGCCGACGCCGGGGCGAGTAGTAAAGCTCTCATATTCTTCGAATAGTCGAGCTAAAAATGCATAAGGAAAGAGTTAATGGCCAATTCCAGGAATATCAAGATAATGTTGAGTGGAGAAGCTAACAGTCAGATGGTGGGGATGCCTTGGCTGGTCTGATTCTATACTGGTGGCACAGGCTTAACCCTTTGGTGAAATTACTCATCATGCAGAGGACAACTTGTAGAAAACATTATGGCAAAAGGAGAAATTTCTCAAAACAAGCTGTTTCCCAATTAGCTGAAATGTTTTCTACTCTGTTTGATAATTATACTCTGAAGCACAGAGATTTCCCATATTCTGGCCCAGATGTTTTCAAACTTCTCTGCTGTAGATTAGCTGTACGTATTATACTTAGCTGTTGAATGGACTGATTTCTAGGTACACTTACTTGTAGAATGAATGGTTTTCTATGTAGAATATAGAACTGTCTACAGACAAACTGAATGGCATCACATAACACTGGGTTTGGTTGATGGTTACTGTACGCCCTCAACAGTGTTGGCATCACATACAAAAATCTGTATCCAATATAAATCATGTATGATTACAGAGAAAATTGATGGAACAAGAGCTCTAGATCTGGGGAATTTTATAAGTTCTAAAATCCTTATTTGACATTCAAACCCTATGTTGTGGGTACTCAAAAAATAATAATCGTCTCATTGAGACGATTCTTTTGAGTACCCACAACATAGGGTTTGGTTGAGTAGTAAGAGAAATATTGTGGGAAAGAGACCTGTTCACTCCCTCTTATCTGGTCCTCTGGAACTATAACAGAATATCTGTAATCGAAATAAATCATAGATTGTATGGTTATGGAGCAAAAGAATGAAACTATTATGACATATCTATAGAGCATAAAAAGATGAACCACTATGCCACATTCCAAACATTTGAGTTAAATGAATGTTCAATATTATCATATAAATAATTATTATAATTTGTCTTACTACAAATTAATTGTTATTGAATTGAGTTCAAACATAGCAAAAGGGTTATTTGCTCATTATGTTTTTAAAAGTCGTCTGCTGCAGGAAGAGGATTTACAGTGGGTTTTCATGTCGTGCCATCAAAATAGATGGTAAAATGAAGAAATATACATTAACCTTTTCCCACAAAAAGATGCTTTTTGATGCCTAAGCAGCAGACGGCTTTTCAAAAACATTGTGAATAAAGAAGAAATTGTCTCAAAACAAGCAATTTCTCCTTTTGCCACAATGTTTTCATCTCTTTTCAGTAATTATACCTACATTTATAGAGCTTTTCCATGCTTTTCCCAAGATACCTTCAAAGTCGTCTGCTGCAGATTTGTTGTATGTGGGAAAGGGTTCAACTTACCCATTTTGAGAAAAAATGTGCTTAAAATGTATGCTTGTGTTCATGATGACTGCAAAACTGTATCGAAGGATGGCTGTGTCTTCACAATGTAGGATAATACACCCATTGATCACGTTCAGAAACAGGGCCAAGTCCTGGTTCCAGTTAAAGGCGCTCGTCATCGATGAAAACATACTGTGCATCAACTGGAAATGACATAAAATAATTTTACAGACCTAAGAAATTATTACATATTTTCCATATGCTTAAATATTTTCTTTAGCTGCAGATTTGTTATATATCGAACTTTTCCCAATATTATCTTCCCGTTATTCTTAATTGGATAAATTGTTTGTGTTATATATGAATCAAATGTTTAAATTTTTACTAAGTCTAAATTAAGATTAAGATGTTTTTCTGAAAACCTTTATACTTGATATGATATATTAAAAGTTGACTGCAGAGTAAAAAATATAATGTCTTGAAAAAATATTAATTATAACTTTGATAAAGGGTTAATTCATTTGCTGTATTTCCAAATTTAGACTAATTTGGGACTGAGTTTGAATATTTCTACTTCTCACAATGATTCCACTCATCAACAATTGATAGTATCAATAAATTTGTTAAATAAACCGTAATTACCTTCAACCATGATAACTTGTGCAATGTGTCGAGTCCAAATATTTCCTGAAATCAAATTACAAATACATGTTTATTCATTATTCTGAATTTATAAATGTCAATTTTTAGTCACGGTCAATTCACACATCATGATTTTTCCCCTTTAATAATACTTGAGCTATGTTACTTATATTGTGTGTCATTCTCTTGATCACAATGTATAAGTATTGCAACTTTAACACTTTCCACATAAAGCAATTCTACAGTAATTGACTTTAAAAACATCTGGCCAGAAATATAGAAAATGTAGGTATAATTACTGAAAAAAAAAATGAAATCATTGTGGCAGAGGGAGAAATTGCTTGTTTTGAGCAATTTCTCCATTTGTCACAATGTTTTCAAAAGTCATCTGCAGCAGAGGTGTCAGAAAGCGTCTATGTGTGGGAACGGTTAAAGTATATCTGCCAAACAGACACAAAGTAATGCCCAATTTATGCAAAACATGACGGACAGACAGAGAAGTGATTCCTTGAAGGCAGGTGACACAAAAGTAAGATTGCCGCGAGCCAACACCAACACTCGTCTGTTTTTATTTAATTCAAATAATGGGCATTACTGAATAATTATCAAAGCCAGAGTTATGTGACTTGGTATAAACATGCGTATTGTTCCTAGTAACATGTGTGTACCAAGTTTAATCGGTTTTTTTAGTTATGAGGTAAAGTTAAAATTGTGTAACAATGCAGACGCCGTTGCCAAGGGTATCACAATAATCTTCTTCTTTGAAAAACAGGCAAGCTAATAATAACTAGAGATTGCTTTTTTGAAAAAGCGCTTGTCTCCCCATTTGTGTGGTCGTAGGGAAAGAAATGATGGAGATGAATTTTTTAGTTTTGGACTGGAGATGAAGCAACAGTGACAATCCTCAGTTATTGAGCGGAAACCATTTTTCAGCTGAGGGTTACCATGACCTTGGTCTTTGACCTAGTGATCTCAAAATAAATAGGGGTCATTTGCTGCTAATGACCAACCTGCACACCAAGTATGAAGTTCCTGGGCCCAAGCAATCTTCAGTTATTGAGCGGAAAGCATTTTTCAGCCAAAGGTCACCGCGACCTTGACCTTTGACCTACTGACATTAAAATCAATAGGGGTCATTTACAGATTAGGACCAAGTTGCACACCAAGTATGAAGTTCCTGGGTATAAGCGTTCTTGAGTTATTGAGTAAAACACATTTTTCAGCTGAAGGTTACCATGACCTTGACCTTTAAGCTAGTGACCTCAAAATCAATAGGGGTCATCTACTGGTGGTGATCAACCTGCACACCAAGTATTAACTTCCATGGCCAAAGTATTCTACAGTTATTAAGCAAAAACAATGTTTCAGCTCATTGTCACTGTGACCTTTCAGCTCAAAAGTAATAGGGTCTTCTACTGGGATTGGCCAACCTGCATACCATGTATGGAGTTCCTCGGCCCAAGCATTCTTCAGTTATTGAGCGGAAACCATTTTTTACCTCACAAGGTCACCATGACCTTGACCTTTGACCTTCTGACATCAAAATCAATAGGAGTCATCTACTGGTCATGACCAACCTGCATACCAAGTATGAAGATCCTATGCCCAAACGTTATTGAGTGGAAACAAGTGTGACGGATGTGACCTTGACCTTTGACCTTAAAATTAATAGGGGTCATTTGCTGGTAGTGACCAACCTGCACATCAAGTATGAAGTTCCTTGGCCCAAGCAAAAACTATTTAACAGCTCATTGTCACTGTGACCTTTCAAGCTCATGGTCACTGTGACCTTGACTTTAGACGTACTGACCTCAAAATCAATAGGGATCTTCTACTAGGCATGGCCAACCTGCATACCAAGTATGGAGTTCCTCAGCCAAAGCGTTCTTCAGTCATTGAGCGGAAACCATTTTTTACCTCACAAGGTCACGATGACCTTGACCTTTGACCTTCTGTTATCAAAATCAATAGGGGTCAGCTACTGGTCATGACCAACCTGCATACCAAGTATGAAGTTCCTACGCCCAAGCGTTCTTCAGTTATTGAGCGGAAACAAGTGTGACAGACGGAAGGACGGAAGGACGGACGGAACGGGCAAAAACAATATGTCAACCCCCATGTAATGGGGGAGACATAATAATGATATTCATATTCAGCGATTGATCACATTTTCAAAATGACCAACAAGGTTTACTAGAGGGTTTAAAAAAAAATGTTTCTGCAGCAGATGACTTTGAACGTATTTGTCAAAACTCCATAATTGAATGGATAACCTATGACAAAAAGTGGAAAACATTGTGGCAAAAGGAGAAATTGCACGTTTTGTGCAATTTCTTCTTTTGTCACTATGTTTTCAAAAAGCTGTCTGCTGCAGAGGCGCCAGAAAGCGTCTATATGAGGGAAAGGGTTAAGGGGCTATTTCTCACCTTTTTCAATTAAATGTTTTAGTTCTGAAAAATTTACCTTTTATAGCTCACAGTTTCAATTTTTTGTTATTAATGTGAATGAACATTATCAGGTAGATGGTGTTTTTAGTTAATTGTGTTTACCTTTCCTAAGCTTCCACTATAGAGACTGAAGTCGGCATCCAAAGCTTTCCGTGGAAATGATGGTAATTTAACCAGTTCCTCATGGAGGAAGCCCACGTGGTTCTGTACCTAAAAACAAAACATATTCAATGAGTTAATCATAACAGTTGTTCTTAACCCTTTTCCACACCTGCAGACGCATTTTTTACACAATAGCAGCAGACAACTTTTAAAAACATTGTGGCCAAAGGTGAAATTACTCATTATTTAACAATTAAGCTATCTTTTATGGAGATTTTTCATGGTTTTTGTCACCATGTTTTCAAAGTCATCTGTGGGAAGACAGTGGTGCAGAGGTAGAGCGTCGGCCTCTCACATCAAAGGTCCCTGGTTCGAGTCCCGTGATGAGCGGGTCCTGACTTTGGGATTTTTCCACACAATCGGCGCGAGTACTGGTTAAGTATCCAGGAAGCAGACATTGAGCGTGATTAATAATTTCGCAATCAATTTAAAATAAATAAGTTTAAACTCATCTGCTGTAGCTGCATTAAAATGCTTCTGTAAATGTATTAAATGTATGTTGTTTACCTACTGTTTTTATTTTCTTTAAACATTTGTCAAACTTAATGAAAATACATGAACCTAACAATAATATATGCCTTTGCAGAAAGGTTTTGATCAGGTCACAGTTCTCAAGTAAAATAACTGCTCTATACAGAAATATAGTTCACTCAATAAAACTTGTGGCTTGAAAACATATAGGGAAATAAATGTTCACTCAATGAAACTTTTGCCTTAAAAACATGTACAAAATAGTAGTTCACTCAACAAAACAAGTGCCTTGAAAACATATCAGGAAAAAGAGTGCCTTGATAACATATCGCGAAATAATGTACACTCAACACAAGTTGTGTCTTGAAAACATATCAGGAAAAGTGTTCGCTCAACAAAACAAAGTGCCTTGTAAACATATCAGGAAAAGTGTTCATTCGACAAAACTCATGCCTTGAAAACATATACAGAATAGCAGTTCACTCAAAAAAAGATGTGCCTTGTAAACAAATCAGGAAAAAGTGTTCGCTCAACAAAACTTAAGCCTTGAAAAACATATCAGGGAATAATGTTCCCTCAACAAAAGTTGTGCATTGAATACATATCAAAATAAAGTGGAGCATTTGAAAATGTGATAACAATTGGTCAAGAACATAAAACATGAGCCCTTTATCTATAGCTCTGACGAACCTGGTGTGGTGAAGTACTCTCCAGTATTTTTACAGAAAACAACACTTTTCCTATCTCCACAAACTTCAACAGGAATGCCTGTTTCTGTAGATTTTCTGTGGCTTCTTCTGGGTCCATGTGTACAAGACTGAGTTGCGGGTAAAAGTTACGGCGGAAGAAATAAAAATCCCTCACATAAGAGTTCAGGTTGTGAATCTGGTCTGTAATACAGCAAAATAAAAGAATATTACCAACTCCTTTCCACAAACAACAAATTTGCAGCAGATGAATTTGAAAACATCTTCATAAAAACACAGACAGTCTCTGTAAAGAGTTGAAAACATTGTGGCTCTTTATGAGAATTATTTTCTTTTGCCACAATGTTTTCAAAAGTCATCTGATTCTGTAGCTTAACACTTTCCCATATTCAAGCACATTTTGCTACATACGAAACAGAAAACTGTTAACATAATATAAAACTGAGATTTTTCATATTTCTGAAGTTGTCTGCTGTAGATTTGTTTTATGTAGAAAAGGTTTATCTGCTTTAAACTATTCTATAACGCAAAAGAAACCGCTCATTATGAGCAATTTCTTATTTTACCCATGTTTTTTCTACACAAATAGTAAATCTAGTCAAATGAAAGAAAGTTTAAATTTAAAAACTCCAAAAGAAGTTTACTTTATTATTCTTGTATTGATTCAAAACATCAAGTTGCATTGGTCCGCTGTAGAGTTTACGAAAATCAATTGTATATTAACTAATTTACTAAATATGCAATAGAATTTATAAGGGGCAGTGAACAATCTAAATAGCCAGACATTCTAATTCACTATAGACTACAGTATGCTGGGTACCAGACAAATGATGACATTAACCCTTTCCCTCATACGACAATTCTGCAGCAGACGACTTTGAACGTATTTTGTCAAAACATAGAAAATCTCCATAATTGAATGGATAACCTGTGACAAAAAGTGGAAAACATTGTGGCAAAAGGAGAAATTGCACGTTTTGTGCAATTTATTCTTTTGTCACTATGTTTTCAAAATGCCATCTGCTGCAGAGGCGTCAGAAAGCATCTATGAGGGAAAGGGTTAACAGAGAGGCCAATACCCTTTGCAATTTAAACTAGATACCTACTAGATTTTGTGTCCACAAGAAAGTAAGAGTTCTGTTGGTCCTCTGGTATATTGAAGAAATCTAGACTGTCCTGTAGTATCACATTAAACTGTGTATCCTGAAACATTTAATACAGTCCATGTAACTCATATTTCAAAGGTAATTCAGTTATACACAGTGACCAGTTAGCATAACGTGTTTCCCAGCTTTTTGCGCCAGTACTCCACAAAGCATACTTCTTCCCAGGTATCTTGCTACCTTCCAACATAAACAATTTTAGCCCTTTGGTAGAAGACGAATGCTGCATGTCACAATGACTTCTGTCAATCATCAGAAATAATGAACTGCCAAGAAAGGGTTTCAAACTCACGATTGCTGAATTGTTAACCCTGACATTTTTTTCAAAGACTGAATTATGTTGACCAGAAACCTGATGTTTGTAAATGACTGATCTATGCTGTTGTTTGTAAAAGACTTGGGGATGGGGTTACAATTTTGCAGATTTCTGTCATACACAATAGGTTATAAATACATTTTTAAAATATTCGTGTATGGCTTCACAGACGTACTAACATATGTTGATGTGTTTGATTTCTTTTTGTATATTCTTTTGTCATATAATGTATAATATATAGTAATGCTGGTACATGGCATGATCTGCACTTGCATGCATCCGTCCTAATTGAGCGCTTTTTATTGCGTTTCAGTCAAGTGTTTGAAGTTGGGAACTACATGTATATTGTTTCTCCTGCACAAAGCACAAACATGTGTCTACTGTGTCAGTTGGGTGCTATGTACTTTAGATATAGCGACCCTTCCTTCACATTATATAACATGTGACAGTTCTGTGTGCATAAGGTATAATTCAGTATGTACTTTAATGTTTCGTA
This sequence comes from Serripes groenlandicus, assembly GCA_031761405.1. Classification (NCBI taxonomy): domain Eukaryota; kingdom Metazoa; phylum Mollusca; class Bivalvia; order Cardiida; family Cardiidae; genus Serripes; species Serripes groenlandicus. The sequence goes on along the minus strand of JASEVX010000001.1, from coordinate 119,301,530 downwards.
CATTAACATATACAAATGTAAAAGTGTTTGCAACTGATTTAAGTTGATAAAGAAATACAGTTGCTTGTTACTGATTTAAGTTGATAAAGAAATACTGTTGCTTGTTATTGATGTATGTTGAAAAAGAAATACTGTTGTGTGCAACTGTTTTTTGTTGATAAAGAGATTCTGCGTTTACCTCATGTATAGGAAACTGTGACGGAATACTGGTGAGATCTGGTCCATGTACAATGATCTTCTTAGCACTTGGGATATTCGCTGATATCATAATGTGAGGCTGGAAAATATCAAAAACATCTCAAATCACGTACTCAGTTCATTTTTTATTGTTTATCATTTATTATGTTTGCCAAAAGAAATTGCTGCAGATTTGAATGTGAAAAATGTTAAAAGATGCATTGTCTGCTTTGAAAATATCTGGGGAAAAACATGTAACATTTAGTAAATTCAGAGTACGTTTCTGGTACAGAGTTCAAAGTCATAGCTCTTATTTACCTGTGCATCTGCACACATGAGAATAACTTACGTCACACTGTTCCTTTTTCAACGTCTGTTTCAAATCTTTGAAATAGATACCTTCTACACTTGGTACAATCTGAAAGATAGGATGTCCAGATTACAAGGAGCTAATACATCTTGGCAAGAGAATCTCTCTTTTATAAAGTAAATAAACACTACATTGTTGGTTCTCAAAAGAATCACCTCATTATTTTGAGTACAATCAACATAGGGATTGGAGGTTAACCCTTTCACTCATGTAGACGCAGTATTAACATTATGGCAAAAGAAGAAATTTTATTCAATAATCAAACCTTTAGTTTCGTGTATGTGGTAAAAGTTAAAACAAGCATTTGCAATGACACACATTTTCATAAAATTTATAATATATATTGATTATCCAACCACATGTTTTTCAATAAAATAATATTTTTCACAGGAATAACTTTCTTGTGGCCTGTCTGTGGTAAGTTTACTATCTTTAACATTACATTTTAACACTTCGTTACAGAATAAAGGAAAGCTCAATTACAAAATTAATGTAGAACCAGATTAGATTCTTGTTTGAAATCACAACGGCTTTGCTTGATGTTTGTTTACAGAGTGTTAGAAAAAGTCCAGTGAAATGAATGTGTACATCATAATAATATACATACTAGAACTGAAGTCAGAAATGTTGTAAAGTAATACCATTCTATAAAACTACACTATGAATGGAACATTTATCACTTACCTGCCACAAAAGAGCTAAAGCTGAAGCAATGGCCTCTTGTCCATATGACTGTGGAGTTCTCACATAAAACATCACATAACCAATCTGTAACAAGAAATGCAGTTCTCACATAAAACATCATATAACCATCTATAACAAGAAATGCAATTCTCCAGTGTCCGACAAATCCATTGCCCGGAGCCCGCGGGCTACCACAATAATTGATCGGGCTACTGTCATTTTCAAATGAAAGCCCACCGGGCTACTGTTTAATCCTGTGTCTGGTAGCCCGGCCTAATTACTTACACACATGTTGTGTATAAAGAGTGACTGCACGTTACATGCGAAAACCACTCGCTGTGACCATAACAAATCAATAACAGTAGGCGGAGTTACCCACCTGTCAGATCGAGTGGTTTCAGCCAACCGAATCGCGTCTGTAATAGTCAATTAACGGATATATATATATATACCCGATAAGGCGGTCCAATCATTAGTGACAATTGTTCCCTGGGGCAATGTGTTAATCCATGGATGGATGCTAGCGAATAGCCAATGAAATTAAAATATACCCTTCAATGTATTATGATCCATATTTCTACTTTCGGTATGCGATATTTGCAAACTGGTGCAAACCAGTTCAGAAAGACTGGGAAGAAAATTTTCTTCTAGATCTTATCTTGCCGTTGATCAAATATGAAATACCTTCATTATTGACAAAGTATTCGTAATATATCAGGGACACTAGTATTATCTAAGAAAATGTTTGGAATGAAATCTATAAATAATTCCCCGAGAATAATAAATGCCCAATCACGGCTTTGTTTATCAAAATTAATTAGCATAACCGGAAGGAAAAAAACATATGACTTAATAATTGCGATTTCATTGGATGTCAAATTGGGTCAATGACGTTCACGACCTGACTCGAATGTCCCCGATGTTTACATTCAACGCTGTTTACCGATTTCTAATTCTCGGTAGGGAACCATGAATAACATTGCGCAATAATCAAAATGGCGGCTATGTTGCGACTGCGAATATTAAATACCGTAACACATGAAACAAATTTAACGTTTTGTTGTCTGTCATAGTTTTTTGACAATATTTTATGTTTTAATACATTGAACCTGATAAATTTGACTTTTGGTTAATAAATTGAATTTTATTTAATAAAACTGACACTCGTATCGTATACTTATATATGCTCTGTTTCGGTGAGGGACCTAAATCAGTGACCTTTTTCTTTTATCTGCAATTTTTAGAGATTTTGGTCTCAAGTATAAACATTTCTGTCAATAGCTTTGAATCTTTTGTAAATAAGAATATTTCAAATAACCTAGTGAAAAATAATCTTGAAAAACTTAGTACCAATTTTCTCCTATCTGTCTCTACCAAAAAAAGTCTCTTTTCAAAAAATTTCATTTTCTTTTTTAACTGAATGCTGCACTTCAGGTCTTTTGCAACACAGTCATGTTATTTGAATTGGTCGCTACCATTATATCATGTACATGGTGTGCTATTAATATTATCTTTGTAGGGAAGTAGAAAAAAAAATAACCATAAAACACTCCAGCATCCGCAATAATTCGGGCTACCAGCTTCCAAATCTGGTAGCCCAGTGGGCTACCACACAATTCTAAAATTTGTCGGACACTGAATTCTCACATAAAAACATCACATTACCAATCTGTAACGAGAAATGTAGTTCTCACATAAAAACATTACATAACCAATCTGTAACGAGAAATGTAGTTCTCACATAAAACATCACATAACCAGTCTGTAACAAGAAATGTAGTTTTCACATAAAACATCACATAACCAGTCTGTAACAAGAAATGTAGTTCTCACATAAAACATCACATAACCAGTCTGTAACAAGAAATGTAGTTCTCACATAAAACATCACATAACCAGTCTGTAACAAGAAATGCAGTTCTCACGTAAAACACTACATAACCATTCTGTTACAACAAATGCAGTAAATTCTTTCCCTGACAGGATATTTTCAGTGTCGTCTGTTTTGGAATCATCTATTAGATAAATAGATTGGGGTTAAACACTGTTTTCCACAATCTTTCAGTCCTATCTTGGCAGCCAGTTCACCAGCCCATATGTATCCAGGTTGCTTTTTCTTCATAGACTTTTAGCTCGTCAGTGAAATACAAATAAAGTATGTCACAATGACCTTTGTTTAACATTGATAAACATCACAAACGTTCACGGACATTTTAACCCTGGAATAAGGAGCACTACATTTAACGCCAATACTTTCCCACAAACAATTAATCTGCAGCAGATGACTATGAAAAACTGCTATAATTCAAAGCATTATTTTTTAATAGAGTTGAAAACATTGGGGAAAAAGGAGAAATTGCTCATCTTAAGCAATTCTCCTTAATGGTAAAAAATATTGCCTGCTGTATATGTGTTTCAAGGGTTTTAACCCTTTCCCTCATATAGATGCATTCTGACGCCTCTGCAGCAGACAGCTTTTTGAAAACATAGTGACAAAAGAAGAAATTGCACAAAACATGCAATTTCTCCTTTTGCCACAAAGTTTTTTACACTTTTAGTCATAGGTTATCCATTCAATTATAGAGATTTTCTACGTTTTGACAAAATATGTTCAAAGTCGTCTGCTGCAGAATTGTCGTATGAGGGAAAGGGTTAAATGCTCTGATATTAGAACAAAACACCTACCAGATAGTTGAACAGTGAATGGGCCATCTGAAAGGGTAGTTCTCTGTAGTGCAAGGTCATCTTACGTAACAAGAACAGTAACTCTTCCTGCAATATAAACAATCAACTGATAAAAACCTTTCATCAACCCTTTTATCATAATATACAGTCTACTATGTGCACGACATGCCGCAGAAAACTTTTAAAAACATTTTTGGAAAAGAAGAACAAGCTTTTAAAATGGTTTAAAGATTTCAATTTAATCATTCTACATGTTACAGCCATTTCCTCAGATGTGTTCAAAGCAGCAACATAATTTATCTACACAAAAAGTATTGAAACCATTCTTACAACTTCAAACTGGCAAATCATGACTTGAAAAAGTCAACATTGAAAAATACTTGTATATATATCTGCCATTTTAATGGAATAATGATGAATTGGACCATGATTAGACTGCGACTTATGTCAAATATTTTAGTTAATGTTTATCTTTAAGGTTCAATTACTCAAGAAAGTGTAAGAGGAACAGGTAATTCTTTTATGTGGGTTACTAACTAGTCAGGTGCCCATCATACTATAGTTAATAAGTAAATCTGGCATGAATTGACAATGGTGACTTACCTCCCCATATATATTGCTATCATATAATTATTAAATAGTAAACAAGTAAATATACAATTGATTTTCGTAAACTCGAAAGCGAACCAATACAACTTTATGTTTTGAATCAATACATAAATATTGAAGCAAACTACTTTTAGAATTTGAAAGGGTAAGCTGATAGGTCTACATAAAGGTTGTCTCTATAACCTTTTCTCCAAACAGTGTCTGAAAAACAAGTAAGGGTCCTCTATGTGATTTACTTACATGCTTATCCTTGTGGGTCATTTTCTCGAGAAAGTGTCTGAGAAATAAGTTAGGGTCCTCTACAACACAATTCCATATCACTTTCTCCGCCACTTCACTCACTGAAATAAACATAAGATGACTCTAAAAATACCCGGCAACAATTTGCATTGTGCTTGCCACCTTAACCTTTTACCTCATATAGACGCTTTCTGACGCCTCAGCAGATGGCTTTTTGAAAACATAGTGACAAAAGAAGAAATTGCACAAAACATGCAATTTCTCCTTTTGCTACAATGTTTCCCACTTTAAGTCATAGGTTATCCATTCAATAATAGTGATTTTACTATTTTTTTACACAATATGTTCAAAGTCGTCTGCTGCAGAATTGTTGTATGAGGGAAAGGGTTAACCTTTTCCAACATACAACAAATCTGTCGCAGTCAACTCGTTAATGTTTGGTGTTTTAGACAACTTCCAACAATTGTTCAGCTATATCATGGCGTTTCCTTGGTAAGCTACCAGTACAAATGGTCCATTTATCCTGACAACAGTCAGTCAGTTGTAATGCTAACCCCGCAACCCTGAGCGCCAAGGGGAACAGCCATTATTATCATCTTTAATGTCTTGACCCGGCTAGGAATCAAAACCCACAACCTGGCACATAAAAATCATCATAAAAATGTGTTTACCTGCTACTCCATTATCATTGATCTCTCCGTCATCAAGCAGATGTATTATGGGTAATACCACTGCACAGATGGATGACGGGAAAAATGTCTGGGCCAACTGAACATGATGCAAATGGTCCGGTCTTTCTTCATCACCTAAAGTCAGTTTAAACAAAGTTAATATGTAATCTTGGTGTTCAACAATGCTTAACCCTTCCCATATGCAGACGCACTTTGATGCATCTGCAGCAGATGACTTGTGAAGACATGTTGTCTAAAGACAAAATTCCACATAATGAGCAATTTCTCCTTTCGCAACAATGCCTTCAACTCTATTCCATAAATTATCTTTCATTTATATGAATATAGATTTCTTTTTTTGACCTAGATGTTTTCAAGTCGTCTGCTGCAGATCTTCCGCAAGTTTCAAGCATTGTGTCCCGTACAAATACAAAACCATTTAAATCAAAGGACACATGAGTATTGTGAAAAATGGGTGTTACATTAAATGCTTAGATACAATTTAAATTCTTTCCAACATTTTGACAACTCTGCAGCAGACAAATTTTGAAAACACTGAAGCAAAAGGAAAAATTGATCATGATTATCGTTTTTTCCGTTCACCAAAATGTTTTTAACTCTTTTTAATTACAACACTTTGATTCATGGGAATTTTCAATATTTTTATGTAAAAGTTTTCAAAGTCATTTAAAAGTTAACCCTATGTTGTGGAACCCAAAAGTATAGTATTAGACAGTCTCTTTGGGTAGCCAAAACATAGGTTTGGGAGGGCAAATAAAGAGTTTAGAAATATGCCAATTATCTAGAACTTTGCCAATACAAAACTATACAAATCCCGAAGAGATGCATAATGAATGTGAGTTCAATCTCTTGGATATATATATTAATATACATATTGTACATCAGATTATTCTTTGGAAACATAGACATTTCTAGCATATATGTATAGTATTTATATGTTGGCTACATATCATATACATGGGTATGTCGGAGTTGAACACATACATGATATGATGTTCTTTCAATGTTTAAATAAAAAAAGAAAGTCAATCCTATCAATTTTTGTTGAATGGTTAAATGATATGACAAATATATGACATTATTGAACACTAAAGTAGTAAAGACAATATCATAAAAATAAAGATGTCTTTCCAAATTGTCATTTTTAAAATAAAACATAAGTTAAATAGTTAAACAGAATGCCTGTATTAAATAAAAAAAATTGCCTATCATAAATATTTGTATAAGTTCACAAATATTCAGTCAAATTCATTCAAAGTGCTCTTTCCAAATTACAGACGCATAAAGAAACATTGTTCTGCAGTAGACGACTTTTGAAAGCAGCTTGTAGAAAAAAGTGAAATTGTTCAGGATGAAATCTATTCAATAACTAAAATTTCTTTTATAAAGATTTTGCATAGCTAGATATTTTCCAAAATTGTATTCTTCAATTTTATGTATGTAGGAAAAGTCTAAAACAGTTATCTGTTGTTCAATTGTAACAAAAAACTGGAACAGCAAACAGTGCTTATGAAACAGCATGGAAAAGCATCTTTTTCTAGTATGTCATTATCATATTTGTACAGGAATATGGCTGTGACCTTTCCAAAAGGCTAGCTGACCAATTCTTCATTTTTTTAAATCTGAATTTTTAATATGGACTTGTCCAACTTTGCATTTGGAAAAGTAAATAGCCAATTTTAGGAACATCAAGCTCTGATTGTGTCTCAACAATACAACAACGATAATCAAAAAGAAAACATAAATAAAGTAAACATTATACATATATCGAGTATCACTTCATGAATGGTATAATATATACTTGATACATGAAAATATATTATTCTGTACATTGAAATATCAAAATGACGAGGGAAAAGCAGGGTGCTTGTTGATTTGTTGACAAACTGATGACACATGACAAAGGTGAGGAGGGAAGGGTAGGATATGATATATAAAAATGGGAGGAATTGAAGCGAGAATCAAAAACTTAACGAAAAGCCACCGGTACCACTATGTCACAAGGAAACCATCATGTACAATTTACAGCCAAGCTTACTTCATTCAACATGGAAGCACAGTTGAAGTAATAAAATCACGATTGGTGACAGGCTCTTCAAAAATGTAAAGTAAACTATTGAAACAATCTACAGCATATAGCAATTAAACAGTCTATCACAGCTTAATTTGTGTATATGTATATAAATAAATAAAAATATTTACAGAACTTAATAATTTAGGTATTTTAGGAAAAGATCCATCTGTAAACTCACTACAACAATTGATGCCTCTGCAGCTGATAAATGTTGAAACACCTCTGAAAGGGTGAAATGAGCACCTTAAAGGTCCAGTGTTCAAGGGAACACATTAATGTGATGCATACCACTAAGTATGTGAAAGAGTGATGGACAGACAGATGGAAAGACAGACAGACATACAGACAGACTGACAGCCAACTGAGAAGTGCAGCTAAGGCAGGCAACCCAAATTGGAAACGGTGTTATGCCTTTAGCTAGTGAAGTTTTCAACGTCTGCTGCAGAGTCACTAAAATAGCTGTACAAATAGTTTACTTGCAGGAATATATAATTGATAAACAGAAAGAAAAATAAATCTGGACTTCCGTTGACTTTGGCCTTTTATTTAAACATTAACAATATGAAATGGCATTGTGTGCTACAAAGTTATGACAAATTTTCAGACATACGGAGTTACGGACATTAAAACAGTTACGAAGACAGGACATGTAATTAATAACAATTTAATTTAAACTTTGTAACTTGTTTTTCTGTTGTCCAAAATTATTAGGAACTTACTTTTGTCTAAAACCTGCCCAAAATTGAATAAAATATTATGATTAAAACCAAATTAATTTATCCCTTTCTCACATACAACAAATCTGCAGCAGACGACTTTGAAAACATACCCAAAAGAAATTTGAAACTCCCTTTAAATGAAAGTATAATAATTGAATCAAGTTGAAAACATGGTGACAAAAGGAGAAATTGCTCGTTTTGAGCAATTTCTTCTTTTGTCGCCATGTTTTCAAAAAGCTGTCTGCTGCAGAGGCATCAGAAAGTGTCTATATGAGGGAAAGGGTTAAGTGACAGGAGATCCTGATTATGATATCATGGTTTTACCTGATGAAGACAACTTTTGATAACACTGAAAGAAAAGATTTTGGCCAGGTATTGTGAGGAATTGTTCTTCCAAATCTGTTACATTTTGTTCTGGCTTTTTTTCCAAGTAGACTACTCTAAACCCTTTCCCAAATACAACAAATCTGCAGCAGACTACTTTGAAAACATTTAGTCAAGTGTATTGAAAACTTCTATAAATTGAAGTTTACAAAAGAGTCGTTTGCTGCAAAGGCATCAGAAAGCGACTGTATGTCGGAAAAGGTTAACATACAAAATCACATTAATTCCAAAAAATTTAAATTGTATATTAAAGAGTATGAGTAGTAAATGTATAAACTTTGATTCTCTAAAGTTTACTTTTTATATCTAAACTGGTTAAAGACGGACATGTTATCTTGATTATAATACAATGTAATAAAGAAAACAGGTAGATCACACAAAAAGTGTTTCTTCAATATTCAAGGTAAGTATTCTGCCTGGAAGGCTCTAATCATCACTCATGTTTTATGATCTGTATCTCTTCTGGGTTCTGAAAAAATTAACCAACCTTGGTTTTTATGTTAACAAAACTGCTGAAAACCTTCCCAACAAATGTTGATGATATCTTAATTCACCCAGTTTACACAGGACAGATTTCTACACCAATCCAGAGCAAAAAGAATCTGATATTGAAGCAAAAAGGAAATGAAATATAATTATGACAATTATGAAAGTGGACCACACTTATCTAGGAATGTTTGTAAATAAAACCCAATGTCTAAATATATTTGACCTTGGCCAAGGTCAGTGAGTTGTGTTGAGCAATACTGTTTTACCTAATGATCATGACGAAACTAAGGGCAAGGTACAAAATAGATCCATCATAGCACAGTGCAAAGGACTAGATAAGGAGGAGTGAACTGGTCTTTTTCCATCCTTATGACTCCACTAAAACCTATGTTTTGGGTACTCAAAAGAATCGTCTCACTGAGACGATTCATCTGAGTACCCACAACATAGGGTTTGAGGGTCAAATAAGGATTTTGGGCTGTGAAATACTCTTCTTATCTAGAGCTCTGACAGTGAAGCTGCTGACTATTTCCAAGATGATGAATTTTGTGTGAATTGTGTAACTATCTCCAACATTTGACGAATATCTAACAACAATCATTATAACATAGAAAAGTTCATCCAGGTATAATGAAACTAGGAATGAGACAAGGAAGTAGAGATACCATATGAAATGGAGGCTGTCAACACTGACCTCGTGAAGCACAAACTGATGATTGGTCTCAAATCTAGCACCCCTTGTGAAGTACAAACTGATGCTGGGTCTCAAATCTAGCACCCCTTGTGAGGTACAAACTGATGATGGTTCTCAAATCTAGCACCCCTTGTAAAGTACAAACTGATGATGGGTCTCAAATCTAGCACCTCTTGTGAAGTGCAAACTGATGATTGGTCTCAAATCTAGCACCCCTTGTGAAGAATAAACTGATGATGAGGCTGTCAACACTGACCTTGTGAAGTACAAACTGATTGGTCTCAAATCTAGCACCCCTTGTGAAATACAAACGGATGCTGGGTCTCAAATCTAGCACCCCTTGTGAAGTACAAACTGATGATGGGTCTCAAATCTAGCACCCCTTGTGAAGAATAAACTGATGATGGGTCTCAAATCTAGCACCCCATGTGAAGTACAAACTGATGATGGGTCTCAGATCTAGCAACCCTTGTGAAATACAAACTGATGATGGGTCTTAGATCTAGCACCCCTTGTGAAGTACAAACTGATGATGGGTCTTAGATCTAGCACCTCTTGTGAAGTACAAACTGATGATGGGTCTTAGATGTAGCACCCCTTGTGAAGTACAAACTGATGATGGGTCTTAGATCTATCACCCCTTGTGAAGTAAAACTGATGATGGGTCTCAGATCTAGCACCCCTTGTGAAGTAAAACTGATGATGGGTCTCAGATCTAGCACCCCTTGTGAAGTACAAACTGATGCTGGGTCTCAAATCTAGCACCCCTTGTGAAGTACAAACTGATGATGGGTCTCAGATCTACCACCCCTTTTTAACCCTTTCTCACATATACATTAAACTGCAGCAGCAGACGGCTTTGAACACATCTAGGCAAAAGGATGAAAAATCTCTATGAACTATCAATGAATAGAATTGACACATTTTGACGAATACAAATTACATATTTTGAGGATTTTTTCTTTTGCTACAACCTTTTCAAAAGTCGTCTGCTGCAGATGTAAGAAGGGGAAATTTAAATTTAAACAAGAGGGCCATGATGGCCCTGGATCGCTCACCTTAATTATACAATGTACTGCAATGCAAAAAACATGAAGACAATTATTCTGAATGCAACCTCCAGTGTTAACAAGATTTTCCTTCATTTGGCCTAGTGATCTATATTTTTTTACCTAATATGACCCATATTCCAACATGGACTAGATATCATCAAGACAACATTCTGACAAATTTTCAACTTGCTAAAAGTAAAAATGCGGCCTTCAAAGTCTGAACTATATTTTCTTTTTTTTTACCTTGTTTCTGACCCAATATGACCCATAATCGAACTTGACCTAGATATAATTCAGACAAACATCCTGACCAAATTTCAAGCTGCTGAAGCAAAAAATGCGGCATCCAAAATGTTAACAAGATTTTCCTTCAATTTGGCCTAGTGACCTAGTTTTTGACCCTACATGACCTATATTCGAACTTGGCTTAGATATCATTTAGATAAACATTCTCATTAAATGTCAAGCTGCTGTAGCAAAAAATGCGTCTTCTACAGAGTTAACAAGATATTCCTTCAATTTGGCCTAGTGACCTAGTTTCTGACCCAATATGACCCATGATCGAACTTGACCTAGATATCTTTAAGACAAAGTTTAACATTGTGACAAAATTTCAAACTGCTGAAGCAAAAAATGCGGCCTTTAGAGTGTTAACAAGATTTTCCTTCAATTTGACCTAGTGACCTATTTTTTGACCCAACATGACCCATGATTGAACTTGACTTACATATCATCAAGAAAAACATTCTGATAAAGTTTCATCATGCTCAAGTTAAAAATGCAGTATCAAGAGTGTTAACAAGATTTGGCCTAGATATCATTTAGACAAACATTCTGACCACATTTCAAGCTGCTTAAGCAAAAAATGCGGCATCCAAAGTGTTAACAAGATTTTCCTTCAATTTGGCCTAGTGACCTAGTTTTTGAACCGGCATGACCCATGTTCAAACTTGACCTACATATCATCAAGACAAACATTCTGATAAAGTTTCAACATGCTCAGTTGAAAATGTGGCCTCCAGAGTGTTAACAAGATTTCCCTTCAATTGACCAAGCTGTTGACCTCATATGGCCCAGTTTCGAACTTGTCCAAGATTTGATGGAGATGAATGTTCTGATAAACTTTCATGAAGATTGGATGCAAAGTATAGCCTGTAGAGTGTTAACAAGCTGAAATGTTGACGACGCACGCCGGACGCCGGACAAAATGTGATCACAATAGCTCACCTTGCACTTCGTGCATAGGTGAGCTAAAAAAGGGGGACAAATTTCTGTAATTTCTGAGGGACTCCTTGGTTGTGAAAAGTTTTGATTTTCAATTAAAACAAATTTTCAAAAAAGTAAAGTAGACTGTTTTGCATGTCCTTGACAACAGCCCATCCCCTACAATTAAATTCGCAAGATCTAATGAAAAGGTTTCAACTTAGATGATAGCCTGGTCAATAAAATGTTATCCAATAACCATTCACCAAAACCAACAGAACCTATTCCACTGAAAGAAGCTGTAAAATTGATAACATTCAACCCATATCCACCTTGTCAGGCCTGTGCAAGCTGAAAAAAGCACCCTGCCTTTCTAATCATTTTGTTTGTGATGCAACATACGATTAGATACCTAGTATATCATGTTCAAATATCAGTTAACTCTTTCCCACATTCAACAAATCAGCAGCAGACACCTTTGAAAAACATCTATGTAAAAGTATGAATAATTTGTTTATGAAATATAGATATTGAATAGAGTTGAAAACAGTGTGGTGAAGAAAAATTGCTCAGTATGACCAACATCACCTTTTGCCCACAATATTTTCGAAACTCATCTGCTACAGATGCGTCTGAATGTGGGAAGTGGTTAACCCTTTCCCTCATACGACAATTCTGCAGCAGACGACTTTGAACGTATTTTGTCAAAACATAGAAAATCTCAATAATTGAATGGATAACCTATGACAAAAAGTGGAAAACATTGTGGCAAAAGGAGAAATTGCACGTTTTGTGCAATTTCTTCTTTTGTCACTATGTTTTCAAAAAGCTGTCTGCTGCAGAGGCGTCAGAAAGCATCTATTTGAGGGAAAGGGTTAAAGGCCATAGCATTTCTTAAACAAGCCTTGAAATGCTAAATGATAATGCTGGGCATGTCTGTGACATCCCAATGTTGTCTAACCCTCCTTTACAGCAAATCTGCAGCAGACAACTTTGAGAACATCTTCAATAAAAGATGGAAAGTCTCTATAAATGAAGGTCTAATTATTGTTTAGAGTTGAAATGTTTGTGACAAAAGTCGTCTGCTGCAGAGGCGTTGGAAAGCTGAAAAGGCCCATGTTTATATAATAATCATAACTGCATTGAAAACTACAACAGAACTTATAAATGATACCTTGCCAACTAAACAAAAAATCTCTGAAAGATTTCAAAAGCAAAGTGCTGAGTAGTTCAACAATAGTAATCAAAAAGAAAACTAATTAGTAATTATAAAGTGTGTGATAATATCAAATTATAAACTAAAGAATATGGTTTCTCTACGTCCCTCCAGAAACAAACCATAACTATTAAACTGTGAAACCAATACAACCAAAATACGTTTACCCAACATAATAGTTCTATGAAAACTCAAGAGTCATCCAGACGAGAATACCTTCAAATGTTGTTAGTCGTGCCCAGTGCATACTTCCGTTTCTCCAAGACATGCTACGACTTGACACATTGTTACGATTGGTTGGCGCTAGTGACACACGTCGTGCAGCAAGATTGATCTCCTCTTGCAATGCTGATTATTGAAGTAGAGGAACATGCATATTGGTATATGAACTACATATTTGTTTATCCCTTTTCCTTATAAGACAAATTTGAAGCAGACGACTTTGAACATATTTTGTCGAAAAATAGAAAATCTCTTTAATTAAATGGATAACCTATGACTAAAAGTGGAAAACATTGTGACAAAAGGAGAAATTGCACGTTTTGTGCAATTTCTTCTTTTGTCACTATGTTTTCAAAAGCTGTCTGCTGCAGAGGCGTCAGAAAGCGTTTATATGAGGGAAAGGGTTATGAACTACAACAAAGATATTTGGACTTCTAATAGAGTATGACATATCATGTTCAGAACTGTGTGTACAATATTAACCCTTGCCCATTGCAGAAGCATTCTTACGCATCTAAAGCAGATGACTTTTGATTTCATTGTAGGAAAATGAGAAAATGCTCATAAGCAACTTCTCCTTTCGCCACAATGTTTTCAACAATATCATATAATTATACCTTCAATTTTTGATGCGCATTGAGCATTGATTTAAAACCAATCACATAAAAATGGATTTTCTTTCTTTTTTACCACTTACATTATCTTCAACTTTATATTAAACAGTATCTGAACAATGAGCTATTTAACCCTTTCCCTCATATAGACGCTTTCTGACATCTCTGCAGCAGACAGCTTTTTTGAAAACATAGTGACAAAAGAAGAAATTGCTCAAAACGAGCAATTTCTCCTTTTGCCACAATGTTTTCCACTTTTTGTCATAGGTTATCCATTCAATTAAAGAGATTTTCTATTTTTTGACAAAATATGTTCAAAGTCGTCTGCTGCGGATTTGTTGTATGAGGGAAAGGGTTAAATGTTAACGTCTGTCATAACCTAAACTGAAATATCCTATGTTTTGTGTATAAAACATCATAATCCTGATTACAGAAGTTTTCCACTTAACCCTTTCCTTTATACGACAATTCTGCAGCAAACGACATATTTTGTCGAAAATCTCTATAATTGAATAGATAACCTATGACTAAAAGTTGAAAACATTATGTCAATTTCTGCTTTTATCACTATGTTTTCAAAAAGCCTCCTGCTGCAGAGGCGTCAGAAAGCATCTATATTAGGGAAAGGGTTAAATAATTAATTTAGTGAGTGCAGTGCATTTATGATAAACACAGCTTAAATTGCATTATATAATACATGTTATAAATATTGACTTTTCAACATACTTCAAATCTTCAGCAGATGACCTTAACACAAACTAGGCTAAAATATGAAAATCTCTATAAATCAAAGTATAATTTGAGAAGTATATCAATCATAAGGCATTTTTGTACCATGCAGTTTAAAAGCTGTGTACACATCTGCACTGCTGTATCCTAATCTACACTGTTTGCTAATTAGTCATAGAAGTTTGCAAATAAGATAAATCATACAGAGCTAAAATTGTATGTACCCGTTAACTGCTTTTAACCATTTCCCACCTGCAGACGCATTTTGACGCAATAGCAGCAGATGACTTTTGAAAACATTGTGGCCAAAGGTGAAATTGCTCATGATGAGCAAGTTCACCTTTGGCCACAATGTTTTCAACTTTATTTATCACTTAAGCTATCTTTTATGGACATTTTACAGGTTTTTGTTACTATGTTTTCAAAGTTGTCGTCTGCTGCAGATTTGTTGTATGTGGAAATGGGTTAACATCAACATGTTATCAGATATTTGAAATGCAATAATAGTCCCATTGAGTGGAAATTAAAAATCAACCATGATTTAGCACTTTTCCACATACAGATGCATTTTGATGTATCTGCAGCAGACAACTTTTGAAAACATCGTGACAAAAAGGAGAAATTGCCCCAAAACAAGCAACTACTCCTTTTGCCACAATGTTTTCACCTTTTTTCAGTAATTATACCTACAATTATAGAGATTTTCAATATTTTTGAGTAGACATTTTTAATTTCGTCTGCTGCAGATTTACTGTAAGTGGGAAAAAGTTAATCAAAGAATTAGTTAAGGAGCTCCTAATTTAACAACAAAGTTATTAGATTAGCATCAAAGTTTTCATTAATGAAGGTATCTGATTTCAAAAAAAAATTAGAATCCAAAAGAATGGCAGGCAATGTTTCTTGTATCTGTACTTGAGGATAAATTCAGGTTCATAACTTCATAGAAAACAATTATTTTCCTGATATTACCGATTCCATGGAATCTGCCCCCATCAGAAGACTATGAAATATGACTAACCATTTACCACATATACCAATTCTGGTGCAGATGACAGATTCTAGGCAAAAGTATAATTACTGGAAAAAAAAGAAGAAATATTGATGCAAAAGGCGAAACTCCTTGTTTTGAGCAATTTCTTCTTTTGTCACAATGTTTTTAAAAATTGTCTGCAGAAAAGTGGTCAGAAAGCTTCTATATGAGTTTAAAGGCTTAAATATAATTCTATCTCAAAATATGCTAAAAAACATGTGTAAACAAAATAAACAATCACGTTGTCTCTTGTCCATACAGATCAAGTTAATCAATCTCCAATTGATTGTATAAGTATATTTTTAAACATAAAAAGTACATTTTCTCATTAACATGGCACTAGACAGTGACAAAACAAACAACAAACATTAATAATTTGGTCTACTTCATATGAACCCGACCTTCAGGATTGTGAGACCTGTTAACCCTTTCCCTCATATAGACACTTTCTGACGCCTCTGCAGCAGACGGCTTTTTGAAAACATAGTGACAAAAGAAGAAATTGCACAAAACGTGCAATTTCTCCTTTTGCCACAATGTTTTCCACTATTAGTCATAGGTTATCCATTCAATTAAAGAGATTTTCTATTTTTTGACAAAATATGTTCAAAGTCGTCTGCTGCAGAATTTTCATATGAGGGAAAGGGTTAACCCTTTCCAACATACAACAAAACAGCAGACGACTCTGAAAACATATTGACTAAAACCTGAAAAATCTCCATAAAAGATAGCTTAATTGTTTAATAAAGTTGAAAACATTGTGACCAAAGGAGAAATTGCTCATCATAAAGATCAATTTTATCCTTTGTCCACAATATTTTCAAAAGTCGTCCGCTGCTATTGCGTCAAAATGCATATTCAGGTGGGAAAGGGTTAAGATCCAGGTAAGTCTCTGAACAGTTCTATCAGTAACTTCCCTGTTTGTCATCAAGTCGTAGAAACATCCAAAACTTTCTTCACCGAACACCCTTCCCACTTGCAGACATATTTTGATGCATCTACACAGGGACCGTGTATAACATATATATTGTCCCTGATCTACAGGAGACAACTTTTGAAACCATTGCGGCTAAAGGATAAAATTGCTCTTATTGCTCTTATGAATTGTTATGAGCAATTTCTCATTATGCTACAATGAATTGATTCAATAATTATACTTTCGTTTTACAGAGATTTGCTACAGAACTTTACAAAGACCTTTGTATCAGTTTTATAATATGTTGGAAAGGATTAATGTATCATTAATTTCTAAATCTCCGAAAGTCGAAAACATTGTGGCCAAAGGTGAAATTGCTTAACTCTATTTAACAATCAAGCTATCTTTTATGGAGATTTATCATGGTTTTTGTCACTATGTTTTCAAAGTCATCTGCTGCAATTTTGTTGTATGTGGGAAAGGGTTTAGTTCATCAACAATAAGCAACAAAACAGAATCTTGTTTCTTTGTTTAACCCTCTTCCTAATACAAACACTTTCTGAGGCCTCTGCAGCAAAAGACAATTGAAAACATTGTGGCAAAATGATCAATTGCTCATAATGATCAATTTCCTCCTTTGCCACAATGTTTTCAACTCTCTGTGATTTCAGTGATTTCAAAATAATCTACATCTTTATGTCAGTCAAAACCTATAAACCAGAGACCACATGCAGTATCTAACTTGATAATTTATTCCTTTCCCATATACAACAAATCTTCAGCAGAAGACACTATAAATTAAAGAACAATTATTGAATAACATGAGCTGATGCTCGTCTGTTTCTTTCTAAGTCAAAAAGGGATATTTCTGAATAATTATTAAAGCCAGAGTTACCAAGTTTCATTTGAAATCTTGAACGTTTTTGAGTTATGAAGTAAGGTTTAAGTTTTGTGACGATGCAGACGACGATGACGCCAAGGGTATCACAATAACCCGATTTTTTTTCTTCGAAAAATGGACAAAAATAAAATGAAAATATTGTAGCAAAATTCTCCTCTTGTCACACTGTTTACAAAATATGTCTGCTACAGAGGCGTCACAAAGCGTTTGAATGTGATAATTGGTTAAGTGTTCGACACTTGCATCGTAAAATAAATTGCCGAACATTACTTAAAAAAGAGAAAATAATAATTACTTTTGTAAAACAAAAAAATGCAGTTTGGTTACATTAGAAATGAAAATTAAGCAGTGTAATTTTGTTCCCATTATATATCTGTGAACACTGTGTGAATATATCGCTGTTTTTCCATTCAGAAGCTTCAAATATATCTTCAGCCTTTATGAATAGGTCAATTTAAATCTGTCCTTAAAACTGTGATATATTTACATATCAAGCATTCGAAAAATAAAATATCTTACTTAAATATTGGTTAACCATGCATAATGATCAATAAATAAATCAATAAGTTGCAAACAACGACATGAAAACATTATGTGAAAACATCAAAAGGAGCAATTCTTGATTTTTTTGTTAACCTTTTCAAACATACAATAAATTTGCAGCAGATGATTTCTCCTTGTAACACAAAATTTTCATAAATAAGTTGTCTACATTATATAATATTAAATGTATTACGTATAAAATTTGGGAGAATAAGTTCGGTTATTTTATAGATCTAGAATATAATATATTACTGCTGAAGTTTGTTAATAAAAGCTGTTCAAAAGAAGCTTGATCAATGACTGAATGGTGATTGTTTGACATATGTCATAATTGCTCCAAGCCTTTCAAGGGATAGTTCCATTGCACACCGACACTGAGTGTATGTTAAATAAAAGTGTAGCACTAGCAGGACATCAACGAAAAATTAGAGTGACACCAAAGGTCTCAGTCAGGTGTTCCACTAGATATATTCCTGTATACCTGATGTAATGGAATGGCAATGACACCTGATTAACCCTTTCCCACATACAAGAAATCTGCAGCAGACGACTTTGATCACATTTTGTCAAAACATGGAAAATCTCTATAATTGAATGGATAACCAATGACTTAAAGTGGAAAACATTGTAGCAAAAGGAGAAATTGCTCATCATGAGCAATGTCTTCTTTTGCCACAATGTTTTCAAAAGTTGTCTGCTTAGGAGGCATCAGAAAGCATCTGTATGAGGGAAGAGGTTAAAGAAACGTGTCGCATTTTGGGACACCAGACCAAAATATGATAGTGTCAAAACCTGAAAATGTGTACATATAAGTTAAAATCTTTGAGATACAGGGACATGTGTATTACTAAGAATGTGTAACGATGTGATGCCACACAAAATTATATATACTGTGTGCTGTGATTATGGTGTTTATGGACCAGATAAAGAAACAAACACTGACACACAGAGACCGGGTACCATCCTTTACAAGCACACAATGATTGGAACCAGCTTCTCTAAACAACATGCAGCTATAAATAAAACAAAGGATAAGATATAGGTTAAAGGTCAAGAGTACAATAGTTCACATCAGTCTAGCACAGCACATTCATTTCTAGGTTTGATTTAGATTTACTGTCATTATTAAAACCTTTTCACTGAACATGTAACTTTTCTTATACATTTATAGCAGAAGACTTTTCAAACATTGTGGATAAAGTAGAAATTGCTCTTAGTGAGCAATTTATCCTTTTTCCACAATATCTTTAACTATGTATCAAAACTCTACTTCCATTTTACAATTACTTTAGAAGCAGACAATTATAAAATGACATATTAGGGAAACAGGATTGATAATTCAACAGTTAGGTAACAGTTCATAGACATAAAGGTCTGTCAATATACTATACTGTTGTAGGCCATATCTTAACCCTTTCCCACATGTAGCCGTTTTATGATCCTCTGTAGCAGACGACTTTTGAAAACATTGTGACAAAAGGAGAAATTGCTCAACAAAATTCACCTTTGGCCACGATGTTTTCAACAGTCTTCTCAAGTTCTGATGCTTTTGCGTCAAAATGGGACTGCAGGTGGGAAAGGGAAAATAAACATTCTAACAGTGACTGTTTATGTCATGAGAATATCTATCAATCATCATTAGCCTTATTGATTCTTCGGACAAAATGCAAAACACAATCACAGATAAATTAAATTATAATGAAACAGGTTATAACACAGATTGCATTAGATCAGAATTCTTTCTTCTAAAGTATAATTTTCGATTATGATAACATATTTTTGTCAAATTTAAAGATCCTATAATAATATAAAATACACTATTAACATCAAGTATGGTATTATTTATATGTATATTGCAATTCTAGGCAAAGACATTGGCGAATACTGACTATGAAATGTGATTAAAGTAAGAAATATAACAAAACCCTTATTAGTTTACATACCTGTTACACTTTAAATGACCCGCGTCTAGCGATAACGGGGTCTAATTTCATCTGCATACAGTGAACACTCAGGTTAGCTTATGCATCCACTGAGTCTAGAAAGAGCCTTTACAGTCAGTTAACCCTTTCTCACATAAGCAAATCTGCAGCAGACAACTTTGAAAACTTTTATTCAAATTTATAGAAATTCTCTATAAATGCTGGTTTAATTCATTGAAAAAGTTGAAAACTTTGTGGCAAAGGGAGAAATTGCTCGTCTTAACCCATTACTTCACAGAACAATGGCCTGCTAAGCACCCTGTAGTGTATACTGGCTTATCAGTTTTACTGCACTGAGCGCACAAGAGTTTTTGGGAAATTTTACAATTTTGACACCTGTGTAAAATAAATCCTACAATATGGTTAATTTCTATTGGACTGGTTTAATGAAAGAGTATGAAATGCTGCAGATACAATTTACTATATAGCGGTGTTTTTCATTTTTACCTATCTAAATTAGTTTAGTTTCTACAGTAAATTAAAAATACGTTTTTTTTTGTTTTTTTTCTCAGTCTTATTTTGCGCTTACGTTGATATTTAAATAAATTCCATGTTGAAACAACAAGTCATAATGGTCAAACAAACCAATATCTATTTAAAGATAGAACAAAGCTATGATTAACATTAAAAGATGTATTTGAATTCCCTCATATTTGGTTAAAAATACTTACGATGAAATGAACAAGTAAACTTCAAAAAATATTTAATCCATTTCCGCATGAAGACACATTTTTCGCATCTGCGGCAGACGAAATTGAAACATATTGACAAATAGGAAATTGCGCAATAGCTCTCTGTAAGCCACCATATATTTCCTTTGTTTCAAAGTGGAAATGACCTTCTACGTCATATGTCACAGGAGGTCACGCTGTGTAGTGTGGTAGCACGTGGTCGACCGCAGTTGATTGGGTGCATGGTCATATTTCACCGAGATCATGCGTGATTTATGGATAATTTGATTGGATATAAAGTTAACACGATAGTTTTTCATTGGAGAATTATATTAGTTAATTATAATAGCCAACATGATATACGTCGAAAGGACTTGATTTTATAGAGGACGCGTATTCAAATTTCAAAACAGAAATATATAGCGGCTCAAATCATAATGGAGGTTTGGGTATGTAAATTGAAGTGCATTTTAAGGATATTCTTTAACTGGAAACATACCAAATTTTCACCGGATTTTTAAAGGTAAGATATCAATGCATCGAATTGGCTATTTTTTTAAATAAATTTTAGAATCTAAAAAGGATTATATTAGATACAAAAACAGAAGCGCTCTAAGGCGTCTCTGTACCGTAGTGGATCGAGGTGCTCTAAAGCGCCTCTGTGCGTCTATAGAAAGCAGCGCTCTGAAGCGCTCGCGTGACGTAATGGGTTAAGCAATTTCTTCTTTTGTCGCAATGTTTTCTAGAGTAGTCTGCTGCAGAGGTGTCAGAAAGCGTATATATGCGGAAAAGGGTTTTAAGTCCTTGAAGCAACTAATGTCAAATAACTAGAAGTGTAGCCCGAATAGCTTTATGCAAATATAACTTGAAATGATGCCTAACATAGACTAAATTAGACCCCACATCGCCAGACGCCATATTAGACACTAGATAATATCAATAATACGATTAAATTTACTCTAACTTTTTAAGGGAGAGACATTTGGAATTACACAGGCTACAAGACACAGTGAGTGGGATATAAAATGTTGTTTTTGATTAAATATATTTCCTGAAATCAACAACTGTTAAAGCCCCTACAACAGACAACTGTTGAAACATTGTTGGAAAGGGCAAAACATTTATAACAAAAACGCAATAATTGAATATACCGGTAGTAAAGGCAAAAGAAAAATTTGGTCATTAAGAACAATTTCTCCTTTAGCCATAATGTTTAGAAAAGTTGTCTGAAGCAGGCGCATCTATTGGATGAATGTCAAATTTCAACAAATTCACTATAAGGATAAATGTTTTCAAAAACAAGAACACAAAGAATATAAATATTGGTACCTTCTTCGTGATCCTCACTGACATGATGTAATGCAGGCTCTAGTGCTGCAAGCATGGTCACAGAGACCGTTGTCACGGGAAACGTCTCTCTACCAATCCGTTTTCTTTCCTCCTCTCTCTGAAGAGCTCTTCTTATCATTTCTTGCTGCTGTTTACGTCTTGTGGTGGTAGCAGTTACCAGAGATTTCTACATGGGAAAACAATATATTTTAAAACTTAACGCTGAACTTTATTTGATATTTTGTTTTGATACTTTTCAGAACATAAAGCATCTTAACCCTTTCCCACAATCAACAAACCTGCAGCAGACTTAACCCTTTCCCACAATCAATAAACCTGCAGCAGACAACTTCTTCACAAAAACATGGAAAACCTCTACCAATGAAAGGATAAATATTGAATAGAGTTGAACAAAATGTGGCAAAAAGTATCAATTGAGAGTTTATGCCATTTTTTTAACAATTGTTCAGTGCTATCATGGTAGCCAGTTCACCTACTCATGTGTTTCCTGGCTTTCTTACATTCATATGATCTTGACTCAACAATCTTTCCAAGCGACTGGCTGCTATTCCATATAGAGTGTTAGCCCATTGGTGGAAGAAGAATCACAATTGTCACATGTATTTTTTGTGTCATAAGGAGAAATTGTTCATAATCATCATGAGCAATTTCTCCTTCTGCCAGCATGTTTTTTAAAAGTTAACTGCTGCAGAGGTGACAGAAAGCACATTCTAGACAATTTCTCCTTTTGCCAGCATGTTTTCAAAAGTTAACTGCTGCAGATGTGACAGAAAGCACATTCTAGACAAATGAATTAATAAAATAATGAAACCAAAGTAGATAACAAAACAATTCATAATTATTACTTCATCACTTTTTCAACTGCTTCCACCATACACCAAATCTGCAGCAGACGACTTTAGAAACAGAGACAGTTTCTAATGTTGAAAGTATTATTATTGAATAGAGTTGAAAACACTGTGGCAAAAAAAGAAATTGCTCAGTATCAGCAATTTCGTCTTTTGCCGCAATGTTTCCAAAAGTTGTCTGCTTCCAAATGCATCAGAAAGCTTCTATATGTGGGAAAGGGTTAAATATATTGAGCTATACATACTGTCTGATCCTGGTTCACTGTAACTTCCTCTATTTTGGCTTTGAAATGAGGCTGCCATGGCGGGTCTATCGGAATTTGAGTGGGAAGTCCTATTGTCGGTGAAGGTAATGTGAAGTCTATTCCCGGTGGGGGCAACTACATAATACAAAACAATCATAAATTGATCGTCTTTTACAATAAAGGGAAGATAAACCGCTGAAGTAAGAGCCAATGGAGACTAGTTGACCAGTTTTGTTCAGTTTTAACTCTTCAAAGGTAAATTGTCTGTTGATAAATGTTCTTATTGGTCAATTGAATTTGTATTAGACCAATCCAATACATGAGATACAAGTCAATGTTTATGGATTTTGAGCCTGGCTGAAATGTATAATATCTGTAAATGAGATTACAGAGATCATTGTAGACTAGTGGTCATAACCAAAATTGCAAGATGGTAGTTTGAATTTGTAATAGTCTGAAAATTGCCTGTCAGAGATTAGATAACAAACAATAATAATTATAAAAATAATAATAAAGACTTTAATAATAGAGGCTGCAAAGTTGGGTACGCTGAGTTTTCCCTTTGGGCTTATACTAAAACATTTACAAATATTTGCCTATATCAAATATAATACACTTATCAATATATTGACAAAATGATACATTCTAGATACCAGCACCGTTATTGGAGAGAATTTATTTAACCCTTTCCCTCATATAGACGCCTTTTGACGCCTCTGCAGCAGACGGCTATTTGAAAACATAGTGACAAAAGAAGAAATTGCACAAAACGTGCAATTTCTCCTTTTGCCACAATGTTTTCCACTTTTAGTCATAGGTTATCCATTCAATTATAAAGATTTTCTATTTTTTGGCAAAACATGTTCAAAGTCGTCTGCTGCAGAATTGTCGTATGAGGGAAAGGGTTAAGTAATATATATCCACCACCTTGCCACCAGGAAAGATATGTTGATTTTAAATATTCACAGTTTCTGACATGCAGTGCAATCTGGTTCCATATTTTTGATCCTGAGTAGATCAATAAATTTCTGTAAAATATTAATCTTGTTTCAGGAATGCAAAGTGAATATAGGTTGCATGATCTTGTTTTTGTGAACATATAAGACATATATTCTAGGAATTCATTATTAAAACTTTCCCTCATACAGCAATTATGCAGCAGACGACTTTGAACGTTTTTGTCAAAAAATAGAAAATCTCTATAATTGAATCGATAACCTATGACAAAAAGTGGAAAACATTGTGACAAAAGGAGAAATTGCACATTTTGTGCAATTTCTTCTTTTGTCACTATGTTTTCAAAAAGCCGTCTGCTGCAGAGGCGTCAGAAAGCGTCTATATGAGGGAAAGGGTTAAGGGATTTGTACAACTTTTTTGTAAATACTTCGATACAATGATAAAAAAACACATTCAGGTAGACAAACCTTAAAGTGCATCTGGGCCCCTTCTTCCATTCTAGGCCACACTTGATGTCTGAATTTCCACAGTGTTCCAAACCTTAAAATTATATAAAGAAAAATCCAAAGTTTATCAGTACTGTCAAAATATGGTTGGAAAACGAAAGTCTTTCAGCCTAAGAAACAACAGTCAATTGTTTGTTTATTGGGGTTCTACGCCGTTTTTCATTATTATGTCATTTATATTACGGCGACAGTCAAATGCTTTATAGCTAACAATTTCCTTAAAGTATAATTGTATCTGGAGCAGACAGTTTAAACTTTGTTTATCCATTACAAAATATGGTTTACATTTTCTAAACATGCAGATGACTGGTGAACAAGTTATGATTTAATCCTTTCCTATTTGCAGATGCATTTTGGCAAGTCTGCAGCAAACTACTTTTTAAAACATTGTGGCAAAGAATAATTTAATTATGAACGCATTTTTCTTTTTCAAAATGTTTTCAACTCGTTTCAATAATTATACCTTTATTTAAAGAGATTTTCCATGCTTTTGTCTAAATAATTTTAAAGACATCTGCTACAAATTAGTTGTATGTAGGAAAGTATTAAGCAAAAGTATAAAATGAGCCAATCATAAATTTCTGAAAAAATTATGATCAGTTTGCACAGAAATATGACAAGACGTTTAGAAAGTACTACTGCTATTTATAAGCTTTAATTTGGGCCAATTTCTTACAGATTATATATTCTACCTTAGAACAGCGTTTATTCTTTGATGAGGATCTTCATGTTGAAGTTCTTTGAATACCATGGTTTGTGCCTTCTCTGGTGCCTTTACAGAGGATATCAAAAACATGCAGGCTGAAAAAGAAAGAATTTAGATTAGAAACAGTATTGATGATTCAGCAAATGGTTGTGATAAAGAAAGAATCTAAGATCAGAGACAGCATTGATGATTCAGCAAATAATTAAACCTTTTCCAACATGTAGTGACATTCTGATGCATCTGCAGTGGACAACTTTTGAAAAGGTTTTCAACTGTTTACAATAATAAAACTTTCTTTTATAGAGATTTTCCAAGTAATCTGTTGCAGATTTGTTGCATATGGAAAAGGGTTTATCGCATAGTAAATTAAATTTACATAGATGTCACAATTATACATATCTGTTCTGGATCTGGTAAGTCTATGTTGAAAAGCAGCAAGTTGCTAGTTAAGACTGTTGTGTGGAGTACTGGTGTGAGATAGCCAGTAGACACATGAGTAAGGGGAACTGGCCGCTGTGATATGACTGAAAATTTGTTGAAAACGGCTTTGAACCCCAATCAATCAATCTGGATCAGTTAAATACTATCAATGTAATATAAGACAGATAACTCCATAAATAGGCAGCTTAGAGTTATGTCCCTTTACAAACAGACAAAGGGCAGAGAAATGATTCCTTAGTGTCTTCCTTAGTAGATGATAGGATAACATTATAAACCTGCAGCAGCTGATAATTCTTGGTCACTCTCCGTCATGAGTTCCCAGGCAACAGGCATTATATCAATAAAATTATCCTCTGTTAGAATGGGAGCAGCTTTAGACAGAATACCAAATGGACACTGTATTAATTTTTGAGCCTGAAATGGAAATTTTAAATTCTGTTAATAAATGCACATGTAAAAATACGATCTTTCTTAACTCTTTCCCACATAAAATAATAATGCAACATATCTTTGTCTGATAACATCTTGGGCAAAATATGAAAATCTCTAAAAAATGAGAGTAAAATTATTGAAAAGCATTGAAAACATTGTGGCAAATGGAGAAATGGCTCATTATGCTTCAAGGGTAGGAGGTCACAGGCGCAAACCGCTGCTGGAAATTTTAAATTCTGTTAATAAATGCACATGTAAAAATACGATCTTTCTTAACTCTTTCCCACATAAAATAATAATGCAACATATCTTTGTCTGATAACATCAGAGACATATAAACACAGAGATAAGCAACACGATTGCCAATGCCATACGAAGAACAAAATACTTCAAACGGCGAGCGGGTCAAGCCACGTGATCAAACCACGTGTTCAAACCACGTGATCATTACAGTGGCAGCTGAAAATGAGGTGCCATATTTATTTTGTTGTGAAAGGAAGCGAGCGGTGGAAAATTGTTTTTACACATCCAGGAAACTAAATAAGGTAAATTGTTTGATAATTATTTATGTTTTTGATATTTATTAATGCATATGTATAGGAGAAGTATATGGAAAACTTGTTTTAAAAAACTTCTTTGCAAAGATTGTGAAGCTCCATATTATGACAGTATTGACACCCATTTGTTTATGTTATATTCACAGCGAAGAAATAATATTTTCGGGTTCCTATTTTAGGTCTTACATAGGAAACTTTTGATGGTTGATTTTGTTAACATTGTTTATCATTTATTTGAAAGCTTTATCAAATTGATGTTGAAAGTGAAAGTACAGATTATACTGATTTGGAATATTGTCTTGCCACCGTCTACCACTAGAATAAGCAAAAAGACGTGTTAATAAATGACAATTTTCAAATATTCTACTTCAATTTAAACCATTTCGTATTGTCGGGAAGACTTATATCTTTAAACGGTGTACAGTCTTTTAAAATTAATAATTCAAAACATAGGTGTTATGACTAAGATTTCTCTGATTTTACAATTTTACTTATAAACTGCACTGATTTTGAGAGCGCCTCCTTTTTTTAAATTGGTAAAAATGAGTGATTTCAATTTTCTTTTGTCAATTTGAATTAATCCATCCTGTCAGGGAGACTTATATCTTTGAAACGGGTTACACTTTTTTTAAATTGATAATGCGAAACATAGGTGTTAGGACTAAGATTTCTCTGATTTTACATATCAACTGCACTGATTTTGAGAGCGCCTCCTTTGGTCAAATTGGTGAAAATGGGTGATTTCAATTGTTGTTGTCAATTTGAATTAATCCGTCTTGTCAGGAAGACATATCTTTGTAACGGTGTACCATTTTTTAAAATTGATAAATCGAAACAAAGTTGTTATGACTAAGATTTCTCTGATTTTACTTATCAACTGCACTAATTTTGAGGACGCCTCCTTTTTTTAAATTGGTCAAATTGAGTGATTTCAATTTTCTTTTGTCAATTTGAATTAATCCATCCTGTCAAGAAGACTTATATCTTTGAAACGGTGTACACTTTTTTTAAATTAATAATGCGAAACATAGGTGTTAGGACTAAGATTTTTCTGATTTTACATATCAACTGCACTGATTTTGAGAGCGCCTCCTTTTGTAAAATTGGTGAAAATGGGTGATTTCGATTGTTTTTGTCAATTTGAATTATTCCGTCTTGTCAGGAAGACTTATATCTTTAAAACGGTGTACAATTTTTTTAAATTGATTATGCGAAACATAGGTGTTATTACTAAGATTTCTCTGATTTTACTTATTAAATGCACTGTTTTTTAGAGCGCCTCCTTTTTTAAATTGGTCGAAATGAGTAATTTCAATTGTTTCTTGTCAATTTGAATTAATCCGTCTTGTCAGGAAGACTTATATCTTTAAAACGGTGTACACATTTTTCAAATTTATAATGGGGAACGTAGGTTTTATGACAAAGATATCTCTGATATTCTTTATCAAATGCTCTGTTTTTAACAGCGCCTCCTTTTTTAATTTTAAATTTTGTGAGCGACATTTTTGTTTTGATGTGAAAAGACATGTTAATAGATTAGTGGAATAGAAATAGTTTCAGCTCTTCTATGACAATATTATTCCTAAGATATATCTAACATATTGATAAGTGTCCTGGTTTGGTGAATTACATAAATCAGTGATTTACTTATTATGCATTCTCTTAATGTTGAATGTTTTGTCTCCAGAGTAGCTAAAAAAATTCTCTATAAATAAAAGTATAATAATATAAAAGAAATGGCTAAAGGACAAATTGTTCATTATAATATGATACGGTTTAATTGATACAACTTGTTTCCAGATGGTAACCAGGTGTCAGGTGGTGACATACACGATTACCGACGATAGTACCAGATGTGATGTTTGATTTGACATGTACACAGAAACACCAGTATCTTTCAAATAAATTTCAGTTCAAAGGAGTCATAGTTTACTGCTTTTGATGTTAACTTTCAACTGTTTTTTAAAAACCCTTTACACTTAACCACTCTAATTGACAGTTGATTTAACCCTTTCTTACCAATACGGTAAAGCGCATAAATCAAAATGTCTTCTTTTAACGTTTCCCATAATCTGCAGCAAACGACTTTTGAAAACAAGCATTATCTCGTTTTGCAACAAAGTTTTCAAATGATTTCAGTAATTGATCCTTCATGTATTGAGGTTTTCTTAATGTGTTCAAAGCCGTCTGCTGCAATTTTTGTTTGCATCTGATAAAGGGATAAGAAAGGGTTAAGACAGTATTGTACAATTCGAACACATATAATTAGTGGCAGATGACTTTAAAATATGAAATATTTAATTGTAAATTATATTTTCAGACTAAGACTAGAGCCCCAAAAAAGAGAAGAATCGTGATTTGTCTCCCCCGAAAACTATTTTGGGAAAAAAAGACCTCTATAGAAACAGTGAAAACATCAAATTTACTCAATTACGTTACAGAGCTGCTGAAGGTGTCGTTATTGATAAACAATTACCATCGAGAAATTAACAAATTGATATAAGCTTTATGAATTTATCCCAAACAATTTGCAAACTACGTGTTTTAAGTTGGTCTTGTATCCGATATTATTCATTGTTTTAACATATATCTAAGGAATTTATTCATAAACCAGTTGTTGGGACATTCATTAAATGGATTAACTTGTATTATATTATTATATAAAGCAGAATTTCTTGCAATGTTGTCAGAGTGATCTATGGAAATGGGTACCACTCAAAATACCCACGGTCAAAATACCCACACCTCCAAAATGTCAAAGTAGTCAAAATACCCACAGCAGAATTTTCCGGGTATTCAAAATACCCACAGTAGAATTTACAGGGTATTCAAAATACCCACAGTGGAATTTACAGGGTATTCAAAATACCCACAGTAGAATTTAACAGAGGTAGTCAAAATACCCACAGTAGAATTTAACAGAGGTAGTCAAAATACCCACAGTCATGGATACCAGGACTATTTAATGCAACTGACTATTTAATGCAACTTTCCTTTGAAGAATTGGAATAAGGTGGGTAATTAAGTATATCAATTAATTTGAAGCTTTTGATCTTTTTCTGATAATTACTTTGTTTGTCACTGTCAATTAGTTAATCATTTAATTGATTATTATTAAATCAATTATCTCTTATTTTATATATTTCTCCAAACTGTTATATATTTGGGTATATAATATGGTACATTTTGGTTGAAAATCATTGCACATTCAAAATGGAGATGGAGATCATTAAGAGCAACAAAGGTCAACGCAAACTTCTTTATGAAGGTTATGCTTACACTAAGAAAAGTCAGAATAAGTCGTCTATCCGGTGGGGATGCACTAAGAGAATCGGTTTCGACTGCCGTGGAACAGTGACAACTGATTTGCTGGTTACGGTTCCCAAGTCTACCACTGAACACACTCATGACCCTGATCACTTCTTCACACAAGCCCTGAAGCTCCGTTCTAATATCAAGGATAGTGCCCAGACTAATCGTGGAAAACCAGGACAGATCGTCACAGATATGCTTTCAGATCATCCCAAGGAGGTTATTGTTGCTGCCGGTTCTGTCAATATGCTGAAGCAAACTGTGAGACGTGCCAAGAAGGTAACAGGTCCAAAGAACCCGTCAACAATCAGAGACATTCCTGTCCCGTTGCCGGATGACTTTGCAACTAATGTGATCTATGACAATGAGTCACCAGACAGTAGAATACTCATGTTTGCCACAGAGGATGGTCTTCGCCTCCTAGATAGTGCCAGTAGATGGTTCATGGACGGTACCCACTCTACAGCCCCTGCTCAGTTTGCCCAACTCTTCGTTATCCGTGTGCCGCTTGGTAACTCCTGTGCCTCAGTTGTCTACACACTCCTGCCCTGCAAGCAGCAGAGTGCTTATGAAGAGATGTTTTCTGCCCTACTAGATGCCTGTCTGCAGCGAGATATTCGGCCCAACCCAGAGCACATCATAGCTGACTACGAGGTGGCCATTCACAATGCTGTAAGAAGTATCTTGCCCGACATTCACTTCCAGGGATGTTTCTACCACTTGACGCAGGCTACCTGGAGAAAAGTACAGTCAAGGAACAAGTTCCAGAAAATCTACTTGGTTTGGTGGACTACTTTGACATCAACTATGTGAATGGTCCGTTCCGTTCGGTTGTGACAGCAAATGGAAATATTCGCTTCAGACGCTCTTCCCCTCGCTTCCCCACAACACTCTGGAATGTGCACCATGCCACTATGGAAGACCAGGACAGAACCAACAACCAGTGCGAGTCCTGGAACAACGGCTTCCAGCACCTTGTAGGACACAAAAACCCTTCTCTTTGGACTCTGGTGAAGTCGGTTGGAAAAGATGCAGCAATGGTGGCAGCTGACATTCTGCGGTGTGACCGAGGAGAACCACCACAGAAACGAGTGAGGAACGCCACGAAGGTGCACCAGCGGAGATTGAAGTGCTTATGCCAACAGTACGTGAGTGGAGCAAAGTCCCTTAAAGAATTCATGGATGCCATTGGACAGTTCATAAGGATTAAGTAAATTCAGTGCTTTCTGTGCAATATATTGCCAATGTTTTAGAAACTATTACACATACACATAACAGTGATAAGTGGAGAACTGCTTTAAAATGTATATAGTGCTTACATTATTTCTTACATAAAACAAACAAAATGTGTAGGTCTATAAATTTGTAATGATGTTTATAATAAGAGTAAGCAGGTAACATTTTTAAAGATAATGTGCTATAAAAGAATTAAACGTGCTATTTATATATGTGTTTGTACTAGATGCATTAAATGTTTTGAAAAAATTAAACGTGCTATTTATATATGTGTTGGTACTAGATGCATTAAATGTTTTGAAAATTGCACTTTGCTTTACTTATCTTTCATTTCAATAATTGTACAGATTGTACAGATAATAATTAATTGATTTCTGATCATTATCTTAACTGTATGAACCGCTTTATACAGGTTTGATTGTACAAATATCCATTCAATTAAAATGGTGAAAGCATCACAAGCTGCACCAATCCTATTTGGGTGACTTACCTTTCCCAACATATTTTCTGTCACCTAATGACAATGGTAAAAGTGCTTAAAGTGACCCAAAACAATCAATAAATTCACAGTTTGACAAACTGAGTAAGGGTATTATAATAACAAACTTTTATCAGTTTGGTAAAAAACTACCCTGTAAATTCTACTGTGGGTATTTTGAATACCTTGTAAATTCTACTGTGGGTATTTTGAATACCCTGAAAATTCTGCTGTGGGTATTTTGAATACCCTGAAAATTCTGCTGTGGGTATTTTGACTACTTTGACATTTTTGAGGTGTGGGTATTTTGACAATGGGTATTTTGACATACACTCATGGAAATAAATTGATATGTATGTGAAACACGAGTTTTTTTGTATGTTTATCCGAGAAGAGTTATACTCCAAATGAGAGGTAATTAAAATTCCACAGATGGAAGAAATGTATTGATGACTAATTAGGTAATAACTGTGAAACATTTTTCACAACCAATGGGCCCTTTTATAATGGAAAGGTGTGAAAACATTTACTCTCTGTCAACTTCTAATTAACAAATTTATCTCAAACAATTAAACAAAGTATAGAGGTAGTTGGCCACAATCATGTAAATATGTGAAAACACATACTCTCTGTCAACTTCTCATTATCCTGCCCCACAATCAACGAATCTGCAGCAGACGACTTTGAAAATATCTATAAAAGATAGTATGATTATTGAAATCAGTGTTGCAAAAGGAGAAATTGTTTATTATGAGTAATTTCTCCTTGTGCCACAATTATTTCGAAAGGCGTAGTTAAGTGGGACATTATATCAAACCGGAAATGTAATTAAATAAATAGGGCCTTTGAATTGACATAAACGACATAGACATGTACACCATACAATATTGGTTATCCATTTATTAAAACAAGAGGGCCATGATGGCCCTGGATCGCTCACCTTAATTATACAATGTACTACAATGCAAAATACATCAAAACAATTATTCTGAATGCAACCTCCACAGTGTTAACAAGATTTTCCTTCATTTGGCCTAGTGATCTATATTTTTATACCTGATATGACCCATATTCCAACATGGACTAGATATTATCAAGACAACATTCTGACAAATTTTCAACTTGCTCAAAGTAAAAATGCGGCCTCCGGAGTTTGAACAATATTTTCCTTTATTGACCTTGTTTCTGACCCAATATGACCCATATTCGAACTTGACCTAGATATAATTCAGACAAACATTCTGACCAAATTTCAAGCTGCTGAAGCAAAAACTGTGGCATCCAAAGTGTTAACAAGATTTTCCTTCAATTTGGCCTAGTGACCTAGTTTTTGACCCTACATGATCCATATTCGATCTTGGCTTAGATATCATTTAGATAAGCATTCTCATAACATGTCAAGCTGCTGTAGCAAAAAATGCGTCTTCTACAGAGTTAACAAGATGTTCCTTCAATTTGACCTAGTGACCTATTTTTGGACCCAACATGACCCTTGATCGAACTTGACTTACATATCATCAAGAAAAACATTCTGATAAAGTTTCATCATGCTAAAGTTAAAAATGCAGTATCCAGAGTGTTAACAAGATTACCCTTCAATGTGGCCTAGTGACCTAGTTTTTAACCCGGCATGACCCATATTCGAACTTGGCCTAGATATCATTTAGACAAACAGTCTGACCAAATTTCAAGCTGCTTAAGCAAAACATGCGGCTTCTACCGAGTTAACAAGATTTTCCTTCAATTTGGCCTAGTGACCTAGTTTCTGACCCAATATGACCCATATTTAAACTTGACCTAGATATTTTTAAGACAAACATTCTGACAATATTTCAACATGCTCAAATTGAAAATGTGGCCTCTGGAGTGTTAACAAGATTTTCCTTCAATTTGACCTAGTGACCTACTTTTTGACCCGACATGACCCATGTTCGAACTTGACCTACATATCATAAAGACAAACATTCTGATAAAGTTTCAACATGCTCAAGGTGAAAATGTGGCCTCCAGAGTGTTAACAAGATTTTGCTTCAATTTGACCTAGTGACCTTGTTTTTGACCTCATATGGCCCAGTTTCGAACTTGTCCAAGATTTGATGGAGATGAATGTTCTGATACACTTTCATGAAGATTGGATGCAAAATGTAGCCTGTAGAGTGTTAACAAGCTGAAATGTTGACGACGCACGACGGACGACGCACGACGGACGGACGCCGGACAAAATGTGATCACAATAGCTCACCTTGCACTTCGTGCATAGGTGAGCTAACAAAACCTCGATGAGTCGCATTGATGCTTGCAAAATCGTTGTAATGCCGAGTATGATGGTAATAAAAAAAGAAAAGTAGAAGGGTAACATCCCATTTCATCTAATCCCATTTCGTCTACAGTTTTTTTAATTAGCGTGTTAGCAACGTCTGTCTCATTAATCTAAGTGTAGACGAAATGGGAGAAAGTGCAAAAAGTGTAGACAAAATTGGATTAGACGAAATGGGCATAAACCAGTAGAAGCTGTGTTTATATGTCTCTGCGGTCCCTAAACATAACGTTGAACAGTAGATGTTTACAAGTAATGGTGTATTTCTTCTCGTATTCCATTATTAAACTACCAAAGATAAGTAAATAAATATTGACGGATCAACAGACATATAACTAGTAATTTTTGTGGAACAAATAAGACTTCGCTTAGAATTCAGGGTATTAATTGTATACAACCTACGAAGTAAAACAAGTATTCCGAGTGAATAATCGGGGTCGTCAGACGCTTTTCATTTTCTATAAAGCGCTTGCAATACACGGATCATTTTACGCAATATTATCGATTTTGTTGGCTATACCCGTTCACTGAATCGTGATTTTGCTTGAAAATCCAGTGTCGCTTATCTCTGTGTTTATATGTCTCTGATAACATCTTGGGCAAAATATGAAAATCTCTAAAAAATGAAAGTACAATTATTGAAAAGCATTGAAAACATTGTGGCAAATGGAGAAATGGCTCATTATGCTTCAAGTGTAGGAGGTCACAGGCGCAAACCGCTGCTGGGTGGTATTAAACCTTTCCCACCTGCAGACAGATTTTCTTGCAATAGCAGCAAACAATTTTTGAAAACATTGTGCCCAAAGGTGAAATTGC
Source organism: Serripes groenlandicus (assembly GCA_031761405.1). Taxonomy (NCBI): domain Eukaryota; kingdom Metazoa; phylum Mollusca; class Bivalvia; order Cardiida; family Cardiidae; genus Serripes; species Serripes groenlandicus. Next base: position 119,266,433 of record JASEVX010000001.1, on the reverse strand, counting down.
CCATGATGAGCAATTTCTGCTTTAGCCACAATTTTTTGAACTTTATTAAACAATTAAGCTATCTTTTATGAAGATTTTTCAGGTATTTGTCACTATATTTTCAAAGTCGTCTGCTGCAGATTTCTTGTATGTGGGAAAGGGTTAAATACTTTTCATTTCAAAACAGTGGTGTTCTTTCTTGGCACTCAGGGATGCACCTAGAGCATTGACCAATGATTGTTTTCTTGTTATGATAGACATATCAGTAGAAGTTGATATCATCTGCTGTGCTATACCTGAATTACTGTTGAAAGAGGTAAAAACACCAACAAACATACCTGTGAAGAGATATATTTCATGATCGGAGAATCTTCTTTCACTTCTTTTGGCTTATCTCCCTTCTTCCAATTACTGAGTTTTTGTTTCACCAGAGTTACATCCGTCTTTATTTTCTCTAGTAACGGGGTGCTCTCTCGCCTCTTGGTCGGGGAGTTTTGTTGGAATATAGACTCCTGAAAGGGAAAATTAGACATTAACCTCCCTTTCCCACATACAGCAAACCTGCAACAGACGACTTTGGAAACGTGTAGTCAAAACAAGAGGGCCATGATGGCCCTGGAATCGCTCACCTGATTTTTTTTTTCACTTTAGCTATATAAGCCCCGCCCCCTGGCGGCCATAGTTTTCGACCAATCAACTTAGCTTGAAGGAATCTGATAGAGGGTCACCCTAGGAACATTTCTACAAAATTATTTGAAAATATGCCTGACACTTTCGGAGGAGAAGATTTTTTAAGTTTTCACTATAGCCATATAATGCAATATAGCCCTGCCCACTGGCGGCCATGTTTTTCGAACAATCAACCTGGCTTGAAGGAATCGGATAGTGGGTCACTTAAGGAACATTTCTACAAAATTATTTGAAAATCCGCCTGACACTTTCGGAGAAGAAGATTTTTTAAGTTTTCACTATAGCCATATAAGGCAAAATAGCCCTGCCCCTCCTGGTGGCCATGTTTTTCGACCATTCAACATGGCTTGAAGAAATCTGATAGAGGGTCATCCAAGGAGCATTTCTACAAAATTATTTGAAAATCTGCCAACCAGTTTGAGAGAAGAAGATCTTTTAAGTTTTCATTATAGCCATATAAGGCAAAGTAGCCCCGCCCCCATGGCGGCCATGTTTTTCGACCAATCAACATGGCTTGAAGGAATATGATAGAGGGTCATCCAAGGAACATTTCTACAGAATTATTTGAAAATCGGCCTGACACTTTCGGAGGAGAAGATTTTTTAAGTTTTCCCTATAGCCATATAAGGCAAAATAACCTCGCCCCCCCTGCCGGCCATGTTTTTCGACCAATCAACATGGCTTGAAGGAATCTGATAGAAGGTCATCCAAGGTACATTTTACAAAATTATTTGAAAATCTGCCAACCAGTTTGGGAGAAGAAGAATTTTGAAGTTTTTTTCATTTCGTTGCCATGGAAACCAGAATTCTGCATGGATCCCAAAAATTTGAAGGAAATCTGGTGAGGTCATTGAGAGGATGCTTTCTTTGAAGTTTCATCCCAATTGACCCACCGGTTACTGAGGAGAAGAAGTTGACGGACGACGCAGGACGGACGCCGGACATAGGGCGATCACAATAACTCACCTTGAGCACTTCGTGCACAGGTGAGCTAAAAAGGCAACATTTCTAAAAATAGGCGAACATTTACTGAAATATTAACCTTTTCCAAGATACAGATTACTTCAGGTGCTTCTGTGGCAGACAACTTTGAAGAAAAAAACAGGGAAAGAAGAAATTAATCATATTGTGAAGACTTTCAAAAAAATATTTGACTGAAGAGTCAAAGATACATTCGAATTGACCCATAGATTTGGGATAGTTTTAAATTCATAAACATAAATAGCAATGGCATCAAAAGTTGTTTGTATCAAAGGGCGACAAATTCAGACTGACGTACCCTTTTCTTAAACCGATCCTTCAACATGTCCCTCTTCTGATCCAGCTTCTTTTCAGATTCTTTTTGCTGTTCCTCCGCTGTGGACTCGTAAATCTTTTTCATGGATGTGATAAGCCTGGAGCAGCTGCGTCTCTGTCTCTCATAGCAGTCAGGATGACAGAAGCCTTGGTGTGGACAGATAAAGTTAGACAGGTTTGCTAACTGAATTACAACCTAGGGAACAAATACACATAATTAGAAACAGTATCTTAACCCCCTTTCCCACATACAACAAATCTCCAACAGATGACTTTGATAAACTATATACAAAGACGTGAAAAATCTTCATAAATGAGAGTTAAATTATCAAAAAGAGTTGAAAACATTGTGGTAAAAGGAGAAATTGCTTGTTTTGAGCAATTTCTTCTTTTGCCACAATGTTTTCAAATGTCTGCTGCAAATGCGTCTAAAAGCGTCTACAACCTTAACCCTCTTTCTCACATGAAGACAAATGTTGTCACATTGCCAGGAACATGTTAAAGATTGAATAAAATAGGCATGACCCGAAATTGGAGCTAATAAGCTATTCTTTTTCAAGGTTACTGTGACCTCAACCTTTGAATGGTTGTGTATGACCTTGACATTTAAACGGATGGCCATAAAATGTGTAGGGGTCATCTCGTGGTCATGCCCAATATCCCAGCAAGGTTTGAGTACTTTAAGCCCAAGCATTATTAAGACCGACCAGCCGACCGTCTGACATATCTGACGCAATCTACCCCCTCTTTTCGAAAGACTTATGTCAATAATTTATTTCTATTTGTTTCCGAATGTAACGAATTTGCAAGTCACAATAAACAACATGTTGAGGAACCTTGGTCCATGGCATGTCTTGGTACAATTTCTCGTCCTCTGTATCTTGTTGTTCCTCTGTGGCCGCCTCCTGAGCCTCGTCACTAAACATTGTCATGGACTCGAGGTCGTCGGCACTCGGGTCCCCGTCCACAAACTTGGCCCCGTCAGACTGGATAGACTGACTGCTCACTTTACGGGACCGTATACTGCCGTAAAGCTTGATACCTGCAGGATAAATAGTACATAGTGAAACATCTACAACTGACTTCTTTTGAAAACATTGTGGCATTGTGAGAAAGGACAAACTCCCTTCTCTGTAGTAAATGGTCATAAAACCTTGTTGAAAATTGAGAAATTACACAAACATGTATTTAGCCATTTTTCATTATCCAATATGTTTGTGTTTTTTATCTGTAACAAAATAAAGGACTATCTATCCAGATTGATAAATGCTTTATTCAGGTTTTAACTATTTCCCACCTATAGACGTATTTTGATGCACCTGCAGCAGACGATGTTTGAAAACATGGTGACAAAAGGAGAAATTGCTCAAAACAAGCAATTTCTCCTTTTGCCACAATGTTTTCAATTAAGATTATACACTTAAAAATACTGAAATTAAAGATGACATACTTCCCCCTCCTTCTTGTCTTCGCATTCTAAAACTTCTGTTTTGTCTAAAACTGGCATTGTGGGTAGATCCTCGGCGTAAATGTTTCAATAACTTCTGTCTTCCTTGTGCAAGTCTTCTACCTGAAAAAAATAAAAGTATATAATATTATGCAATATACTAATGATGGTATTGGATATAAATAAGTGTCTTTGAAGAAACACAGGTATTGCCTACCAATGTGTCAATAAGTGGAGGCATGACAGACAGAGAACAATTATCATTATTGCTATCACATCATAAAGAGCAGTTTCTCCTTTGAAAATTAATTCAGAAGTTTTTGAGATTTTTCCCAAGATATTTTCAAAATTGTCTGCTGCAGATTTGTTGTATGTGTGAAAGTGTTATGTTTATTTGTTGTGTGTATGGTAGAAAAAATAAGCTATTTTACCCATACAGACACTTTAAAGACTTTTGAAAATATTGTGGCAAAAGGAGAAATTGCTCATCATGACTATTCAATAGTAAAACATTAATTCAGAAGAAATGTTATATATATTTGTCTAGATGATTTCAAGGTCATCTGCTGCGGATTTGTAATATGTGGGACAGGATGAATGAGCTTTTTAACCCTTTCCCTTAAATAGAGGTTTTCTGACGCCTCTGCAGCAGACGGCTTTTTGAAAACGAGCAATTTCTCCTTCTGTCCCCATGTTTTCAACTCGATTCAATTATTGTTCTTTCATTTAAAGGGATTTTCTGAGTTTTTGCAGAGACGTTTTCAAAGTCGTCTGCTGCAGATTTGTTGTATGTGGGAAAGGGTTAAATCATTTTTGTTTGAATAATCCAAGGTCACACACCTTTCCTCTCCTCTACAGGTGTGTGTGGAGGACCACCTGGGTCTATTGCTGATAGGGATGTCTGGCTGCTGTTTAGTGAATCAGATCTCTCCCTCTGTACAGCAAAACTTATCTTTCTCTCACCAGGGCTCCCCATCGCTCCAGGACCTTCAAACATAATCAACTTACAGATGTTAATGTGAAAACCGAGCATCAACATATGAAAAAAGTTGCTGAAAAAATATGGAAATCAGAACATATAATATTATTATTTTGCTAAGCTAAAAGAAGATTTGGTTTTAACAGTATTTGAGTGGTGCTTGCTTGGTAACTTAACATTACTTTCTGTCTCCCAACTAGGGATCAAACCCTGATCTCTCGCTCCAAGGCTTTTACCAATACACAACAGGAAGTGCAATTAGCAGTAGAAAATATTGAGAGAAGATGGAAACTTGTTCATCATCTTCATCATAATGTGTTATAAATATAATTGATGTATCATGGAAAGAATTAGTTCTTTTCCTCATATAAACTCATTAAGTATTACAGTATTTCTTAATCATTATTAGGGCCAGAGTTACATGGCTTAGTATAGACATGCATATGGTTCCTAGGAACATGTGTACCAAGATTCATTTGAAAATGTTGAATGTTTTTCTAGTTACGAGTTAAGGTTAAAGTTTTGTGACAATGCAGACGACCACGCCAAGGGTATCACAATAGCCTTACTTTCTTTCTTTGAAAAACACTTTTTTTTTCTCAGCACATACAACAAATCTGAAGCAATTGCCTTTGAAAACATTTAGACAAAAATATTGATAATTATTTAATAGAGTTGAAAATATTGTGGCAAAAGGAGAAATTGCTCATTATGACCCATTTCTTCCCTTGTCACAATGTCTTGTTTAGTCTGCTGCAGAGGCATCAGAAAGCGTTGGTATGTGGGGAAGGGTTAATGAGTTCTATATTATACCTGGTGAATGGGGCATTTCTCCGATGTTGGATTCAGAACTCTTATCGGAGTGACCAGGACTACTGACTATACTGCTGTATCGCCGTTGTGCAAGTGGTTTATCCCATCCTGTTTCCATTTTCTGTTTCTTGCTGCTACGAGGTAAATTCTGAAATCTCTCCCGCATAAATGTCGTTATCTCTTGTAGTACTAGACAGGCCAACATCTTTAACGCATATGGACATTCATTCCCACTTTGATTGACAGTATCTAGGTAAAAACAAGTGTGTTGTATGTACATACTATGTGGTGTGTTTGGATTATTTGCCCTTTACCCTTTCCAATATACAACATATCTCCAGCAATGTCTTAGAAAACATCTCGGCAGAAATATGGAAAATCTCTTTAAATGAAAGTTTTACCATTGAATGGAGTTGAAATCATAGTGGCAAAAGGAGAATTTGATCATCATTACCAATTTCTCCTTTTGCAACAATATTTTCAACAGTCGTCTGCAGCAGATGCATAAATATATGTGTGCAAGAGGGAAAGAGTCACTATAATGTTTCTATTCAAAACTTCTTAAGAAATCTTAAAAAGATACTGAAATATCAACGTATTAAACCTTTCCCACATAAAACAAATCTGCAGCAGACGACTTTGAAAACATTGTGACAAAAACCTGAAAATATAAAAAAAGACAGCTTAATTGTTAAATTAAGTTGAAATCATTGAGTCCAAAGAAAAAAAATTGCCACAATGTTTTCAAAAGTCGTGCTATTGTGTCAAAATTCTGCAGGTGGGAAAGGGTTAATTGATGCATCTGCAGCCAACAACTTGTCAACTCTACTCACCCCAATCATGATAGCCATATCTCTAAGAAGTAAAACGTTGTTACCAAAGACAGGCAGGGCATTTATCATTATGCCTCCAAATCCTAAATTCATCATGAGCAATTTCCTCTTTTGCCACAGTGTTTTCAACTGATTTAGATGCCTAAATATGTGTCTACAAGTGGAAAACTCTCAGTATCCCTTTCCCACCTGCAGACACATTTTGACGCAATAGAAGCAGACCACTTTTGAAAACATTGTGGCCAAAGGAGAAATTGCTCATGATGAGCAATTTCCCCTTTGGCCACATTGTTTTCAACTTTATTTAACAATTAAGCTATCTTTTACAGAAATTTTTCAGGTTATTGTCACCATGTTTTCAAAGTTGTCTTCCGCAGATTTGCTGTATGTGGGAAAGGGGTATACTAAACTTTTTTTTATAGCAACTAAAACCACGAATCTTACTTTCATCAAGGAAATCTTCCTCATCGTCTTCCATACGGAGTTGTCTTTGCTTCTTTTCGTCGTTTATATCAGTGACATGATGGAGTTTGTTCTGTCGTTCCTTTGCCATGATAAACTCCATCTGATGGCCTAGATTCTGAAACAACATGATCCCATAGATGATGACTCTATTCGATACATATGTAATAAGTGGGTTGGTTCCTCTTATCCCTTTCCAATAATAAGATCCACTTTTGCACATCTGCAACACATGACTTTGCAACATTGTTGCAAAAGGTATTTTGCCATGTTTAGTGCCATATTGTCATGCTTATCATGAAACAGTGCGATAAATGATAAGGCCATAAACAACATGCATTTCAATAATCCATTCCCACATACAACAAATCTGCGGCCGATGAAAACATACCGTCAAAAATATGAATGATCTCTATAAATATATGTATCATTATTAAATTAAGTTGAAAAAATACAGACAAATTAGGAAAGGTTTATAATTGGCAAATTTTTCTTTTGTCACATTGTTTTTAAACGTCACCTGTTGAAGAAGCATCAAAATTTGCCTGCAAGTTGGAAAGGGTTAAAATGAGCAATTTCTTCCTTTTTCACAATGTTTTCAAATCTTTCTTATAATGACACTTTAATTTTCCACGTGTTGGTTTAAATGTTTTCGAAATTGTCTGCTGCAGGTTTGATGAATATGAAAAAGTGTTAAATTTTGTCTTATTAGGGGAAGTGTTAAACCTTTCCCACATACAACAAACCTGCAGCAAATAACTTTGAGAATACTTTATAAAAGTATGAAAACATTCCTGTAAACAAAAATGTATAATCATTGTATAAAATTGAAACCATTGTGGCAAAAAGGAGAAACTGCTCATTATGAGCAGTTTCACTTTTTGTCACCATATTTTCAAAAGCCTTCTGCTGCAAACTATAAAAAAAAGTCTTCCAAATGTGTCTGTATGAGGGAATGGGGGGTCAAAACCAATAACAAGAGGCCCAAGAGGGCCAGTATCGCTCCACGGCCATAAGGCAAAAATAAAATCTCCAAACAGCCCTGCCCCGTGGTGGCTATTTTTTTTACCAACCACCATGGCTTAAAGGAATCTTGTAGAGTGTCACCAAAGGAATGTTTCTGCAAAATTATTTGAAAATATGCCTGACACTTTCGGAGGAGAAGATTTTTTAAGTTTTCACTATGGTCATATAAGTCAAAATAGCCCCGCCCTCTGGCGGCCATGTTTTTCGACCAATCAACATGGCTTGAAGGAATCTGATAGAGGGTCACCCAATGAACATTTCTACAAAATTATTTGAAAATCGGCTGAACACTTTCGGAGAAGAAGATGTTTTAAGTTTTCACTATAGCTATATAACGCAAAAAAGCCCCGCCCCCTGGCGGCCATGTTTTTCGCCCAATCAACATTTCTTGAAGGAATCTAATTAAGGTTCACACAAGGAACATTTCTACAAAATTATTTGAAAATCGGCCTGACACTTTTGGAGGAGAAGATTTTTTAAGTTTGCTCTTTAGCCATATAGGCAAAATAGCCCCGCCCTGTGACGGCCATGTTTTTTTACCAATCAACATGGCTTGAAGGAATCTGATAGAGGGTCACCCACGGAACATTTCTACATAATTATTTGAAAATCTGCTGAACACTTTTTGAGAAGAAGATTATTTAAGTTTTCACTATAGCTATATAAGGCAAAAAAGCCCCGCCCCTGGCGGCCATGTTTTTCGCCCAATCAAAATTTCTTGAAGGAATCTAATAAAGGGTCACCCAAGGAACATTTCTACAAAATTATTTGAAAATCGGCCTGACACTTTCGGAGAAGAAGATTTTTTAAGTTCTCACTATTTTTTTCTTTCGGTTGCCATGGAAACCAGAATTTTGAATGGATCCAAAAAATTTGAAGGAATTAAGTAGAGGACATTGAGAGGATGCTTCCCATGAAGTTTCAACCAAATTGGCCAAGTGGTTAGGGAGAAGAAGTCGTTTAAAGGAAAAAGTTAACGCACGCACGCACGCACAACGGACAATTCGCCATGACATAAGCTCGACTGGCTTTCAGCCAGTGGAGCTAAAAATTAATCCTTACCTCGGCCCAACTATAGAACATACGACCAGCAGCTTTCTGAAGTGTCAGTGTTCTTCTGAACCCAGACGGCTGACCTCGACTTCCTAACGCCGACGTTGAATGTCTGAAACTTGGTAGGTTTAACCTCATCCAGTTGGGCCAGTCGTCATGGGTACAACGATGAACGAAGTGGGCACATTCCAGAAGAAGTGTGGCACGAGCTGAGACTGGAGCATCCTGGAATCATTGTTCTTTATAGTATTACATCAAGTATAATGACAAAATAAATATGTAAAGCCGACAGTATATTAGGTTGTTTCCAGTTGAAATTGACCTATTTCAGACAACTTTACATTGCAGAACTAGTATGCAAAATTGTATTATTTTTCTACTATCAATTGAAATGATAGCCAAATATCATTGTAAAATTTCAAATGTTTATTAACCTTTCCATTTTTTCTATTCCAATGAGTCATAATTGACATATAATCAGGTAAATTTTATCAAAAAATATTCAAATATTGCTGAAGTAAATTAATAAATAAACAATACAAATCACTCAATATAAGAATCTTGCAAACCAACCATATGAACATCAAGATTAGTTTGCACATCAGCATAGTCTAATCTGGATCTACAGGGTGTTCACTGATCAGTCAAGCAAGCATTCAAGAAGCCTCTGACATAGTTTAGATAAACCCTTTCCCAACTATAGACACATTCTGACGAATCTGCAGCAGACGACTTTTGAAAATATCGTGAAAATAAGGGAAATTGCTCAAAACAAGCAATTTTTCCTTTTGCCACTATGTTTTCATTTTTTTTCAGTAATCATACATACAACTATATTTTTTTTTATATTTTTGAGTAGACATTTTCAAAGTCGTCTGCTGCAGATTTGCTGTATGTGGGAAAGGGTTAAAATCACATTGCACCAATATACTTATTGATTGTTTTTGACATTTGACAAACAAGTCTACATTTTGTGAACATAGAGCTTGGCTCATTCATTATCCCTTTCCTACATACAACAAATCTGCAGCAGACGACTTTGAAAATGTCTACTCAAAAATATGACAAATCTCTATAATTGTAGGTTTAATTACTGAAAAAAGTTGAAAACAGAAATTGCTTGTTTTGAACAATTTCTCTTTTTGTCACAATGTTTTCAAAAGTCGTCTGCTGCAGAGGCGTCAGAAAGCGTCTATATGTAGGAAAGGGTTAATGTATGAGATGGTATAGATAAAACCTTACGAGTTGTAACATTGCAGCAACAAGTTGGGGATCTGGCACAGTGCCTGGGTGACAGCATTCTAGGAGAAAATTAAATCTCAACATGCCCGACTTGATGATGTACTTATCCACCATTTTCTTCTCTCTGACAATCACTTCCACATCCGTATCCTCCACTGACTCGTTCTGACTCTGTTTAACATCTATAGATATAAAAAAATCCTGGATGATACTCTGGATAAAGATTGATTGTTTGGTGTTTTACACCGCTTTCAAAAAATGTTCAATGTTTCATTTATCCTGACACCAGCCAGTGAGTCTTAATGCGAGCCCCAGAGCCCTGAGCACCAAGGAGGTCAGCCATTACTAAGATTTTTAAAGTTTTTGGTATGACCCTGTCAGTGATTGAACCCACAACCTTCCACACCTGAGGCGGACAATCTACAACTACACCACTGAGGCGGTCCTCTCAGAAAGAGATTAAAATGATCTCACCTTGAGTTTGGAATCCTTTGAAGGTAAGAAAATTAATAAACACTTTCATGAAAATTAAAATTAATAAAACAATATACAACAGCTCCTCTTTCTTTATACCCTATGCTTTTGTATTATTGTGACTTCATGTAATTATATTTATGTAAAATGTAAAGCAGAGCTTATGCTTGTTTCTTAGATATTTCCCACATACAACAAATCTGCAGCAGACAACTTTGAAAATGTCAAAGCAATAGTTTAGACAGAATCGACTAGTGAAAGTGTGATTATTTAATCGAGTTGAATTTCTCCTTTTTCCCCACAATGCTTCCAAAGGTTGCCTGCTGTCAGAAAGCATCGGTATACGGGAAAAGTTTAATTCTAAATGTAAGCAAAGTCCGAAGCACAAAAGATGTGTTTGTGAAACACCAATTACCCCAAATGGCAACAAAGTTGTTTTTTCCATAAGTAGGCTAAACGTCATTATTATAATCACAAGATCAAACATTTTGGTATCGCTAGAAAGGCCTTGTCAAATGGAATACACATGTTAGATATGAAAGCCTTAACCCTTTCCCTTAAGACAATTCTGCAGCATTTCCCCTTTTACCACAATGTTTTCCACTTTTAGTCATAGGTTATCCATTCAATTATAGAGATTTTTTTTTTGGACAAAATATGTTCAAAGTCGTCTGCTGCAGAATTGTCATATGAGGGAAAGGGTTAAAGCATTTTGCAAACAATGCAGATTCAGGTGACACAGCTTGTATCAAACTGTCTCTCCTGAAATCTGCATTGTTTACCACTTAGACCTTATTAAATTTTTCAAAAATTCCTATAAGACGAAAAATGGTGTGGTCCAATTTTCAACATGGAAGAGTCAACTTTTTGAAGTGAAAGCAGTGAAAGAGTTAACCCTTTCCCTCATACGACAATTCTGCAGCAGATGACTTTGAACATATTTTATAAAAAAAAAGAAAGTGGAAAACATTAAGCCAAAAGGAGAAACTGCTCGTTTTGAGCAATTTCTTCTTTTGTCACTATGTTTTCAAAAGCAGACGCCTCAGAAAGCGTCTATATGAAGGAAAGATTTAAGAAGAGAAAAAAGAAATTGACAACATCTTATTTCATTTCTTTATACCTTTAGTTATATCATGTTTGGACATTTTCTTTCCCAGGTGTTTAAGTCCTCCCTCAATCCTTCTCCGGGCACTAAGAAAGGTCAAGGTTGCCTGGCTGGCTGTTTTAAAGGACATCTTACCCTTGAGACCCGTCCTATGAAAGTGGGTCTCACTTTTACTCTCCCTTCTATCCAGGGAACTAGGCTCACTGGGACTATCCTCCTCATGGTCAGACTTGGGCTTCCTCCAACCTGTATAATACGAGATGTGATGAAAACGAATGTTCTGATCAATTTTGATGAAGATTGGGTATAAAATATGGCCTCCTTAGTATTCTTAGCTTAACACCCCTTCCAGCCAGTCAGTCGTAATGCTAACCCCACAACCTTGAGTACCAAGGTGGTAAGTTACTAGTATTACTGGTCCATTAATCCTGACACCAGCCAGTCAGTCATAATGCTAACTCCACAACCCTGAGTACCAAGGTGGTAAGTTACTAGTACTACTGGTCCATTAATCCTGACACCAGCCAGTCAGTCGTAATGCTAACTCCACAACCCTGAGTACCAAGGTGGTAAGTTACTAGTACTACTGGTCCATTAATCCTGACACCAGCCAGTCAGTCGTAATGCTAACCCCACAACCTTGAGTGCCAAGGTGGTAAGTTACTAGTACTACTGGTCCATTAATCCTGACACCAGCCAGTCAGTCATAATGCTAACTCCACAACCCTGAGTACCAAGGTGGTAAGTTACTAGTACTACTGGTCCATTAATCCTGACACCAGCCAGTCATTCGTAATGCTAACCCCACAACCTTGAGCGCCAAGGTGGTAAGTTACTAGTACTACTGGTCCATTAATCCTGACACCAGCCAGTCAGTCATAATGCTAACTCCACAACCCTGAGTACCAAGGTGGTAAGTTACTAGTACTACTGGTCCATTAATCCTGACACCAGCCAGTCAGTCCTAATGCTAACCCCACAACCTTGAGCACCAAGGTGGTAAGTTACTAGTACTACTGGTCCATTAATCCTGACACCAGCCAGTCAGTCGTAATGCTAACCCCACAACCTTGAGCGCCAAGGTGGTAAGTTACTAGTACTACTGGTCCATTAATCCTGACACCAGCCAGTCAGTCATAATGCTAACTCCACAACCCTGAGTACCAAGGTGGTAAATTACTAGTATTACTGGTCCATTTATCCTGACACCAGCCGGTCAGTCGTAATGCTAACCCCACAACCTTGAGTGCCAAGGTGGTAAGTTACTAGTATTACTGGTCCATTAATCCTGACACCAGCCAGTCAGTCGTAATGCTAACCCCACAACCCTGAGTACCAAGGTGGTAAGTTACTAGTACTACTGGTCCATTAATCCTGACACCAGCCAGTCAGTCGTAATGCTAACCCCACAACCCTGAGTACCAAGGTGGTAAGTTACTAGTACTACTGGTCCATTAATCCTGACACCAGCCAGTCAGTCGTAATGCTAACCCCACAACCCTGAGTACCAAGGTGGTAAGTTACTAGTACTACTGGTCCATTAATCCTGACACCAGCCAGTCAGTCATAATGCTTACCCCACAACCATGAGCGCCAAGGTGGTAAGTTACTAGTATTACTGGTCCATTAATCCTGACACCAGCCAGTCAGTCATAATGCTAACCCAACAACCCTGAATGCCAAGGTGGTAAGTTACTAGTACTACTGGTCCATTAATCCTGACACCAGCCAGTCAGTCGTAATGCTAACCCCACAACCCTGAGCGCCAAGGTGGTAAGGTACTAGTATTACTGGTCCATTAATCCTGACATCAGTCAGTCAGTCGTAATGCTAACCCCACAACCCTGAGCGCCAAGGTGGTAAGTTACCAGTACTACTGGTCCATTAATCCTGACACCAGCCAGTCAGTCGTAATGCTTACCCCACAACCCTGAGTCCCAAGGAGGGCAGCCATTACTACCAATTTTAAAATCTTTAGTATGACCCGACCGGGGATCGAACCCGCAACCTCCAGCACCAGAGGCTGATGCTCTACTACTACACCACCGAGGTGGTCCTTAGTTAAAAAAGGAGATTTAATGAAAAAGTATGTTCTAATGAATTTTGATGACAATTGGGTACAAAATGTGTCCTCAATAGTAATCTTAGGTAATTGAGATTTATTTTTCAATATAAATGTGCTGTTGTTAATGGACAGATTTGCCAATATATTTCAGGACAATTATACAGTGAAGTAACAGTCTAAGACATGGGAATATTATGAACTAATATCCAAGGAGAACTAAGAACAAGAGAGATGTCAATTTTCTAAAGCTGAAAGTGGCAAAATACAATGCTGCATTAAGCTACTACAACATAATTTTCCTTTTATCATATACATATTACACCTTTGAAGACAAATTGTACAAATTTAAATGTTTTAAATAAGTAAATATCACACACATGAAATCAATTTTATGAATAACGTGTGAATGAATGAAAACTACAGCATTTTAAATGATGTGACATTTTTCAATGATGACACATTACCATAATTGTCATAGGCTAAAACGTGATTTCAATACTTCATGTTGTATTTGCACATGACACTTTGCATGAATTTGCACCAGAAAATGTGCAAGTATATAATAAATACCATTATTTCATTACAGACATACCAATATGAAATTTACTGAATTTTCTGCGTGGAGTACTGGCCCCTGACGGGGGATCATCCTCAGCCGCTGACAGACTGGCCCTTGGACTGTTCTTGTTATAGTGTTCCTCGACCACCTCCGAGTCACTGGCAGCGTATGGTTGTTGTAGATTTAATTGCTGTAAAATAGGAGGGAAAAATATATAACCTCTATTTGATAACATATTTTGGTTTCTTCAAAATAGAATAAATTAAGACAAAATTGATAAACATTCTACATTGAACTCTTTCCCACATACAACAAATCTGAGCAAGAATTCGAAAACACTTGGCTGAAATATAAAAGAATCTCTGTAAATAATAGTATAATAACTGAAGAAATGAAATGATTGCAAAGGTCATTTGCTATAGAGGAGTCAGAAAGTGTCTCTATGTGGGAAAAGGTAAAAAAATAATGATGTTTACAAAGTTATCTGATGCAGATTTGTTGTATGTGGTATAGTAATAAATAATTATAAGGTACATTATTCATAGCCTAGATGTTGGATTCTTCCCAAAATTCCCAAGGGCACAATGAAAGGTCGATGGCTAACAATTTATGAATAAATTCTTCACACAAACAAGAATTTTTACCTTTTTCATTCTTTTCCTAAATATGGATTTTCTCGATTTTCCTTTGTCTTTTCCTTCTGTTCCGGAGCTGTTTGGTGTGGGTGTTTTCTGGCTGTCTTTCTCATCTCCACTCTCAGATGTCACAGAGGTGGTTCGACTAAAATTGCGTAACATATTCATATTAGCTTTTTCGGACAAAAAGACAATCCACAACCAAGATGGCCATGGTGGCACTGTAACACTCATCTGAATACATTGACTCTGCATAATAAAGTGTTCATAGGCAAAATCTTAAAAGGATATTTAAGACTCATCATGATCCATATTCAAACTTAAAGACAAATATTTAACAAAAGTTAATTTTTTGAATTGAGATCTCCCGCAAAAGAATAAAAATTGTAAAAGGAACGCTTGAAGCACATTGGTACACCAGTTCCTAAACTATTGTGTTCACAAGGTTCTTTAAACACTTGACCTACGGACCTTGTTTTTGACCCCACATGATCCAGTTTAGATCCTGACTAGGATTTAATGTAGATGAATAAACCAGATGATTTTATCAAAAAGATTGGATGAAAAATGTGGCCTCTAAAGTGTCCAATGTTTTCAACTCTTCGTAATAAATATGGAGTTTTTTTCACCAATATGTTTTCTAAGTCATCTGCTGGACATTTGTTGTATGTGGGAAAGGGTTAAAAGCGCCTCATGTAATGACTTCATCAAAAACCAAACTTATCAAACTGACCTTATTGGATGGGAGGAAGGTGTGACCACCTCTTTAACAGATCCCGTCTTTTCCTTAACGTCTAAATACGAATCTAGGAGACCACTCAGAGCTACCCGTCTGAATGTTCCGCCGTGGATCTCTTTAAAGTATGTCACCAGCTGACGTAAATCACAGAACAAACTCTGAAGTAAAACAAAAATATTGCGACTTGATACGTTAGATCTATTGGGGTTTAACCCTTTCCCTCATATAGACGCTTTATGACGCGCCTCTGCAGCAGACTGCTTTTTGAAAACATAGTGACAAAAGAAGAAATTGCACAAAACGTGCAATTTCTCCTTTTGCCACAATGTTTTCCACTTTTTGTCATAGGTTATCCATTCAATTATGGAGATTTTCTATGTTTTGACAAAATACGTTCAGAGTCGTCTGCTGCAGAATTGCTGTATGAGGGGAATGGTTAATGGTGTTTTCAACAATGATCAGTCATATTGTGGCACCCAGTTCTCCTAACCATGTGTTTCTAGACTTTATCACATCAGTCTTTCCAACCAACTGGCTGCTTTTCCACATAGACCATTAGCTTAATGTGGAAGACGAAATTGCGGCATTGACTTTTGTCAAAAGTCAATGAGAGAATGTTTGCTAAGGTATATTAGACATGCAATTAATATTATGCAAAATAAACCTCCTGTAAAATGGCAAAAACCCTTTCCCACATCTCTGCATCAGATGACTTTTGAAAACATATTGACAAAAGGAGAAATTGCTCAATACTATTTAATAGTTAAATTCTCATTTATGGTGATTTTATGTGTGTTTGCCAATATGTTTTCAAAGTTGTTTGCTGCAGATTTGAATAAAAGAATAATTGTAATATACAGTTGAAAACATTGTGGCAAAAGGATAAATTGTTCAACACTATTTAATTAGTACATTTTTATTCATGGGGATCTTTTGTGTGATTGATAATATGTTTTCAAAGTTGTTTGCTGCCAATTTATATTTAAGTATTATTACTAAATAGAGTTGAAAAAAGTGTGGCAAAAGGATAAATTGTTCATGAACGATTCCGTCTCTTGCAACAATGTTTTTAAAAATCAAATGTTGCAGATGCTGCATTAATAATAATATTTATAATTATAATTAACCCTTTCCCTCATACGACAATTCTGCAGCAGACGACTTTGAACGTATTTTGTCAAAACAATGAAAATCTCCATAATTGAATGGATAACCTATGACAAAAAGTGGAAAACATTGTGGCCACGTTTTGTGCAATTTCTTCTTTTGTCACTATGTTTTTAAAAAGCCGTCTGCTGCAGAGGCGTCAGAAAGCGTCTATATGAGGGAAAGGGTTAACCACTTTATTTCATGGGGCAAAAGGGTTAACGGTGCTGATACAACTTACAATATTATCACTACTGTAGATTTCCTTCGTGGACTCTGTACATCTTGACACTAAGGTTTTCATGGCATTTGATATCAGGATGCCTTCGACGCCACGATAACCAACACCGCCAATATTGTGACCAAAATTGTTCGCAAATCCGTGATTATGTAGTGCTTCCTGCGATACAGACTTTCTGTGTGCTGAAAATGTAGAAAAATGAAATATTGATCATGTACTACATAGCACTTGCAATAATTCTAAGGTTGACTAAATATTTATTACCTAACCTTTCCAGCATACGTACCCATTTTAACGTATCTGTAGCAGACGAGTTTAGAAAACAATGTGACAAAAAATTGCTCATAATAAGCAATTTCTGCATTTGCACTAGATGATATTTGCACTTTATTTTCAATAATCATATTTTCAAAAGTCTTCTGCTGCTGATTTGATGTATGTGGGAAAGTAGTTATTCTGAAATATCGGAACTGCTATTTCCAAAATTATATCAAAAGTCAACTGTAATAAGAAAAAGTTTAATTCCAATCAGTCAAATGGGACTGTAAAGTTAATAATGAAATTATGGAAAGTAGAATTTAAGAACAAATTTTGAAAACATTGTCGCAAAGGAAATATGGATCAAAAACATTATTTTTTCTTTTTCAAACAATGATTTAAAATACAATATTAGTCGGTTTCATAATCATTATTCCAAGATCTTAGATATTATATCTTATTTATCTTTTTATTTTCAAACAGACGACCGATATATGTAAAAGAGCTGTGATAGACCTTATCATTCAACATATTCATAATGATCAAACTGGATTGCCATGTTTGTAGTGAATAAACAATGTCGAGAGTCATCAAAACAGAGGATTTAGTACCTGGTGATGCTTAACCTTTTCCCCAAAACAGACCATATCTTAAGATTTTGTCTTGACCCAGACTTGATCTTGTAAGAAAACGTTTTACAGACCACATCATTGGTTATTAGAATTCAATAACATATCACAAGATAACATGAAATGCATGAGGTAAAAACATTATAAAGAAGAGGGCCATCATCGCCCTGGATTGCTCACCTGTGTTATGCAATGTGATTTGTCATGTGCACCAAAATAACTTGTTTTGGTGTTTGACCAATCAAAAAGGCTTGAAGTATAATCTCGAAGAGAATGACCCAAGGAACATTTCAACATAATCACTTGCAAATAGGCCAGATACTTTCGGAGTAAAATTTTTAAGTTTTCACAATAGCCATATAATGCAAAACAGCCCTGCCCCCTGACGACTATCTTTTTCCACCAATCAACATGGCTTGAAGTAATCTCATAGAAAATAACCTAAGGAAAATTTCTACAAAATTATTAGCAAATCAGTCCCATACTTTTGGAGGAGAAGAATTTTAATGTTTTCACTATAACCATATAAGGCAAAAGTGCTTCCTGTAAAGGAACCTGATAGAGGTTATTTTTCTGATGCCACCTGGTGGCTATGTTTTTCAACCAAACAATTTTTAAAAATGCCTAAAAAAATTTCTGATACAATATAATATTTCATGCCTCTTCATGTAACTACATAATTTGAAAAAAAGCGATCATTTTTTCTTTTCCTGTAAACTTTTTAAACTGTCATTAAATCATACTAATATTTGTTTTATCGTTCCTCAAATGCATCATTATTAAAAGCTTAACAGTAAAAAGCAAAATTCTTGCAAGATGTGATAGGAAAAATGTTAAAGTAAATTCAAAGCGTAGTTTATATACTGGATGCATGCCTGCAATATTATATCATGCTTTTTTAATCAGGGGTAATTCACTTTACAGATACTGTTATTAATCAGTAATTAAACTGTAACCATGACCAATGTCTTTGTTAAGTCCAAACTATTAAATCAAACAATGATCTTTATCATAACACAGAATATCAAGAGATAAAGCTTCAAGAATTAATATGTGAAAAGTGAAGCCAAGCACTGAAGATTATGATCAAGGCTAGGATAGAACTGAGAGATGTGTTCATTGTGTTGTTTTCAGAGTGGTATCATTCAATGATTATGAATGGGTATAAATATAGAAAACAGTGTGAAAAAGGTGACAGTGCAAGTAAAAATTCAATTATTTTCCGAATACAAGGGCTCCGGAAGACAGAACAATTTTGACAGTTTAGATCGATTTCAAACTTGCAAGACCGATTCCAATCATAAATCTGAAAGAAAAAAATTGCTCCAGATATTTTCATAAATCTTGCTAATGAAATGAGAACTATAAACAATTTCCAGAGAATAATAGATATTTAGTCATGGCTTTGTTTACTGCATAAATGGCTGAAAATAATCATGTGTAGTAATAGTTACTTTATGGGAGGAAATGAAAAAGTGGGTCAATGAATTGTATGACCTCTCAAAATTTAATGATCTCCAGTTCTTTAGATCAATGTAGATTTACCAGGTATTATGATCAGCCAATTACGGAAATCAAGAAGAAAAAATTATGTTTGGAAACCAGGAATTGTTCTTTATCTATGAAAATTAGATTTTATCAATAGAAAGGACATTCTGACTTTGTGTTGTTGGTTTTTACCCAATCAATTTAATTGAAAATATTTGGATAACCTGCCATTTTTACACAGCATAACTTTTATACTGTACGAAACAAATATTGCTCAGTGACTGCAAATTTGGAAAATTCAAATTTGCATAGCATTTCTACATCGATAACAATGCGACTGATGAGGTGTTCATGCATACATCTATGAAAGGTAAACCTGCAATGAACATGAAATTCCCCAATTTTTTTGAAAAAGATTTTTACCGAAACTGATTGAGATTTCAAATTTTCCGGAGCCCTATTAACCCTTTCCCTCATATAGATGCTTTCTGATGCTCTGCAGCAGGTTGCTTTCAGAAAAGAAAGTGACAAAAGAAGAAATTGGTCAGAATGAGCAATTTCTCCTTTTGTCACAATGTTTTCCACTTTTAGTCATAGGTTATCCATTCAATTAAATTATTTTCTTTTTTTTGACAAAACATGTTCAAAGTCGTCTGCTGCAGAATTGTTGTATGTGGGAAAGGGTTAAACACTTAAACTTTTCATGTCTTTCAATCATTAAACTCATACTGAGCAATTATTACAACTTCTACATTGTTTTTAAACTTTTCTACTTAAGGGTCGTCAAAAGTCTGTGAAAGTATTAAAACTGAAATAGTCCAATATAGCAGAAAATAGGTTAATGTATGGGTTAATGTGGTACACATGGCCTACACCATACAAACATAATAGAGACCTGCTGTGTGTGGGCCGGTACCACGTGATGTACCCTTACTTCTCGTCTTCTTAGCTGTAACATAAAAACATTGCTTTAAATAAATGCAAAATCTCCTTTTCCCCAAAAGGTTTTCAACTATGTATCTGGGACACAAGTAAAGATTTCCCACATATAGAAGCATTTTGACACATCTGCAACAGACTTTTGAAAACAGTGTGCATTGATGTTTTCAACTTTTTCAGTAATTATACTCTAATTTACATTTACCATGTTTTTGACTAGGTGTTTTGATAGTTGTCTGCTGCAGATTTGAGCAACTTACTTTGTTGATGTTGTAGTAGTAACACTGGGTCCACACAAAAACCCAGGAACGCATGAAAGAAGTCCACAATCTCCTGTATTGGGCGACTTTTCACCCATTCTTTTAGATACAGACGGAACATGTTAGGGTTCATTTTCTGTAACCTCTGTAAACAGCTGTGACCTTTCTGTCTTAACATGTCACCATGGCGACCCCGGAGTCCATCCCCACAACCATGTGGACAACCAATAGATTTATAGATACTGAAATAAAATAGACAATTGTATCATCAATGTTCCATGGTTTGCTTTTCTTATAAAGGTTGTCAAATTTTTAAGTTTCGGATGACTGAGTATGAATAACCGTAAAAATTACATTTGTAGTCAAAAGAGTGAACCAGCAGAAACTGATGTCAAAATACGAAAATTCTGGCATTTATCAACCATCCATTGCATCCCATCAATGGTCTGTACATTTTAACATGAACTCTGTTACATCTTTTTTTTTAAGGCTTCAAGTTTTCCACAACATGTGTGATATATAACAAATCAAATGTTCTTGTTAGATCACAGTAAGAAGGTAGAGAAATCATAGAACACAAGAAAAATGGTTGACATTCAAGATATATACACAGATATTATTTTTTAAGGGTCATAAATGCATTATTGCCAATGGGTTGCATTATTTTTAGTTGGATTGGTGGATTAACTATTCTAAACAATGGCAAGTTATTTGATATTATTATTGTATTATTTTGTATTTGCCATCCGATTGCTTAGAGGAGCATATCATCAATATGCGAGGATATGGCTTTTTTTTCAAAACTTTAAATTAAATATAAAGAAAAAGATAACAATTTCAAGAAACTGAAAATGAAAGAATAAGGGAAAGCTCCTGTTATTTGCATTGCCTAATTGTTAAATACAAGCAAATTCAGAGAATCATGGTCCCCCGCCAGGGTCAAGGTCACAAGGTCAAAAAAATTGGTATTGATGGAAAGGGGTTGTCACAAGGAATACACATGTGAAATATGAAAGCAGTACCTATTACGGTTCAGAAGTTATGACCAAGGTTAAAGTTTTTGTGACAGCGTGACTGATGGACTGACTGACGAATGAGAAATAATAGTCCCCAGCTTTCGCTAAAAGCGGGGGACAAAAATAACTGGAACAATCTGGAGTAATGGAGATTTTGCTTTAGACTAAAATAGGAAATGAATTCTCTACCTGATTAGGCTGTCCATGGCAAGCTCATATGCCGACATTTCTGTTTTCCCGTTATCAGTAACAGAGTGCTCCTCCGTACTATTCTCACATTTCTGAACGTCCTCCGCGGTTGGTTCTGTGTCTACCTGCCGCTCTATTATATCTAGGTCTAACAAACAGTTCACCAGGTTTAATAGGACTTCACAGATCTTCTCACCCTCATGGTTCTTACTAACAAAATGAACAGCCTGTATTGAAATAGAAAATTATATTTGTTCTTATTTAACCCTTTCCCTCATATAGACGCTTTCTGACGCCTCTGCAGCAGACAGCTTTTTGAAAACATAGTGACAAAAGAAGAAATTGCACAAAACGTGCAATTTCTCCTTTTGCCACAATGTTTTCCACTTTTTGTCATAGGTTATCAATTTCATTATAGAGATTTTCCATTTTTTGACAAAACACGTTCAAAGTCGTCTGCTGCAGAATTGTCGTATGAGGGAAAGGGTTAATGATCATAATAATAATAATTTTATTTTATGAAGCTTCACAAATGGGTGGTCCCATGTGGGCCTCGATGAAATAGACAATATGCTGCATTTCCTCAGATATAAGGCACATCTTTTTATCTCATAAATCGAAAATAAAGGAAAGGGTGCATCTTACACAAACAAGTCAAACAAAATTTCAGAAAGATATATAACATAGCCCGTCCCAATCCCTATGCCTTTTCCAGCGATCATGTAGAGAAAGTAATCATTGTGATGTAGAGAATGACTGTTTTTTCTGTGTGTTACCATCAGTCAGCACTGTATAGCATACTGTTTACTAAATTAGACCGAACATGGTCATTTGTTATCTTTATAGAGTAATTGGCCTATAGTATACTTGTAAACAATATAATTTGAAATACCAAATACAGAAACTGCTATAATATTATTGAATCATCAGAAAGAAATTTGTAAAATTATACGATTATAATAATTTGGGACAAGATAACTTTGAGCGAGTCGTCTTTGAGGTTTAAAATCTCATTGCAATGATAATCAGGTAACATTTGTGACCAAATTGCACAATCTTTTGTTGTCAAAACCATTAAACAAAACAATATTTATGCTTTAGCCCTTTCCCATTTGCAGACGCATTTTGACCTGTTTGCAGCAGAGGACTTTTGGAAAAAAATGTGGCAAATGTAGAAATTGCTCATAATTAAAAATTCCTACTTTTATCACACTGTTTTCAGCCCTAATCAATAGTATGTAATACTTTCATTGATAAAGATTTTCCATAGATTTTCAAGGTCCTCTACTACATATTTGCTGTAAGTGAAAAGGGTTAATAATATGATGATGCACAGAGGAGACCATGATCAGACTGCATGTTGATCAGAGCTCTAGATAAGGGGCATATTTCACATTCAAAAACCCTTATTTGACACTCAAACAATATGCTGTGGGTACTCAAATGAACCGATTCATTTGAGTACCAACAACATAGGAATTGGTTGAGTCATAAGAGAGATATGGGTGGGGAAAGACCGGTGTACTTCTCCTTATCTAGTCTTCTGTTGACATAGGCTGATTTTGGTTGCAATATCCAAGGTGGTTGTTTTTCCCATGACAAAGCTCTTAAATTGTGAACTATACCTGAAGAACCACTTTATAGTTCATGTGACCATTTGTCTGTATATAGTGTATGGCTCCCGGCACCTCGTGTACTTCCTCATCAGGCTGGTAACAAATGTTTGAATCAGTCATACTGCGGGCCAGACCTGGTCCTAGCTGGGCACCATCATTAGATACATCTAAACTGTCACCGTCAGATTTTGAAAAGTCATACATTTGTGGCCAGTTACGACTTGATTTTTGTGGAGTTTCCTGGGTGATGGTTATTATGGGTTTCGTTTTGCTGTATTTTCCTGTAGTTTTAAAACCATGACCATCACCACCCTGTGACCATGATGACGAATCATTACTACTGTGCTGACTGCTGATTTCTGAATCTAAGTCTGGGGAAGGTGGAAACTCAAAACGACTGCCGGACTGGTTGTGGAAATCTGATGCCCAACTTAGACTTGTTTTCACTGGTTTATCTTTTTCCATCGATTTTTTCCGTACGATATCGACAGAACTCCTCCCCCTGAGAGAGCTATCCCAGTGATAAAGGCCCATACTGTCTTTTTGTAATGAGGGAAGTGTTTTAACCAGTTTGGTTTTAAATGGGGCGGTGGTTGGTGACACATCCCCTCTTGGTGATTCCTTCTTTCTCACATATGCCCTGGTACTATCTGGGTATTGCTTTAACTCAACCATGCACAGTTTCTTAAATGGAGGTTCCCGCCTAAATCCTGGAAGGAATGGAGATGGTGATGCCGGTTCGGAGTCGCTTGGTATAGTAGACAATCCGGGAGACGTGGATGCAAACTTTGTATGGCGTTGTTTTGATCCAAGTTCTGATTTACCGTTGTTGCCTTCTTTTGGTCTAGAGAGAGACGGGGGTATACTATTACTCCTCAACAAAAGCGGATCAGCGAAAGGTAAAGAACGGCTCCTTTCCCTCTCTCTGTAATCCATATGTCTATATTCATCACAAATTTCGAGTAAACGCCCATGTAAATACTTCAGTGCCCAGTATATACCATCCTCGGACCACTGTAAACAGAACAAACATTGTAAAACTGCCACATCAAAGTAACTAGCGCTGAAGATATCTACAGACACATTCCCTTTAACTCCGCTAGTTGCAGCACTGGCCAGTCTGTGTTTAGCAAAGTCACGGTCTATGGACCCAAACTTTTCCTGAAGCACCGTCTTGTATTCGGGGCCAATATCAACAAAGCTGTCCTTCCGTCCACATTTACATACCACTGCTCCTTCATTAGCACGTCCTGACTTTATAATGTTACAAAATTCGCACATGGAGAAAATCGACTGGGACCCCGACTGAGACATAAAACAAAACTCGCTGTCACTCAGTCTGGCCAGCGGACATGCATGAGTTGGTGAAGTCTCGCTCTCACTTGTAGACTGTTGGCTATCATCGTCAAACTGAAAAGCCCAATTCAAGTTTTCCCTTGATGTACCTTTCCCTATGTAGATATTGGCCGCATTTGTGTTGACCTTCAGTAGACTCCTCTGAGCCTTAAGGACATTCCTCTGTGGCTTGACTGGGGTAGAAAAACATGGGATTTCAGGCTGCTGGTAGTCCCAGAGTGGTTGCCACAGACGGAGACCATTTTCTAACTTCAAGGACTGAAAATCTGAATCTTCTAGTGTATTGACCAATGGCGCAAACAGATAGATGAATAGCTGGACAGATTTGAGAGAGTGTAGGTGGACTGATGGTGGCGCTGTTTTCGAGTCCTGTATTGTAACAGTGTCCTCGCATTCAGACGCAGCATCCAGTATGATCCACTGTAATGTATACAGCAGTTTTGTCTCGCTGTTGCTAAATTTAGATCCAGGATGATCTTGTTGACGGTTTTCTAATAAAGCTGCACATGAATGACTGACATGGGGAAAAGCAACCTGCAAGACAAGACAAAAAAGAAATTAACTCCTTCCCACATATAGATCGAGGGCTTGGTGTGAAACGGTTGTAACTAAAATTGGTATTTTTTTACCAAGGTTAATCACTTCGCCATAAAGTCTTTATAAGCGTTAAATCATTTTTCTTGGTAAACAATGGAAATTTAGGTGCCATTGCTCGTTCTGAGCAATGGCACCTAAATTTGCATTGTTTACAAAGGGGTCAAAATTGCCTCTAAACTAGGGTTTTCAAAATAGGTTTTTAGTTACAACCGTTTCACACCAAGCCCTCGAGATGCTTTTTGATGTCTCTGCAGCAAATGATTATTTGTTTGGTGTTTTGGGTTGCTTTCAACAATTGTTCCTGGGTATATTGCTACTGGTCTATTTATCCTGACACCAGCCAGTCAGATTAAATGCTAACCCCGAAACCCTGAGTGCCAAGGAGGGCAGCCATTATTACCAGTTTTTAAGTCACTGGTATGACCTGCCCAGGGGGATCGAACCCGCAGCCGAGGCGCAGCAGCAGATGACTTTAGAAAATATTGATACCTTTTTTTTTTTTTATTGACAGCATCTTTGAACTTAACCCTTCCCCTCATACAACAAATCTGCACAGAACACTTTGAAATCTTTTGGCCAAAATTATGGAAAATGTCTGTAATTGCAAGCATTACTATTAGAAAGAGTTGAAAACATTGTGGCTAAAGGAGAATTTTTGTCACAATGTTTTCAAAAGTTGTTTGAAGTAGAGGGCGTCTGAAAGTGTCTATATATTCTGAAATATTGTCTACTCCAGATGTATCAAAAGCTGTCCAAACCATGACAGGATAAAAAAGTGAATGTTTAGTTAGCTCTTTGTTTAAATATGCTCCATTTAATATTATAGCATTAGAAGACTTCAAAAAATGGAAAAAATATGGATAAGTTACAACAGGCATGTGACAATTTTGACACAGGGCCAAAATAAAGGATTGACCCTTTCCCACATATACAGGCTTTCTGACGCCTCTGCAGCAGATGACTTTTGAAAACATTGTGACAAAAGAAGAAATTGCTCGAAACAAGCAATTTCTACTTTTGCCATAATGTTTTCAACTCTATTTAATATTTAAACTTTCATTTATGAAGATGTTTCACATTTTTACCAATATGTTTTCGAAGCCGTCTGCTGCAGATTCGTTGTATGTGGGAAAGGGTTAACATTTGTCTGTTTGTTGGCAAAGGCTCAAGTAAATTGAAAGTAAAATGAGTGCAAGGAAGATAGATAATTAAATACCTGAATGAGTTTCCATCTTGAGATATTCTGTATGGCTTCACACAAACTTGGTGGTTGGCCATGAAGAATGTTTTGTACCACAACACGCTCAAACGACTGGAATAAAATAGATAATGTTATCTGGCCATAAAGAATGTTTTGTACCACAACACGCTCAAACCATGAAGAATGTTTTGTACCACAAGATTAGTATTTTTAAAGATTTGATGAAAAATGCATTCAGAAATGTTTTTAAATTTTGCCTAATGTACTAGGTTTTGATCCGATATGAACAAGTTTTGAATCTGGATGAATGTTCTGATGAACCAAACTTTATGATGATTTGATGAAAAATGTGGCATCAAGAGTTATTCAGGTCATAAGGCATTTATAAAATTTGACCTGATGATCTTGTATTTTACCCCATGTGAACCACATTAGATATTGACTGAGATTTGATGGAGAAGAAAGTTCTGATGAACTTTCATTAACATTGGATGTTGAATGTGGCCTGTTAATTGTTCACAAGGTAATTGTGATATAAACCATTATATACAGTACAAATACAACAATAGGTTCGAGGAGACATTAATCTGGTGTTTTTGAGGCAAAATTACATTACATGTATTAGTGAAACTTGCCATCTGAGTTCTGGCATTTCCCTTTGGTGGTTAACATTTCCCAACAGTTTTAATCAAATCCATCCAACAATGCCTTAGATATTGCTGCAGAGAGATGGACGAAAGGACGGACAGAAGGAAGGATAGACAGACAGACAATGGCTTACGCCAAACCAATATCACATCCACCTTCAGTGGGGACAAAAGAAGAAACAATTTCTGCTTTTGCCAAAAAGTTGAAAGAGGGTTCGTAACAGGATTTTGTCACCTGCCAGAGTATCAGTCATTGTAAGCATTATGGGCAGACACAGAGGTCCAGATAAGGAGGAGTATACAGTTCTTTTACCCACAATATCTCACTTATTATCCATCCAAACCCTATGATGAGGGTACTCAAAAGAATCGTCTCAATTAGAGGATTCTTTTGAGTACCCACAACATAGGGTTAGAGGGTAAAATAAGGATTTTAGAACGTTCACAACTCCCCTAATCTAGAGCCCTGGTTGAGACAGGCGAGAGAAAAGTGATCTCATGCTATGTGTCCTCCTTTCAAGTCAGCAAAAACAAAACCTCTTCTAATCTAGATAGCAGGCACATTTTGATGAATCTTTAGCAAATGATTTTTCAAAACATTGTGGCTAAAGGAGAAATTGTTCAAAATTTTTCATTTAGCTACAATGTTTTTCTATTTTATTCAATAATTATACTTTCATTTATTCATTTTCAACATGCACCAAATCTGCAGCAGATGAGTTCAAAAACAAAGAGTCTCTTTTAATGAATGTGTTATTATTGAACATAGATGAAAACATTGAAGCGAAGCAATTGTCACAATGTTTTCAAATGTTGTCTGCTGCAGATGCGTCAAAAGGCATCTGCAAGTGGAAAAGTGTTAAGCTACAATGTTTTCAATTTATTCAATAATTATACTTTCATTATAGAGAATTTTCATAATTCTGCCAAGACATTTTCAAAGTCTTATGCTGTTAACAAAATAACTCACCACACAAGAAGCCTCACACAGTTTCCCAAGCTTAGGTCGGATGAATGGACTGAAATAAAGAAGATAATTTACATTTCACAGAGTCTTAACCCTTTCCCACTTGTAGATGCATTCTAACGCCTCTGCAGCAGACGACTTTTGAAAACTTTGTCACAAAAGAAGAAATTGCTCAAAATGCGTCCTCTCGAGTGTTAACAAGAATTTCCTTCAATTTGACCTAGTGACCTACTTTTTGACCCAACATGACCCATGTTCGAACTTGACTTACATATCATCAAGACAAATATTCTGATAAAGTTTCAAGATGCTCAAGTTAAAAATGTGGCCTCTAGAGTGTTAACAAGACTTCCCTACAATTTGACCTAGTGACCTGATATGACCCATGTTCAAACTTGACTTACATATCAGCAATACAAACATTCTGATTAAGTTTCAACATGCTCAAGTTGAAAATGAGGCCTCCAGAGTGTTAACAAGATTTCCCTTCAATTTGACCTAGCGACCTAGTTTTTGACTTCATATATGGCCCAGTTTCGAACATGTCCAAGATTTGATCAAGATAAATGTTTTGATAAACTTTCATGAAGATTGGATGCAAAATGTAGCCTGTAGAGTGTTAAATGGGCAAATGTTGACGACACACGACGCACAACGGACGCCGAACAAAATGTGATCAGTATAGCTAACCTTGCACTTCGTGCATAGGTGAGCTAAAAAGTAACGTTAAAATAATTAGACTATATATGCAATCCTTATACAGGTGACATGTTCAAGACAAAATTAGTTATGTATCTACGGGTATCCTAAGTTAGTGATCATAAGCAGGGACGTAGATAGTCCTTCAAAAAAAGACATCGCGTATGCTCATTTTTCATTTTGTTATTATCCTGCAAATCGGTTGACCAATAATGACAGATGATAAAACGAGAAACCGAAAGTCTAAATTATTTGGACTAGGACGTAGACAACTACGTTCTAGTCATAAGCATTCAAATAAATTACATTGTTGAGTGCTAAATGAAACTTTTGACATCAGAAAAGAGTTACACACTTCTTAATTGACTGCTTATAAAAAGGCATGGAAGAAAAGAATGACAATAATGATGTCAGGAACTAAGGGTAGATCACGAAGTTGGAAGGCTCTACAATATGAGAAGCCAATATCTACTGCAAATCATTCCTAATTTCTTTCAAACAAAATCCCATGTTGTGGGTATTCATTGGATTCTCTTTAATGAAACTTCTTTCTGTATTATGACCAAGCCTTTACTGTATCTTTGCATCTCAACAGTTTATGTGCATGACAAACAAATGAAGTACAACGAAAGTTCTTTGGTATTTCATATGCTGGAAAATTGGTTTGCTT
Source organism: Serripes groenlandicus (assembly GCA_031761405.1). Taxonomy (NCBI): domain Eukaryota; kingdom Metazoa; phylum Mollusca; class Bivalvia; order Cardiida; family Cardiidae; genus Serripes; species Serripes groenlandicus. The sequence goes on along the minus strand of JASEVX010000001.1, from coordinate 119,237,117 downwards.
TGATACAGTAGTTTAGCTCTCTGAAAAATACATTGCAAAGGTAGGGTGATAGAACTAAATTCTCTGTCTGCAATCTTTCCATTAATTGTTTGGTGTTAAACGCCGCTTTCAACAACTTTTCAGTTATATCATAGAATTTATATATACTGGATAAATTACCAGTACTTCTTGTCCATTTATCCTGAAACAGGCCAGTCAGTTGTAATGCTAACCCTGCAACCCTGAGCACCAAGGAGGGCAGCCATTACTACACTTTTTAAAGTCTTCGTTATGGCCCGGCCAGGGATCAAACCCCCAACCTCACACAACCAAGGCCACTACATGAAGGGGTCCTAGTCCTAAGATCTTTCCAAACAATACCGTAACTGTAATTGTGACAAAAGTTGTCTGGATCAATGAAGGAGTGACAGTAACACAGCAATTATTTTCTTCCCCATTACCAGGTTTTCATTGGGTGATAAGGGTTTATCCCTTTCCCACACATAGCAACATTCATGATTGTGTAACATCTAGGCTTTGTTTAAACTTAAACTCTTTGAAGGAAAGTGTAATTATTAAATGAAGTTGAAAACTTTGTGGCAAAAGGAGAATTAGCTAGAGCATCATGAGTAATTTCACATTTAACGACAATGTTTTTAAAAGTCGTCTGCAACAGACACGTCAAAATGCGTCTATATGAGGGAAAGGAATAAAATTATCTTACCAAGTCTGTCTCCAGAAAAATGTCTGAATCGGGATTGGAACCGATTGATCACTATCTAGATCATCTCCGGACTGCGTCTTCCGTTTCGGCATGATGAGCAAACTTTACTTCCTTCCTAAATTAGTATACATCTTTGCTACGTCCAAACAAACTCATATCAACGTCCAAACAGGTGTTAAACTGAACATTTTTAACTCGTTCATTAATTTCTGCAATATCAACATCAGTACCAATTTATAGAAATCTGATTGGATAAGAAAATGATCACGTGACTGCATATTTAATTGGCCCCTATTATTATAGTCTGTTTCAAAAAACTATAATTGTCATTACTGCCAAATTTGTATATTACTTAATTAGTTTAACTGCTTTTTATAAGGAGAAAAATGAACAATAATAGCATGACATTATTTATCCAGAATTAGTTTTTACCGGTACGAAAAAAGTGTTTAACAGAAGAACAGAAATTAGTTACTTCCCTTAGACAATATCGCTATCTATAATCAGGGACGTAGATCTACGTCCCTGCTATAATCATCTTTCAAAAAAATAAATTCTCTTATATATTGTCGTTTAATAAGATTTTACAAAATACCAGTTTTAGTTTTCATCTTTTAAACAGCTAATTACAATCAATGTATAGTAAAAAATACTAAAAACAGAACGCCCCTGACAAAGGAATACTCCCGGGTCTTTGATATTTAAAGGCGGAAGTTGCTTCATGCAAAATGTAAACAAATATGGCCGATACTTCCAAAACGCCCGAGGAATCTTCGGATATAGAATATGCGAGCCCTTCATATGGTTTGTGATCATTCTGTTAATAAGTAGACAAAATATCGTCTTAACACAATGATGACCCACGATAATTCACCCCCTTTCGCTCTAGAATCGCAAACAATTTAGTATCCAATTAGGACATGAAAGTTGAAGTGAAATACGTTTTCCTACCACCGTCACCCTTACAGTTATTGGTATTGTTTAAGCGAATCGTATTATAAATAATGAAATTTTGATTCTTACACTGAAACGCGCTTTTATATTAAAATGTGTAGAGGCGATAATTCAATTTTAATAATTTCAGAAGTTTTACTTTGAGTTACTTCCCTTAACACATAAAAACTAAAAAGATTACCAGAGCAGAGCTTTAGTTTTTAAAACAGAATTTTATCCAATTTTCATACATGGGTATATTCATGGTACAATATTCAACATACACAGGGACATCACCAGGAGAATGAAAGTAGTCTGGCCCACAAAACCCAAGGGATGGGGATGTGTTAATGTGATTTTGCTTGAGAAAATTTACTATGTTAGGGGCTTTGAAAACATGTTTTCCAGCACTTGGTACAAATTTAAAGCAGCGGTATCTCGGTCGGTACAACAGGTTTATCTTTCCAAGGGGCATAAGCTCAAATCCCGGCACATACATGCGTGGTTTAACCCTTTCCCTCATATAAACGCTTTCAGACGCCTCTGCAGCAGAGGGCTTTTTGAAAACATAGTGACAAAAGAAGAAATTGCACAAAACGTGCAATTTCTCCTTTTGCCACAATGTTTTCCACTTTTAGTCATAGGCTATCCATTCAATTATGGAGTTTTGACAAAATACGTTCAAATTCATCTACTGCAGGATTGTCGTATGAGGGAAAGGGTTAAAGCAGACGGCTTTTTGAAAACATAGTGACAAAAGAAGAAATTGCACAGAACGTGCAATTTCTCCTTTTGTCACAATGTTTTCCACTTTTAGTCATAGGTTATCCATCTGACAAAATACGTTCAAAGTCATCTACTGCAGGATTGTCGTATGAGGGAAAGGGTTAAGGCAAAAAATTTGAGATATATAAGGACTAAAGGAGCAGTTTTCGACTGTTTCAGTCCTTAGCTTATTCCAAGCTAAAAAGTTTGACACCAATAGCACAATTGTATTTGTGTGTAAACAGTTCAATCTGTGAGTACATTGGAAATGATTTGCCTAGTTATCCTAGATTGGACACTGAATTATGCAGTATAAATGTCCCTTTGTACATTTTGTAAAAATTGTGAAAAAAGGGGGGAAAGAGCAATTTCTCCCCTTGTCACAATGTTACCAACTCTATTTGATAATTGATATTTCATTTATAGAGATTTACCTCTATTTTTACCTAAATATCATTTTAAAAGTGGTTTGCTTCAGATTTGGTGTGTGTATGGGAATGGATTTAAATATATATTATAATTTTATAATAATGGAAGTTTTCTTCTTACCTTTATGTAAATAGTGCCTGAAACAAATACATGTTTCTATTATTTAAGTGAGTTGCCCTAAGCAGGGGCAGTACAAATTGATTTCGTTTTCAACAAAACTAGTAAGTTTGTGTTTAGACATAGGCAACCAGAATGGAACAATTGATAAAATAACAAACCAAGGAACACCTCAACTATATGTTTTGATGTTCAGTGAATCGTTACATAGAACATGTGTTGCTCCTATCTTCTCTTAAAATGTATTCCTTAAAATTTTTGGGATCCATGCAGAATTCTGGTTTCCATGGCAACGAAATGAAAAAAAACTTCAAAATTCTTAAAAAATCTTCTCCTACGAAAGTGTCAGGCCGATTTTCAAATTATTTTGTAGAAATGATCCTTGGGTGACCCTCTATCAGATTCCTTCAAGCCATGTTGATTGGTCGAAAAACATGGCTGCCAGGGGGGGTGGGGGGGGGGGGGCTATTTTGCCTTATATAGCTATAGTGAAAACTTAAAAAATCTTCTCCTCCAAAAGTGTCTGGATGATTTTCAAATAATTTTGTAGAAATGTTCCTTGGATGACCCTCTATCAGATTCCTTCAAGCCATGTTGATTGGTCAAAAAACATGGCAGCAGGGGGCGGGGCTATTTTGCCTTTTATGGCTATAGTGAAAACTTAAAAAATCTTCTCCTCCAAAAGTGTCAGGCCGATTTTCAAATAATTTTGTAAAAATGTTCCTAGGGTGACCCTCTATCAGATTCCTTCAAGCTAAGTCGATTGGTCGGAAACTTTGCCCGCCAGATGGCGGGGCTTATATAGCTTAAGTGAAAAAAAAAATCAGGTGAGCGATTCCAGGGCCATCATGGCCCTCTTGTTTTAAATCAGTAGAATAAAAAAATTATTATAATTAAATCATTTAACACTTCCCTTTCCACTCCATATATGTACGTACATCAAAGTTTTTTGGTCTGATTTTAATGAGATTGTTTATCATTTATAACAGCCTCTGATGAAACAAAGAAGGAAGGATTTGTCAGAGTGATTGTTGCTGCCAAGAATCTGTCAACTTCCCGTGAAATAGTAAGGCAGGGTCTCCTACCCAAAGCGGTGAAAAAACCATCAAATGCAAAACTTGATGTGGTTTTTGAAAATCAGTGAGTATGATCCTACACAAGTTTGGGTAAAGGTTTGCTTTCCAAGGGTATACATATTTGTATATTAACCCTTTCCCACCTGTAGATGCATTTTGACGCCTCTGCAGCAGACGACTTTTGCCACAATGTTTTCATACGCTTTGCAGTAATTAAATCTACATTTATAGAGCTTTCCCATGTTTTTGCCTAGTTGTTTTGTTAGTTGTTAGTGGTCTGCTGTTGTATCTGGGAAAGGGTAAATCCTTTGTAACAACAAATATGCAGCAGACGACTTTGAAGACACCGAGTCAAAAATACGACTTTGAAGACAAAATACTCTTTAAAACTGAAAGAAGCTTAAGTTTGAAAACATAGTGTCAATTACGGGCAATTTCTCCCTTTGTCACAATGTTTTCAAAAGTCGTCTGCAGCTGAGGTGTCAAAAGCGACTATATTTGGGAAATGTTTAAACATGAATTTAGCATAGCAAATTGTGGACCAGATGTACCGGTACCAGGATCAACGGGGTCATTTAAAGGGGTCACAGTGGAGTGACCTTATCAAAGTACATTTCCTAGCCTAGTACTGGTTTGTCACCCAGGGATCATACGACAAATCTACAGCAGAAGACTTTGAAAATGTCTGCAACAATATGGAAAATCCAGAGCTCTAGATAAGGGGTGTATTGCATGTTCTAAAATCCTAAACCTATGATGTGGGTACTCAAAAGAATCATCTCAGTGAGACAATTCTTTTGAGTACCCACAATATAGGTTTTGATGAGTGCTTACAGAGATATTGTGGAAGCGAGACATGTTTACTCCTCCTTATCTAGTTCTCTGAAAATCTCTTTAAATGAAAGTGTATAATTACTGAAAAGAGTTGAAATCATTACGATTTTTGTCTTCCTTCAAAGAAAGGAATCCGCTGTGGTCGAGTGGTTAGCGTCGGGGATTTCGAAACCGGGTGTCCCGGGTTCGATCCCCAGTCGCAACACTACGGTCATGGTGGAGTGCCCTTGGGCAAGGCACATTTTCTAGCTTAGTACTGGTTTGTTTACCCAGGGATCATGAATAATTAAATTTAATTGCGCGCTAAATGACCTTAGCTGTCGATGCGCCATAAAACAATATACATTTATTCATTCATTCCTTCAAAGAATCGCAATTTAGAAGAAACTTAATTAACACATAGCAAATCAGCAGCAGGAGACTGTGAAAACCTCTGTGTAAAATTATGGAAATTCTAGTTAAATGAGTTATAAAAACGTGACAGAATGTTTCTTTTGTACCTGTGTTGTATTGGAAATGCCTTACAATTTTAATTGTATTTTTCTTCAGAGCTTTCTGCATGACCCTCAGAGGTGAAAAAGGAGATATGAAAGGGAAAAATATTCAACTTAAAATAAACAGGTTGCCGCATGAGATTAACTGTGATAAAAGTTATTATGAGGTAAACATCCTTGTTTGATATTACTGTTGATTCAGAAGTCCAATGTCCGTCTTTCGTCAACATCTTCTTTCTCCTCAGTAACCAGTGGGTCAATTGGGATGAAACTTCACAGAAAGTATCCTCTCAATGACCATGCAGAATCCTGGTTTCCATTGCAACCAAACGAAAAAATCTTTAAAATTGTTCTTCTCCCAAAGTGGTTGGCCAATTTTCAAATAAGTTTGTAGAATTGTTCCTTGGATGACCCTCTATCAGATTTTTTCAAGACATGTTGATTGGTAAAAAAACATGGCCGCCAGGTGGGGCGGGGCTATTTTACCTTGTATGGCTATAGTGAACATTTATCAATCTTCTCCTCCGAAAGTGTCAGGCCGATTTTCAAATATAGAAATGTTCCTAGGTTGACCTTCTATCAGATTCCTCCAAGCCATGTTGATTGGTTGAAAACTATGGCCACCAGGGGGCGGGGCAATTTTGTCTTATATAGCTATAGTGAAAACTTAAAAAATCTTCTCCTCCCAAAATGTCAGGCCGATTTTCAAATAATTTTGTAGAAATGTTCCTTGGGTGACCCTCTATCAGATTCCTTCAAGCCATGTTGATTGGTTGAAAAACATGGCCACCTGTGGACAGGGCTGTTTTGCCTTATATGGCTATAGTGAAAACTTAAAAAATCTTTTCCGATGAAATTATCTGGCCGATTTTCAAATAATTTTGTGAAAATGTTCCACGGGTAACTCTCTATCAGATTCCATCAAGCCATGTTGATTAGTCTTTAAATATGGCTGCCAGGGGGCAGAGCTGTAAGCCTTATATTGGCTTAAGTGAAAACTTTAAAAATCTTCTCCTCCCAAACTATCTGGCCGATCTGGTTGAAATGTTCCTTGGGTGACACTTTACGAGATTCCTTCAAACCATGGTGATTGGTAAAAAAACATGGCCACCAGGGGGCGGGGCTGTTAATAGATTTAATTGTTGCCTAATGGAAGTGGAGCGATACTGGTCCTCTTGGGCCTCTTGTTTCTATATTTCAGCCTAAATGTTTTCAATGTCAACTGCTCCAGAATTGTTTTATGCTGGAAAAGATTAAGGAATTATTTTTGCTTTATCTGATATGAAAATTTGTCTTCTTTGAAAACATCTGAAGAAAAACATATATCATGACAACATTTGGAAGGATGAACGTAATAATACAAAGTTGGAAACCTTTGAAATTGAGAAATTGCTTAATTTGAGCAAGTTAGCCAGCTGCCTTTTCCTACAATGTTTTAAAATCATATAACCCTTTTCCACAAACAACAAATCTGCATCAGACAACTTTGAAAACATTTAGTCCTAATTATGGAAACTATCTATAAAAGAAGGTATGATTACTAAAAATTGAAAACTGTTTGACAAAAGGAAAACTGCTTGTTTTGAGCAATATCGACTTTTGTCACAATGTTCTTAAAAAATGCCTGTTGCAGAGGCATCAAAAAGCGCCTATATGTTGGAAAGGGATAAGGGAAAGTGTTTAAATACTTATACCGGTACCATTACAGGTGGATGATGACAGGGTATTGTTATTTCTCAATAAAAGACAGGACAAGTCATGGTACCCTGAACTTCAAAATGGTCTGGAAACTGCTGAGGAAGATGAATAAAATCTTCTGTATATATCTGTTTATGTAATTCACCCTTTTGTCGAAGCAGATTAATGAATGAAACCTTCTCTATATATCTAATTCACCCTTTTGTTGATGAAGATGAATTAATGAAACCTTATTTTTACAGTCTAAGCTATGCTAAGGGACACCTAATAAGCAATCAACTTGAATTAGCCCTTCCCTCATATAGACGCTTTCTGACATCTCTGCAGCAGACAGCTTTTTGAAAACGCGGCGACAAAAGAAGAAATTGCTCAAAACAAGCAATTTCTCCTTTTGTCTCCAAGTTTTCAACTCTATTCAATTATCGTACTTTCATTTTAAGGGAGTTTCCAAATGTTTTCTTGTATGTTTTCAAAGTCGTCTGCAGCAGATGTGTTGCTTGTGGGAAAGGGTTCAACTGTCAGTTGAATGTTAACCAAAAGAAACCATTTACCATGTATAATACTTTCCCACATACAGACGCTTTCTGATGCCTCTGCAGCAGATGACTTTTGAAAACATTGTGGCAAGATGCGTCCTTACACATGTCTATACCAAGTCTCTTTAACTCTGGCTTTAACCCTTTCCCTCATATGATAATTCTGCATCAGACGACTTTGAACATATTTTGTCAAAAAATATAAAATCTCTATAATTGAATGGATAACCTATGACTAAAAGTGGAAAACATTGTGGCAAAAGAAGAAATTGCTCGTTTTGAGCAATTTCTTCTTTTGTCACTATGTTTTCAAAAGGGCTGTCTGCCGTCGTCTATATGAGGGAAAGGGTTAATAATTATTCAGTAATGCTCCTTTTTCGACTTAGTAAAAAGCAGACGAGCGTTGGTGTTCGCTTGCGGCACTCTTGTTTAGCTTATAAGGTAACAGGTTGAAGCAGTTGAATCTCAATGTCGGTTTTTTATATCTTTGTGTTCAAGAGTATTTTTTAGTCCTTTCATTCAAATTATTGCTTTTTTGGCTTTTTAGCTCACCTGAGCACAAAGTGCTTAATGTGAGCTGATGTTATCATTCTGTGTCTGATGTCTATTATCTGTCATCGTTGTCCATCTTCTTAGCACTTTACCACATACAGAGGCTTTCTGATGTCTATTATCTGTCATCGTTGTCCATTTTCTTAGCACTTTACCATATACAGAGGCTTTCTGATGCTTCTGCAACAGACGAATTTTGAAAACATTGTGGCAAAAGGAGAAATTGCTCATAATGAGCAATTTCTCCTTTTGCCATATTGTTTTCAACAATTATACTTATAGCTTCAAAGGTGTCAGAAAGCATCTGTACGTGGAAAAGTGTTAAACAACATTTCTTACACCTAGTTCCAACCAAATTTCAGATGATTTGTTTCTGGTCCTTTTTCAAACAATTTCAATCTGTATTTATTTCATGATAAACTTGCCCCTTAGGCAGCATCAAAAACCGATTGAAATAAAAATAAAAAGATCTGACAATGAGACGAAGTACTGGAGTCAGGTGAGCGACACAGGGACACATGACACCCTTGTTTATAGTTAAGTCTGATGCATTGTCAGATATTGTGGATTGGATTAACTTGACAATTATCGTTTTTGACGTGTCTACACATCTCCTGGAGAGTCAGATTTATGTGTTCTATTCTGTTTTATTTAGTATTATTTAGTTTACATGTAGTTTATAGGTTGTAGACCCTTTTGTATCTATACAATATAATTGTGATATATATAGCAATTAATAAATCAATATAAATAGACGAAGCTTTTTTGTTGCGTTTTGTTTGGGTACACAAATTGTATCGTTTATGAACATTGTTTATTTCTCTTAACTCTTTCAGCGACACAGGCAATTTTGAGGTTTTTGCAAACAATGCAGATTCAGGTGAGTCAGCTCGTGACGAGCTGTCTCACCTGAAATCAGCATTGTTTGCCTTTTAGTTACCAAAATAGTCCAAAACCTGCTTTTGAACATGGAAGAGTCTACTTTAAACAATTCGGCGCTGAAAGAGTTAACTTGTACATAGTACATCGTCATACAATCACATACAAATACAAACCATGAGAGCATGAAACGAACGGAACAATAACCTTTCACTGTATACAGAGATGGTGACTTTGCAGGTTGAAGGGCTGGTCGGGTCATACCACAAATACTTCCAACATAGTACCTGCATAGCGCTTCTTTCTTTGGTTGTCAAATAATCAATTGATGAGCCGCGATAGAAGTCAGTAACAACAAGGACTATCAATCCAGGGGCCATGAGTTTGATACCTGAATCGGAAATTCATTCCTTCTGAATGTCGACTCTGGTCAATTTTACCAGCCTCATTCGTATTCCACCATGGGCTGAATAATGTCTATCTGGGAAGGAAGCCAGTTAGTTACCTGGTAAGAATGTTGTGTGGAGTACAGCTACGGAGAAGTCACGAACACGTGTTAGCTGGATTGATCATTGGGATATAATTGAAATACCGTTGAAAACGGAGTTAAAACTCCAATCAATTCAATCAAAGATGCCAGGTGAAAGAAAAGGTTTACGTAACTTGACCCCACGACACATATGTGTTCATCCTGTCTGCATTTTAGCTTCTAGCCCTTTCCCTTTTATTGAGGCATTTTGACACGTATGCAGCAGATGATTTTTTAAAACATTTTAGTAAAAGAGGATAATGAGAAATTTTTCTTTTTTGCCACACTGTTTCAACTCGATTAATTAAATTGCCTTCTATTATAGAGAATTTCCATATATTTGCTGATATTTGTGGCAAAAACGGAAATTCATTAAAAATGTCGTTTGCTGCACAGTCGTAACAATGCGTCTGTTTCTTGGAAAGGGTTTATATTATCCCAAAGGCCATGTTCACACAGGACATAAATAACATCTCGTGAGGCCTTTATCTGTTGCCAAAAGAAAATCAATGATAAATCGGACAAATTGGTTCTCCGGAAAACTGTTAGACAACTGTCAACACCCTTAGATTAATCTTCATAGTATCTCTTTCCCTCATACATTTGTATTAAACGTTTAAATACATTGTGGGGGGAAATGTGAAACTGATCAAAACAAGCAACTTGTAATTAAAAGTATACTAGCAATGAGAGGGATGTTTCAATACCATATCATTTCGAAAGTTATAATAAAGCGAGATTAATTATTTTCCTGAACATTCGTCATTCGAGCAGTCTTGATAATGATTTCAATAAACTTAATCATTTCCAACATGCAGACACTTTTATTTAAACTGTAGAAATAGGAAAACAAACCTTCTTTACACTTAAATCTAGAGTTTCAATATTTTGTTTATCAAGATTTCTGCTTTAAATATGTTGTATGAAGGAAATGGTGGTTAGCGGCGAAGAAATTTAATTTAATATTCGTACAGCAAAGGTTAACTTTGATGGTTGGATTGGTGTTAAGCACCGTTTTCCTCAGTATGTCAGTTATATCACCAATTCATTCTTTCTGACGTTTGACAAAAGTCACTGTGACACGCGTCATTCAACCAAGTGGGCTAACAGTCTATTTGGAGAAGCAGCCAGCTTCTTGGAACGACTGTCGCGGGATAGCCAGGAAACCATGAATATGTGAACTGGCCGCCGTGATATGACTGAACAAATGTTTAACCCTTTCCCATATGCAACAATTCTGCAGCAGACGACTTTCAAAACATATTGACAAAATATGAACAATGTCAATAAATGAGAGATCTACTATTTAATAGAGTTGAACACATTGTGGCAAAAGGAGAAATTGCTCGTTTTGAGCAATTTCTTCTTTTGCCACAATGTTTTCAAAAGTCGTCTGTTGCAGATGCGTCAAAATGCGTCTACAAGTGGGAAAGGGTTAAAACGTCTTTAATCTCCAATAAATCAATTTTCTAGGCCTACCCATGTCGGTCCCGGTGTCCAGTATGCAACGGTTCTCCACTCAACATTCTTCGCAGGCAATTTGCTAAATTAATTTTTAAGCCAAAGGGTGGAAGCCGATCTCGTAAATCATAATGAATTTCATCAATCATCGGAATGGTGCACACAGTCGGGATTCAGACTGACGATTCCTGGATCGAAAACCCTCGTCCTCACCGACTGAGCTGTTACGGATTGGCGCAACAAAGGTTTGGATCAGACGACAAGTCTCCTCCGAGCCTTCGTTATCCGCGACTGCAATGAGACGAGGGTTTTCTGTCTGTTGCAAAGTAATATAAATATTAATATTAACAAATCTGCAGCAGACGACTTTGAAAACATAGTGACAAAAACCTGAAAACCTGAAAAAACGCATTTATACGTTGTGACCCAACTGACAGATTGTAAATAACGCAATATACGTTGTGACCCAACTGACAGATTGTAAATAACGCAATATACGGTGTGACCCAACTGACAGATTGTAAATAACGCATTATACGTTGTGACCCAACTGACAGATAACGCAATATACGTTGTGACCCAACTGACAGATTGTAAATTACGCAATATACGTTGTGAGCCAACTGACGGATTGTAAATAAAGCAATAAACGCTGGATCCAAATTATACCCTGGAACCAAACTGACGGACTAAATTACGCACTATACGCTGTGACCAAACTGACGGATTGTAAATTATGCATTATACTCTGGGACCCAAATGACTGATTGTAAATCACGCATAATACGCTGTGACCCAAATTGCAGATTGTAAATAACGCACTCTACACTGTGACCCAACTGACGGATTGTAAATTACGCAATATACGCTGTGACCCAACTGACGGATTGTAAATAACGCAATATACGCTGTGACCCAACTGACGGATTGTAAATAACGCATTATACGCTTGGACCCAAATGACTGATTGTAAACCACGCATTATACGCTGTGACGCAAATGACAGATTGTAACTTACGCACCTATACGCTGTGACCCAACTGACGGATTGTAAATTACGCTGTGACCCAACTGAAGGATTGTAAATAACGCAATATACGCTGTGACCCAACTGACGGATTGTAAATAACGTATTATACGCTTGGACCCAAATGACTGATTGTAAATCACGCATTATACGCTGGGACCCAAGTGACAGATTGTAACTTACGCACCTATACGCTGTGACCCAACTGACGGATTGTAAATTACGCATTATACACTGGGACCCAACTGACAGATTGTTAATTACGCAATATATGCTGTGACCTAACCGACGGATTGTTGAATCATGTCTAAAACTAAAAAAAAAAGTATACTCTGTTAGTCATTCAAAGGATACATAAAACTTTTTTTTTTCTCACACTATCTACTAACGACAGTCGTAACTTGGAATAACGATTGTAAGATAACGTAAAACTGGCGCCCTATTCTATCCGGACACGTGGCTGATAAAAGCAATAGCTGATACGCACGTGCATTGCTTCTTTAGTAGCACGTGCTGTCTAAATATTTAAACTGTACAACACGTCTTCGGGTTTTTTTATCTTCGTTTGAGGGTCATTTTGTACGGCAAATGAAATGTTACAATACTTTAGGATCAATGGATTTCAAAGTATGTCGGAAGCCGACTCATTTAACCCTTTTGTCCCTCAACACAATATTTTTAAAGTGTATGAACTAAATACTTCCAACTGTCCAGATGAATGTATTGCATTGTATTAACCCTTTCCCAAATACAGACGCTTTTTGATGTCTCTGCAGCATTTGACTTTTAAAAATGAGAAATTTCTCCTTTTGCCACAATGTAAACAACACTTTTCGAGGTTTAAAATTTAATTTACAGAATATTATGTTCAATGTTGTACCTGTATCACAGTTACTTTTTCCCCATATGACCATATTTTTGCCCAGACGTGTAGGTGATCTGCTGCAGATTAGTCGTATGTAATTGTTTGAAAGGGGGGTTACAAACAGAGGACCAATAAGCTTAACCCTTTCCCTCATATAGACGCTTTCTGACGCCTCTGCAGCAGACGACTTTTTGAAAACATAGTGACAAAAGAAGAAATTGCTCAAAGAGAGAAATTCCTCCTTTTGCCAAAATGTTTTCCACTTTTAGTCATAGTTTATGCTTTCAATTATAGAGATTTTCCATTTTTTGACAAAATATGTTCAATGTCGTCTGCTGCAGAATTGTCGTATGAGGGAAAGAGTTAAGCCTTTCCAACTTACAATCAATCTGCAGCAGACGAGTCTGAACACTTTTATGCAAAAAGGGAAACTTTCTTTTGAATGCACGTTCATTATTGAATAGAGATTAAACATTATGACCAATTTAGAAATTCCTCATGAACAATGTATCCTTTTGCCAAAATGTTTTCAAAAGTCGTCTGCTGAATGCGCATAAAGGAAAAATATAAATGCTTAACCTTTTCCCACATACTGTTACAATAGTTCTGCAGCAGACGACTTTGAAAACCTATATAGACAAACATGAAAAATCCCCATAAATGAGAGTTTAATTATTAAAAAATGTTTTAAAAGGACCTCTGCTTCAGAGGCGTCAGAAGCTTTTATATGAGGGAAAGGGTTAATATTCACATAACTTGTATGGCGAGTCTAGTTCGCATTTTTTTTGTCGCCTTCCTGACATGAAAAATCACTTATCTCTAAATATGTTTGAATTGAGTAGAAATGTAAGTATGTATGTCTAGATAACAAATTACGAATGAGAGTCATTAATCATTTGACTTGCCTCTCGGCAAATTGATTTGTGATCGATGTGTTCTGATTCTCGAAAACTAGGTTAATTTATGTCTGTTTAAAATAATCAAATCAATGATTTATTTCTAAAAACTTTAAATAGTTCAAATAAGTTTGTTGTCTCGTATGTAGATAGCTGCCATTGCAAAATTATGATATTAAACCATTAACCATATACAACAAACTTCTCCAAAAACACGTTGAAAACATCTAGGAAAAAGTTATAGTCAATCTCTATGAAAGTGTTAGTATTGAACATAATTTAAAACGTTGTGGTAAAAGGATAAATTCTTTATTATAAACATTTGTTTCCCACAATGTTTGCAAACGTTCTCAGCTAATGATGTATCATGATTTTAATGCATGTGAGAAAGTGACGGTTGAATATGCAGGGGGATGTAAAGGTTAGTATTACTAGTGTATGAATGTCAAATATATTGACATATAAATCTGTCAAAACAAACACTTTTAGAAAATATTTTATGCAATAATTTGGTTTAAAAGTTTTACAAATCATCAATCATATGTATGTAAGGCTATACACAGTTATTCTAAAAAAAAAACACTTTGCTAAACTGGTATCGGGTTAAACACAGATGGCCGTATCAATCAACTTTCAACAATGTAAACGTTGACGTTTTAGGCCATTTTCAACATTATTAGTTATATCACGGCGACAGTTCATTAATTCATGACCAAGGACAGTCCACCATTACCTTTTCGCCGCGTCTAGGGATCGAACCCGTGACGCCCGGTTTCTAATCCCAGACGCTAACCACTCGGCCACTCGGCCACTCGGCCACGGCGGATTCCCAAAGACATAGGTAAGACTGTATAGATTGATCGGAATCTCTACTGTCCTTCACTGATTGAATACACAAATCATATAACGCCGATATACAACTCCTGTTCTGAAAAGTGGAAGCACTACCTCACTGGTATCTAGCTTATTTTCTGCTTAACCCTTTCCAACATGTAGATGCTTTCTGACGCCTCTGCAGCAGAAGACTTTTGAAAACATTGTGACAAAAGGAGAAATTTCTCATTATAATCAATTTCTCATTTTCCCCCGATGTTTTCAACTAGATTCAATAATTAAATCCTTATTTATGGATTTTAAATCACGTTTTTGCCAACATGTTTACAAAGTCGTCTGCTGCAGACCTGTTGTATGTGGGAAAGGGTTAAGTCCACTTCCTGATATGTACAGGCAATGCTCTAACATGTCGTGAGCTTAAACCCCCTTTCCCACATAAAGACGCATTTAGACACATCTGCAGCATACGTCGTTGTAGCAAAAGGAGAAAGTGCTTATAAAGAGCAATTTCCCGTTTTCCCTCAATTTGTTCTAAAATCGATAATTATACCTTCATTCATAGAGATTTTATCAAGATGCTTTCACATTTCTTGTAGGTGGGAAAACGTTAAAAGGCGTATAAACAGTCGTTTATATCACTTTGAACAGGGGTTCAACAAGTCCCGTGACTATGTTCGGTGCAGCTTTAATTGTATCTGAGGTGTAACCCATTCCTACATCCAACATATCTGCAGCAGACGACATTAGAGCACACATAATGAAAACCTCTATTAAAAAAAGTATAATCAAAGTATTGAAATCATTGTGACAAAAGTAGAAATTGCTAAATGTTGATGTCATTATGGGCAAGTTCTCCTTTTACAGATAGATCTACGTTTACACGCGTCTATATGTAAGAAAGGGTTTAATGTTAATGTCTCATTCTGCTCCATTGTCCTGTTCACTTTCCACACAATCCGCGAGAGCGATCTGACTAAGTTTGACGTGCTGTTCAATGCCAAATCGACATTTACAGCGTCCCTGTGACGTGTAATAAATACCCGTCTTGTCCACTCGAAAACCCTGGTCAGCCCGGAAAATATGTCTGACGTCACCGGTCAACGTCGTTATGGGAACGTTGTCTTTTTTATTTCTCAAGGTCACGTGAACCTTTCCCTCGAATTTTGTTTCACATTTAAAATGGCTCGTGTACTCGTCCTCCTTCAACACGAGGTCGGCTTTCGTTTTATATTTAGGTGGCACGCTAATTTGATTATCAACCGACCAGACGAGCTCTTCTTCGAACGATTCTTCGTTTGCCTTTTTAACGGACATTTCACCTTTGAAGCCAGCGTTCGCCTCGATCACGGGATTGGGCGGGCAGAGTTTTATATCCACGCTGTAACCGATCGTGTAACATTTCTCCATTACGATGTTACACGTGGATTTTGTACGGCGTTCAGTCTTCAGAGTGTACACTTGTTGTTGATCCGTATCGTTCGTAAAATGCGCGGTAAAGAGCACGTGCGTTTTAGGCGTGGATTGTTTAATCTGATCAAAATATTCCGTTTTTCCGTGAAGTATCCGAACATGGTTCCAGTTTATGTCGGCTGACGTGATGTCGTCTGCCTCCTTTCTCTGACTTTTATCCAGGGGAAAGTCGTTCACCCACGTACGGACAAGTTCTTCGAGATCCAATAGGTCTTGTGACATCCTTCTTGATTTACCTGAAAATATACAATGTGTGCTTACTTATTGCGTAAAATGGACCCAATCTTTTATAAACTACAACTATTAACTAATACTTCTTCCAACAATTCTATAAGTTTTAACACTGATTTGTAATGAAAAAAAAAGAGTAGAAGTTATATAAGTATTACTATAGAACTACTTCTACGTCTACTACTACTACTACTGCTGCTGCTTCTACTACTACTACTACTACTACTACTACTACTACTACTCCTACTACTACTACTACTACTACTACTACTACTACTACTACTACTACTACTACTACTACTACTACTACTACTACTACTACTACTACTACTACTACTATTACTACTACTAATACTACTTACAATTACTACTACTACTACTACTGCTGATGCTGCTACTACAACTACTAGTACTACTACTACATCTACTATTACTGCTGCTGCTGCTATTACTACTACTACTACTACTACTACTACTACTACTACTACTACTACTGCTGATACTACTACTACTACTACTACTACTACTACTACTACTACTTATATTACTACTACTACTACTTCTACTACTACTACTACTACTACTACTACTACTACTACTACTACTACTACTACTACTACTACTACTACTACTACTACTACTGCTGATAACCATGTATTATGGAAAAAATGGTTCAGCTGCTAAAGTCAATATACCGGTAGATTTTGCAGATCAAGTTGAGTGTGATAGGTTTTGGCCGAACGATATAACTTTTAGGAAATGGAAACGTAAATCGTACTGGGAAAACCAAAGCAGAAATACACATACGAAACACAGTCGACGACCCTACAACTACGGACGAGACGATCAAAGAAGACGATCATACGACAATTACAACAACAACAACAACAACAACAACAACAACACATACGAAAACGATGACAACCAAACGAGAAACGACGTCAACGATTCAAATAGTGCATGGGGCAATCAGTACGACGACTGGAACGACAACATTGATAGTTGGGCTACTTCTAACCCAGAAGCCTATTAATTTGCGAAAACAATATAATATAATGGGTAAAGTGATAACTATATTATGGCCATATTAAATGTTATGTGTTGGAACGTTAAAGGAATTATGTCGTCTGCTTATGCACTTTCCGATATGTTAGACAAGAATGATATTGATATTGGCATCATATCTGAACACAAACTCTTCAACCATTCGAAGTCATTTCTTGATAGCATAAATCCAAAATATAAGTCATTTTCGGTTTGTGATAGCTCGATAGACCAGTACGGTCCGGCTAAATGTGGTAAAGGCGGTGTCGCCATCTTATATAAGAAATCATTATAGTCTTCAATTAGTCTAATCGATTGTCTAGATAATGAAAGAATAATATGCATTGAACTCAAATTAATAAATTCTGAGAGAATCTATATAATCGGAGTATATATGCCGTCGGACAGTTACATTAAACACTATCACGAAACAATTACAGAACTTGCGGCTATTACGCACACGTGTTCATTAAAAGGTAAAGTGTTAATACTTCGTGATTTTAATGCGCGTCTTCGAGCTATTGGCAAAATGCATGATGACGTCACCAGTGACAAATCGTCATCACTACAACAGTTCATGGCGAACAATTGACTTATAGCACTTCATCACAGTGATCAAGAGTTCACATACGTTAGAAATAGGTCCAAGCTTGATCATATACTGATAGAACAGACACTTATAAACAAAATAGAACAGTATAAAACGTTACCAGAAAAGGACGTATTTACATCAGACCATTTACCTTTAATTGCATCGCTTAATGTAACTAAACAGAAGCAAGTAATTTAACTGATCGAAAGTGTATCGCCTGGGATAAATGTAATGCATGCGAATTGAATTCATTTGAAAATACATTATCTCAATACCTGTCCTCGCTAACATTCACCTCGAAAATGGATCCAAATCAGTTGTCTGATTTTATTGTAAGTTCGACCTTAAAATCAGCTGAAAATTGCCTACCGAAAGGTAAATTTAACAAACATACGAACCGTATTAGTCGCATGACCTAAGACAAGCCCACGCTGAATCAAGGCAACTTAGGCGTATCTAGATAAACATTGGCCGCCCAAGAGGGGTCGAGTATGAGTCATATCAGAGATACAAATCTGCAAAACGCAATTTCAGGCGAAAACAGCGCATTGCTTGTAATCTCTTTCTAAATAAAACATTCGAAGAACTTGATAAGGCTGCTCATTTAGACGTAAACCTGTTTTGGAAACTAGTTAAAAGGAAAAAGAAAAATGTACCGAACGTATGTGCTGAAATTATATACAAGAATATAACATATGCAGAAGAAAACGTATCAAACGGTTTTTCAGAATTCTTCAAAGATACCTTTGATTTCCCAGAACCCTCAGAAGATTACCCATTTGGCTTTACAGACAAGGTCAATTCACTGGTTAAACAGTTCATGAATGACAACTCAGCCGAACAAAATGATACGTTTTACAAGGGTATGATAGCCCCATTTACCCGCGACAACGTTGAACATATTGTAAAAGATTTAAAACGCGGTAAAAGCCCGTCACATGACCTTATCCTTAATGAGCATATCATACATGGAGGTAAAGTCTTATACACATGTCTTACTGAGTTATTTAATGGCGTTCTAATTCAAGAAATGATTCCGGAAAGCTGGAGGAAGAGCCTCATTATTCATATCTTCAAAGGGAAGGGGAAGAGTAAAAGTGACCCATCTAGTTATAGGCCAATATCATTAATCCCGTGCTTTTGTAAAGTTTTTGAAAAACTCTTACTATGCAGAATCCAATCATTCCTTTCATCGAAATCGATTACATTCCCTCATGTCCAGCAGCACGGGTTCCAGAAAGAACTAAGCTGTATATCGGCAGCTTTTAACTTACAGGAAACAGTATATGATCTGTCAGAAAAGAATAGCCGTACATATACCGCGTTTCTTGACTTTAAGGCAGCGTTTGACTCTGTCTGGCATAACGGGCTATTCCTTAAACTGGCACAACTAGGGTTATACGGTAAAATCCTTCGACTCATTGTCGATTCTTATGATAATTTAACGTGCAATGTACGCAGTAGCGGTAGCATATCAAGTCCTGTACAGATTAAGAGAGGCGTACGGCAGGGAGGAGTTGCTTCAACGTTTTATTACCTAGTTTATATAGATGAACTTTTACATCAATTAGAGGACTCCGATTACAGTTTAAATCTAGGACATAATCTCAGATGTGGTAACCCTTCATTTGCTGATGACCTGTCTATTATCGCCTTATCCCCCAACAATTTGCAAGTCTTACTAGACATTGTATACCGATACGCGACAAAATGGAAGTTTGAAGTAAGCGCGAGTAAATCAAGCATCGTTGTATTTAATAGGTTAAAATATGACGCTCCAATTTCACTTCTCATCGGGAACACATATATTCACGAACATGACCATGTGATACACTTGGGAATCAGGCAAGACGCATCGCTTAAATTGTCTAATAGAATAAAAGAAAGATGTCAAAAAGGTAAAAATGCATTCTTTGCATTAGCCGATGTAGGTATGCGATCTGATGCACTTAATCCTATTACGTCAGTGAAACTATACACTAGTATCGTAGTTCCAACACTACTATACGGTAGTGAACTCTGGAACAACATGTCACAGTCTGATATAGATGCAGTCAATAAGTTACAGCACTATGTTGTAAAATCCATCCAGGGTTTTAAAACCAGAACAAGATCCGACATGTGCGAATCTATGGTCGGCACTTGTCGTCTGTCATCTAGAATCGACATAAGAAAACTAAAGTTCTTACACAAACTACTCAGTTTAAGAAACGGTTCACTGAGTAAAAACTTGCTACTCAAAAAAGCTTTGGCTTTTATACAAAATCCTAGAACGGTCTTAAAGGGCTTTATCCCTGATATTTTTAGAATATTGAAATTGTATGGTCTCTCAAATATGATCAATGCATATTTGAACAATGCAGGACTTCTGCCGTCTAAGACTAGCTGGAAATTAACAGTAAATACTGTTGTCAATGCATATGAATCCGACAACTGGAAATTGAGAATAAGTGTCGACCAAGATTTTTCTAGATTTGAACGGTTGCACTCTGCCATCTACTCAATTGTTGTTTACGATGTGTTTACAGAGGTTAAGCCAAATATTGCCAGAACAATTGCCAAAATATGGGTAAACATTCCGGATGCTGACAATCTGTATTGTAAACTGTGCTATGCGTTTACCAGCGATAGTATCAAACACGTTCTTTGTGAGTGTCCATGTTTGACGTCGCAGAAAACGTCGTTCATACTAAGCATACAACATGAGGTTAATGCTGGTATTGCGGAAGAACTTAGCTCGGACTCATCTGAAAGTTTCATGTTGAAGATTCTAGGCTCAAAACTGGAAACCGATATTTCACATGAAACAGAAAGACTAATGCTCAAGCGCTCATTGGTGTATGCCTATAGCTGCCTTAGGAACCTAGTGTGATCTCTGTGAGTCGGAAATCACACATAGTTCCAAAATGCACTTAACTGCGTTCTGTGCTCGAACCTTAAAGATGAAACACGGTCATAAAGCACATATCAATGAAGGAAAGCAGTAAATCTCACTATTCAACAGTGTATATATTCATATTATTATTTGTACATGAACTGCATAACGATGCGCTATATCCATACTATTTGTTAATTTAACTTAAACTTGTGATTATTTATTATTTATCAATCTCCACTAGGAGGAATTAAAATGAATAAATAAATAAATAAATACTACTACTACTACTACTACTACTACTACTACTACTACTACTACTACTACTACTACTACTACTACTACTACTACTACTACTACTACTACTACTACTACTTCTACAACTACTACTACTACTACTACTACTACTACTTACTACTACTACTACTACTATTACTACTACTACTACTACTTCTACTACTACTACTACTACTACTACTACTACTACTACTACTACAACTACTACTACTACTACTACTACTACTACTACTACTACTACTACTACTACTACTACTACTACTTCTACTACTACTTTTTCTACTGCTTCTACTACTACTATCAATAATAGTAGTAGTAGTAATAACAACCTTTCTTTAGTCCTACTACTTATGATTATAATATTATTAATCAAAATAACAAACATCATACTAGTACTGATGATGATGATGATAATGGTGAAGTCTATAATAATTAACCCTAAATTATCATCACAAACATAACTATACATGAGAAAATAGAAGTCTAGGATGGTCCGTTCGGAAATAAAATGTGTTACCTTTTGGAAACATCATGCACTTATTCCAACCTTTAAATGTTCTTTGTATTTAGTACGAATATATGCCAATAAAGCAACCATAAACACTGGTATGTCAAGTGTCCATTCAAATAGCTTCACAAACTTACAGATAGTATGAGACTAAAACTATCTGCATGTTATACATGTATCTTCAATCGATGTATGTATTAAAGGATTTTTTATAATGAATAATACTAGAGATGTACCCCGAGGGTTTCATAACTGGACATTGAGCAAGTCTTACATAACGAAAGTAAAAATGAACTTGAGATGACTAACAGTTCGGAAACAAATTCGGTATGGCCATAAACAGCTTATGTTGTTGATATTTAACAATTGTCCTGGTTGTACAAATAGAACGGGTTGGAGCAACACAAGATAGATATTGTTACTTTTATTTTTATTTTTGATAAAAAAAAAATATTATTTTTATTTCATTATTTTGTATCATAATAAAGCTATTGATGAGAGAGGACAATTCGGTCGTAATAATGTTATTAACAACCCCCCTTTCCAACTAATGGACACTTTCTAAAGCCTATGCAACAGACGACTTTTGACAACATAGTGGCAAGAGGAAAAATTGTTCCTTGATTGTGAGCAATTTATCCTTTTGCAAAAATGTTTTCAACTCTATCCAATTCATATTTGCAATCATATAGATTTTTCCTATTTCCGTCTGCTGCAGAATTGTTGTATGTGGTAAAGGGTTAATTAATTAAATACATATCGATTAAACCCCAAAACAATGAAACATTTTAATATAACGAAACTATCTAAGGGAATATATACAATGTTTCAAAGTTCCAAACTCCAACTCGGCTATGTCTAGTACAATCCTATATGATTCATTATGGCGGTAATAAATATCGACCCATTAAGGTGTCATTTAATACGTTTCATACGGACGTAGACCGTCTCGGGGGAACAGGAAAACAATGGAAAAGGTTTTAATGAGGATTTTCTCCTCTCCGTATTTCCTGTATAATATTGGAAACCTTTTCACCCGTTTCCTTATGAAAATGCAAGGCTTTGCTATCTAAAACTAAATAGGAGTTGTTTCCTTTAACAGACCAGAGTGTGGAAAGTGAAATAGCTGAGACACGGGAACCAAACATTTATACTATTGCATTATATATCTAATTATCTCCCCTTTCCCCCATACAACATATATGTAGCAGACGACATTGTAAGCGGCTTGGTAAAACAAATGAAAAATTTGGGCAAAAGTAGAAATTGCTCATCATCTTTTCAAAAGTCGACTACTACAAAGGCGTCACCGTGCGTCTGAATGGCGGAAAGGGGGTTAATAGAGATATAGTTTGTTGTCTCCTTTTCCAACAATGTATTAAAAGGACTGCTTCAGACGGTTATTACGTCTCCATTTTAAACAATATTATCTACTCTATCTGAATATATAGCTACATGTACATTTGCTCATATCACCTGCAGTATATATATAGGCAATTATGATTTAATCATTGAATAGGGCTGAAAACATTGTGACAAAAGCAAGAATTGCTTATTCTGGGCAATCTATCCCTTTTTCATGGTGTTTTTAG